>OX439139.1:192900801-193500801 GCA_949318255.1 Pollenia labialis | reverse complement strand
TTTTTGATGTCGAGATTAAAGTTACACACAACCTGTGTTTTTTGATCTGGTACAAAAAACGACTAATTCGTTTTCGAGAACGAGAACCGCAATAAAGCAAATAAGAGTATGCAAAGATTTTATAGATGTGACATTCAAAAAATTAAAGCAAATATAACCAATATGACACAACAAAACACTTTGTAAATTGTATACATACATATGTATACATTAAGGTAAGCAAATAATACAACTTGTATATTTAATATACAGGACCAGGGTATTTCTATTATAAGAAAAATAAATAACTAAAACTGAAGCAAATAAAAGAAAATTAGTTACGTAGTCATTTGTTTGTAGCTTAAAAAGGTATTTAGAATTATAAAAATTTCATACAATCATGTTGGTAAAATTAAGCTTTTTTATGAAAACTATTAAAAAAAAAGTTCTTAAGATAAATATTAGAAGAAAGTTCTAAAATCCTAAAAAATAATAAGAAAAGTTACCATTTAATCTAAAACCCCTTAATTACGCAGTGAGACTGCTTTATTGTCTTATATAAATAAAATTTAATTTTAATTAAAATTTGTTATAATTGAAATAAAGATCAAAAAATATACACAGAAGATAATTGCAAATAAATATTTTTTTTTCAAAGTTAACAAATTAAAACAACAAAAAAAAGAAATGTCATTGATTAAATAATAAAATTAAAAACAAAACAATCTTTAAAGTGTAGTACCGCTAAAAAAATTTAAGAATTTGTTTACAACTTTTGTTTTTAAACATTCATTAAAAAAAAATTAAATAAATAATAAAAACAAGTAAGGAAGTATAGTCGGTCAAGCCCGACCATTTGATACCCAACACCACATTAACTCAATACAAATTTTCGACAGTTTTCCCTAAGGAACCGAAGGGTATTTATGGTCCCGCCAGAACAAAATTATGAAAAATATGCATTAACAAATCGATGCCAAAATTCATAAATAGCTCTAAATCGGATAAATATATTGTTTCTGCCTTCATTGGTCGCACAAGAAAAAACATGCAATTGCATATTAATGGTTTCTTCTCTGGTCATGACATATGGGGGATTCACAAGGTGTGCTATCAAGTCATATCTTCATAATGTCCTAAATAATTTTTTACAATTGTTTAAAATAAATGTTGTTGTGTTTCAAACAAAAAAAAATTTAATGCTGTGTTCATTGATACATCATAACTGTACGGTAAGCGGCTCATACACTAACAATAAAAGTGTTCAGTTTTACGTATTGTACAATTATATCGCCAATGTGTATGTGATATACGATGATGGCACAATATATTGGCAACAATCAAAATACTTTTGATTTTTATTGCACAACGAAGAGAAAGTGAAATGTGTTGGAAACATTGTATAATGCTGTTTATGTTATTTCTATAGGTTATGTTCACCTTTTTATTGCATGAATGAAAACATAGTGCGACTTATGGCATAATAAAGGACAAAATGGAAATAATATGGTGAATATCAGATACAATAATATTGCAAGTGTATGGGCCGCTGTAGAAATCTAAATTATAAGCGATAGCCCAGAGAAGTCATATATATTTCTTGTAATTATTTTAAGACATATGACTTTACAACGTTATGACTACCTTGTGAATACCATAGTAGCTATCGTAAAAATTATTGTCGCTTATTAGTATGTCAATACAAAAATCTATAAGGAAGTTATGGTATAAAAAGCCATTTTCGGGATTAGTATTGTTATAGGAGTTATGGTCCAATATGGACTGATTCCAATAACATTTGGTGGGATAATTTAGATTACATTCAAATAAGTTTAGACCAAATTTAATCTTTAAACTAACATAATTAATTGGATTATGGGCACAAAGACTGAATTCCGGAAAAAAGCTTGTGAAATTATGGACCGATTCTCACTATTTTCAAAGGGCTCCATCTTTGTGATAATTAAACCAAATATCACCAAATTATCTCTGAAATTGCTACTTGTACTTTGCGCACAATGTTAACATGGACAGCCAGCCAGCCGGACGGACAGCGTTAGATTTACGCAGAAAATGATTAGGGGGTAGGACCAATATTTAAAGATGTTACAAACATCAGCAAGAACATATAATACCTTCTCCACTATTGTGGTGTGGGTATAAATATAATGAATTGCATTTATTTAATAAAATAAAACAAACAAAAAAAAACTTTTAAAAACGTGTCTTTTTTTTCAAATAATTTGTTTTTACAAATTCCTTTTTTATTAATGTTTAATAACCCCTGTCTGGTAAATTAGAATGCATTCCATATTCCATTATTTTAACGCTAAATAAACTCAAACATATAATTTACTATTATAAATTAAAAAGGTTAATAATAACAGACTTTTATAATTCAAAGTTCGTAGATTTAATAAATAGTTAGTTAGTTAGTTAACTTTATTGAGACTTCATTTTTTCATAATACAAGGTTTGCAAACATAAGATTTTTAGATAACTTAAAACTATAGAGTATTATTTTAATTACAATTGTATACATTTGAGTATATCGTCACCTAAAAGACGAAATAACCTATCTGCAGTTTTCAAAAGTTTACAGGAGAGGGAAAAAACGTTATAAAATGGGAACTACAGTCGAACTTCCCTATAATGAATCTCCACGGGGATAGACATTTATTTCACTATATAGAAACTTCATTATAAAGAAAGTTTTTTTTGTTTGTTTTTTATTTATTTAAAATAATCAGGTATTTCTGTTTAAACTACATACATATAACTGACTTGTTTTTTAAAATGTTTGATAATGAACTGGGAAGAATTCCAAACTCTTTAGCTATATCTTTGTTCTTCAACTTGATTACTTACTAATAACTTTTTTCAAGAGAAATGCTACTCCGGTGCGTCACTTTCATTCACTGAACTCGGGCAACTGGTGTTAAAAGTCAAACCATTAACTTTTTTGTTTTCATTTACGGTACATTTCTTATTTTCTTAATAAATAGTGTTGCTAACAAGTGTAAAATAAAGCTGCAAAAAATAGTTCACTATATGGAGACAAAAATACACGTAAAATGTATTTTTGGTTCCAAAATTTTGTTCATTGTAAAGAAAAATTCACTGTATGGAAATTCATTATACGGAGATCAAAATACATTAAAAGTGGAACGAAAAAGTTGTGTTCTTGATTTAAGTTCATAATAAGGAGAACTTCATTGCATAGATGTTCACTATATGGAAGTTCGACTGTATTAACGATATTGAAACGAAAATTACACATTTTGATTAAAATGAAACCAGTAATATTTATCGGTTGAGAAAATTTTGTTTTTCTAATCAAAACTTATGTTATGACACTTAGGTTATTTGGAATTGTAAAAATCTGAAACCAAAATAACCTATCTGCAGTACTAATTAGTATGAATAAATAAAAAAAATTTTAAGAACATGAATATTATTTACATTAAATAATTACAGTAGTAGTTTCTTTTACTGGTTTAAGCAAAAACAAGTACTTAATGTTTGTTTAAATTACACTATGCAACAAAATAAAACTTTTATCGTGATTTTTGATGATTTATTTTTCTCTTTTTTTGTGCGTAACGGTCCTCTAGGTAGAAAAACTTTGTCATTTGTAATATTATATGTTCAAAATTTTGCACACATATGCGTTATGATATAAGGAATAAAAATCCATAAAAAAATCAATTTTGAAATTTTTGCAGATAGGTTATTAGGTCTTTTAGGTGACGATATGCGTCTTGCTTATCGACATTAAGTAGAACTAATCAAATGACAAAATTGATTACAAAAAATGTTTAAATACAAACAGTGCTTGCTCCCGGCCCTTACTTTTGAACGTAGAGTTGTATCTACTATTAATATACTTAAACCTAAACCTTAAAACTATAACTTAAACTAGAAATAAAAAAGAAAACAAAAATAATAAAAAAAAAATTAGCCCCTGTGAATGCCGGGAGTAGTGCGTGAATAAAAGTTTGGACCAGGAAAACTACTAATTTGTTCCTGTAAAATCCCAATTATTGAAAGATAATTGGTGTTTGACCAATTAATTCCATGTTCAGTTGATAGAATATCCTGAACTATACTGCCGTCAAAGTATGAGAGCCTCTGCACAAAATTCTTCATTAAATTCAATGCGTAAAAAGAAATTGGAGTAATGTTGGCATTTTCGTAAACAAATTTATTTGAAAATCTTTTGTTTAACGACTTATAATTTTTTTCTATACATTTTCTTAAGATATGCCTTTCAAAAACTTCCATTTTCTTCATTGCTGTTTTTGAGATACTAAACCATATTGGAAAAGCATAGAGAATTATTGATCTTATACTTACTTTGTACAAAAGTAGTTTCGTCTTTATTGGTAAAAACTTACTATTAAAAAGCCTTGCAAATGCCCCTTTTACACGATTGGCCTTGGCCAAATTATAAGAAACGTGATTATTAAATTTTAAAAGTCTATTGAAGTTGACTCCAAGGTATTTTATGCTGTCCTTAAATTTAATTTCAGTACCATTTAGAAATAGTTTTAAATATTTGCTCTCCGGAACAACAGTGTATTTACACTTTCCGGAAGCATTTCGTAAACAAATTGCATTACTCTTTGAAGCATTAATTTTTATTCCCCAATGAGAATAAAATTCATCGACATGTTTAAGGTGCGATGAAGCATTTTGGAGCGCAACCAACGGAGACTCGTCATGAGCATAAAGAAGCGAATCGTCGGCATAAAGTATAGCCCTAGAGTTATTATATGCATGAGGAAAATCATTTATTAAAATATTATACAAATGTGGCGCTAATACAGAGCCCTGTGGAACACCGCAAGAGACCTCACCCAGTGATGAACACTCATTATCAATTTGCACGCAAAATCTCCTGCCATCGAAAAAGCTTCGAAAGAGTTTAATTATCGAAGGCTCAAAGCCAATGTTTATCATTTTGTATAATATACCGTCATGATAAGCCTTATCAAAAGCTTTTTCGACGTCAAGAGAGACCGCAATAGTACATTGGCCTTTTCTTAAATTCTGGACTACATCGTTATGAAATTTCAAAAGTGCATGAACGGTGGAACTACCCTTCTTAAACCCAAATTGACCCTGAGGAATATACGCATCATCCAAACTTAAATCCATTTTCTCTCTGATAATTCTTTCAAATAACTTCCCTAGATTCGAGAGTAGTGAAATTGGTCTAAAATTGTTTATGTCAGAATTGCCCTTCTTCTTCGGGATTGGAATAATCTTCGCAACCTTCCATTCTCGTGGGAAATAGCAATTATTCAAACAATTGTTGAATAGAATTGTCAAATACTCAAAAGCCTTAATAGGAAATTTTTTAATCAAGAAGTTCGGTATATTGTCTAGTCCACAAGACTTTTTGTTATTTATTAATTTCGAGGTGTTTAAAAGGGCATCGATACTAATAAGTCTGGAGTCGTTTCCGTTATTCAATGATGTCGTTTCATCACTAAATGGAATACATTCTGCAGCATTAAAAATTGCATTATTTATTGTATCATTTATCTCTGAAATATCTCTATTTGGAGGCGAAGCTCGATAAACAGATATAAAATGATTCTTAAAAGCATTCAATTTATGATCTAACTGATGAATTTTTACACTATTTTCAGAAATCTCCTCTATTAAGGGACGAGTCTTATTTCCAATAATTTTAAAAATACGTTTATAAGCCCATGGACCAGGTTTAATTCCCTCTAGTTTGGCATTAAATAAACCTGTCTGTTCAATTTCAATTTGTTCCTTTATTAAAATTTTTATCAAATCAATTTGCTTAGAAATTAGCAAATACTCAGGATGTTTTCTATTTAAAGTTCTAGTAAATATTCTCTTCAAATCCCTTTGCCAATTGTATTTTATTCTAAGTAACTTCCTAACCTTTTCCGTTACAACATATTTCTGATTTTTACACTCCATTTTTTTGGTATGCACTTCTGCAACAGAATTTATAGACGTACTAAACCCCTCTATAAAATTATCTATCTCATTATTAGATAAGTTCCCATTTTTCGGTGGAAAGTGGTTCAGCAAAGCATCACATACATCCATTTTAAACGAATTCCAGTTTGTGTCTTTATAAGAAACAAAATGGTCAGGAGTTTTGAAAATAAAATTAAAATTCATCAAAGTTATACAAAGACTTAATGGCAGATGATCCGAGAAAGTGGGAAGTGTACATGTTTTGAAGTTTTGATGCAAATTATCAACTATATCATTGCTCACAATAAAATGATCCAAATGAGATGAACCACCAGGGTAAGTGGGATACGAATCACAAATTCTTGTTGCAGAAATGGATTCATTCTCAAGCCAAGTTGAAAGCACTTCTCCATTAAAATTATTGGTAGCATCACCCCAAGAAATGTGCTTAGCATTCAGATCACCACCTAATATAAAACCATCGTAACGGTTTGAAAAGTTTAAAATAGAGGAAAGGCCAACAGCGATATTTTGACGATTAGAGTTACAATTAAAATAAACGGAACCGCAAAGAATTTTCCTTAAACTGCCATTAATCGACACACTAATTTCTATGAATAAATTTGGAAACGAAAGGTTAGGAACATGTGCCCTGGAGAAAGAAATTGATTTCCTAATACATATTCCAACACCTAAATGACTATCATCCCTTAAAAAAATATGTTTATCAAAATTTACATTTGCCCCCGCAGTCAAATGCGTTTCCTGTAAAAAAGCTATCTCAACATTAAATTGATCCAATAACCTATTCAGTTCAATTCTCCTTCCAATATGGACAAGAGAACCAACATTAAATGTCATTAAATTTAAAAAATTACGTACCATATACTACGTTTATACGTAGACTATTCGCAAATAAAAATTATTTGCGATTAACTAACTTACTGTTTATATGTCCTTTTTTGTTACTGAAAATTCTTAATTTAATGTGATGCCGGATGGAAAATTTATGCATTTGGTAGCACTGTATGTATAAAAACTTTTTATTTTTTAATGAATAATAAAAAATTAAAAATTGTTGTGTACTTGTGAATTTTATTTTCACAATTTTGAATAAATTTTACTTTTGTTGTCGTATGAATAAGCCACATCGAAATAAAAACGTAAAACGGTTAAAAGTATGGCAATGCTTTAAATCTTATTTGCAAATAGTGTCGTTAATCAGGAATTGTTTTCGTGAGTTAGCTATTCGCAAATAAAAATTTAATTCACTGTTTATGCGGCAATTTTCTTTACTTGCAATATTTTTATTTGCGAATAAGTGGTGCGTATAAACGTAGTAATAGACATGTTCGTAGATTTAATTTATTGTTTTTTTTAATGCCCCTTAAAAAAGGTATTTTTATTTGATTTTATTTGTTGTTGCATTTTTTATTGCATATTTTTAGGTGTGGAAAAGTCGTTTATTGTGTATTACGATTTTTTGAATAAAAAAAACTTTTAATTTCTCTTTCAAGGCCTTCTGCTTAATATATAAATATTTTTGTTGCTTAATCAAACTTTTGCAATATTTTTATTATTAAATCAAAACGGTCAAACTCTTTTGAATGTCTTGTATGACCAGCATTTGCGATTAAGTCCTTAAAATTTCAAATCATATTTAAGGTATCTTAAGGAAATATGATTTTTAAATGTACATACATATGTATGTAAAGCTACGGTCACACTCATAAAATATTTGATCAAATAAGAACAGCCACCAGTTTCGAAACAGTTAGTGAGATAAATCATGGTCCTTATATCAAAAAATAAAACAAATTGAGCCCTAACCGCGAGCAAATTTTTAAGCGACATAATTTCTATTTTTGTTTAAAATAAAAACTATTTGCAACACTCGTATCATTTCCTTAAATGTCATGGTCACATAAGGTACCGTTACGATTTTATAGCAAGAACAATTTTGTTGTAAGCGACAAATTTCATACAAAATTTATATGAAAAAAAAAATAAAAAAGATCTCTCCTGTAAAATTTAAATTTTGGCGCTTACGTTATTTTCGCGGTTAGGGGTCAAAATTATACTGCTGGTCCCGTTTTTTCGTCAAATATTTGCCAAGTGTGATCGTAGCTTAAGTCAACTTTCGCGGTTGGGATTTATATGGATGTTATTGCTTATTATGTGCCAAAAAGTACACCGTAAATTTTATATCAGATTAGTGGTAAATCATGGATCGATCATCGACAAACTTGATAGTGTGGTTCTTAGGGCTAATAAATCATTAAATGACAAACAAAATTATATTATTTATACCCAGTACTGTCGTTGTGCACCTGAAGTGGCAAATCCGACCCTTTTTAAAGGCTCTTGCTACTTTTATGACCCTTTTTTAAACTACCCTTTCGTATCATTTTAAACCAATTCGTGCTACTTTTTGACCATTTTGGAAATTATGTCACGAAATTGTATCAAGAATAAAAAAGAGATACGAGAATTAAAGTTTTTAAGATTTTTGGAACCCGTATTAATTAAATCCAAACACGATTCAAGACATAATTTTTAAAGCAGAGGCTTTTGCCAATAAATTTAAGTTATAAGAAATTAAGATAAATAACAAAACGTATTAAGCCAATTGGCATTAGCCAATAATTATTAATGTTTCTTGTTTTTATTCAACGTAAAACTGAAATAAATCTTTTGTGTTTGATTATAAAAATCATGATTTTATTTATTTATTTTTTAGCCCCTTTTATGTTAAAGCACTCCATTTTTTGGATAATCCCCTTTTTTTGCCCCCTTTGACAATTTGGAATGGCAACGCTGTTTAAACGAGAACCCGACAAAATTACTGCACTGTCTTTTTTCCTTTTGATCCCATATCAGAATGGCCGGAATCCAAAATCAATTTTACACAAACAAAGCTTGTATTGTATATTTTTGTACCGATTTTTATGAAACTGAAGCAAATTATACTCTGAAGCCATACAAAAACAGTTGAAAAATGGAGGTTAACCTTTAAAATTTTGAAAAATTTGTCAATTCGAATGAAATAAAATATAATTAATGTACTGTAGATTTTAAAGCTCATTTATTTGTTATTTTACTCAGACTTCCCAAACCCTAGGTCTACACTAAAGATTATTATCTTAGCAAGTTCGCAATAACGTCGGCAGTACAACAGAGCAATATTTCTTATTGCTCAGCTTTATGTTAAAAGCATGGGAAAACGTATTTATGTTAACACTCATAATTTTAAAGAAATCAAGGAAGAAGGTGCAGTGTAAAAATCACGCCATCATGCAAAATTTATATTTATTAATATAAATTCTTTCTTATTTTTTAAACGTAAAGTAATTTATTTAAGCTTGAGATCTTTTTTTATATAAAAAGAACCTAAGTTTAAACAAATTAATATAAATTTAAATAATAAAGATCGAAAAAGAAAAAAATTATATTAATAAAAATAATTTTTGCAATTTTATTTTAGTGTTTATTTAATGCATTAATTTAATTATTTAACTACAATAATAATTTTCTACAATTTCACAAACTTAATTTCTTTCCCACACAATTTGCTTCTATATTTTTTCTATTTTGCTTCTTTTTTCAATTGTCAACAAAATTTGACGGATTATGCTAGCAATAATTGTCAACAAAACCGGACTAACAATTATGGCAACATAAATTGCCGGCAATAAATATGTACAAAAAATTGGTGTCTACATTAAAGACAACATAATTTTGACATAACTGCAATATATGTCGCAATCAAGTCGAATTTACACCAGGTGACCTTATCTTGCTACGACAGCAACAGCTGATTACTAACCTTGTGTCAAAATGATATACCGTTCATGTGGTTCTGGGGAATATTTACTAAATTTTATAATTTTCGCTTAAAATTATGAAATTTAAAATTTTTTAAATTATTACATTTTAAAACAAACAATTAAAAAGAAAATGAAATATTTGTTTAAATTGTTTAGTACCACCAAAGTACTCTCATTCGTCATAAAACAAAGACACTAAATGGATTCTTAAGTAAGTACTTACTGGCATTACGTAATACCATAGTTGGAAACTTATTCCCGAACGATGTGACTACATCAATAAAAATTGAATAGCAAAAGCGATAGATGTTTGCCTTTAGGCCTTTACACACTATCCCACAAAGTCTTACGTATTTTATGAAAATGCTTCCCTGATCTAGTTATAGCTTATAAATTTTCAAAAAACAAAAACAACTTATCATGGCAGAGTTGCATTTTCATAAAATACGTAAGACTTCGTGGGATAGTGTGTAATGGCCTTTAACGGGGGAACTATTTAGATTTTTTTGGCTCGAAATTATTTGCTGGGAAGGGGCACAATGGTGTCAACTTAAATATGCAGCAACTTAAATCTAAACAAAAACAAAGGCAAAACAACGTTGTACATTGCTGTCCACACATTTCACAGTATGTATAATGCACTTATCCCTTTCATATCCAGCTAAAAATAGAAAATAAAAGACATACTACATTGTTATTGCAAATTAAAAGATATTAATTTAGAAACAGTTTTAAAAAAATGAGGGCAGAGCTACGGAGAACTTTTGTAAAACGAAGTTGAGCCCGATTTCGCATCCCAGCCCAACCCAAAAAAGTATCACTATTTCTGATATGACGAAAAATGTGCATACATTGTCCGTTTTCAATGAAAATGGATTAACTCCAACGGACTCACCTAACACAATTGTGCTGGGTGGGTCAGAAAGGGCTTATTTTCTTTGTGCATTTAAAATCAAAAGTCTATTGAATGATGCCAATATATTGTGCCACCGTTGAATATCACATACAATTAAATTCCAAGTGCCTGGGCCACTTAAGTTGATGTACTATTGAATTTGCTTAACTATTAGACCTGTCACAAAAATAATTTCTCATCGAAAGTTGAAGCAATTCCGTATTTTGCTGCATTAAATAACGAACAATTTAATTTAAAGAACTAAAAAAAAAATCGATCGGAATTGCAACTACGGAATTATCATCATTTTGATCGGAATGTGTGAAAGGCCTGTATGTGTTAGGGTTTCTAAGTAAATTCATTTAAAATTTAAATAAAAAAGGTACCAATTAATATGAAATACTTCTTGGCAAATGCTATTAATTTTAATTATAATACTTATTTTAATTAAATACTTACGTAGTAAGCAAAGTGTTTAATAATTATTTACTGTTTTTTTTTAATTATATCTTTATTTCGAATAAAAATAAAGTTCTTTTTAATAAATCTGAAATAAGATAGTCACTTTTAGTTAAATAAGTTTAATAAAGCTGATTATAATTTAATTTAAATACGAACTATGCATAAGCACATTAAAAATTAAAAAAAACACACATTTTAAATAATTTTAATTAAACTTTTGAAGGTTGCAGTTTCTTATAATCTGCTCGACCATATGGGAAGAGAATAATTAGACGTTTGTGCTGCAAATGCATAGAAATAACGATTTTGGAACATTTTTTTTTTGGTCCAAGGAGGAACATTTTAAAAACTTTGAGAGCCGGTCTAGGATTTTACCCAAAATCATACAAATGTTTTTTTGCCTTACTGTCTATAAATTTTCTTATTATTTAAAAGTTTGTTTAACTTTGTTAAGTTTAAAATATTTTTTATAAATGCAGACATAAGTGTTTAATTAACCCTCGACCTCACGAGCCATTTATGATGCCTTACCACAAGCAAAAACGCCGGCAGAATAACTGCGTCAAATTGCCAATGTTCAAGCTTTAATCTTGAGGTTGCGACCACGTACATATCTTGGGTTATTTTCATTGCGAAAAAAGGATAAACCATTAAAATAAAATTTACGATCTTTAAAAGCAAATAACTCATACGCATTATTAAGTTTTTTTTTTCCCAAATTTTTGATGCTTAAAAAAACAACTCTATAGTAAATGGCAATTGAATTAAACATGTACTTTGACACAAATTTACGCAGGGCAAACGTTAATATCTAATACAATAAAATTAAAAAGTTGCCACGGTAATCTTTTCTAACCCGTGGGGCCTGAAAGTCGCAATGCACTAACAATTTTTTTACAAACACCCATACAATAATTATAATTGTACTTTTAGCCAATCGGCTGTTTCATAGATTTTTCGTTACCCTGCAGGAAATGTCACTAGTGAATCTGTACTGATTCCCTTTTGACACAGTCACCAGTACTAGTGACTTATTATACCCCAGACATATCAATTTTTTTTATAAATTCTTCAACTATTATAGGAATTGTACTTCTCAGTTGTTATTGATAAAATTTTTTTCGTTTTTAAACCAAATATAGTGGCAAATATAGTTTAGTGTACACACAAAATAGTCGACAAAACTGGTGACTTGTAGACACTTGCACCCAGATTTCCTTCAGGGTAATAACACGTATGTATGTATACTCTAAGTACTTGCAAGAAAGTATTTTCATGTACAAACTCCAGGTAAGTTAAAAGTATGGTAGCATATTTGGCTTGATGTTTTTGTATTGTTGTGGTATCCCTGCAAATAATAGGACTAGTCCAAACACGCGTGTAAAGTGTAGCCCACAAGAGACTAGGACTAGTCCAAAAGTAACCCAAACGTATGGAAAAAACATGGTATATTTAACAATACGATGTCCTTGGGCAGGACCATATAACCCATCTTTGGACTACAAAGGAGTAGTTTTAAAACTACTCCATTGTGTACACAAGAGGATTAGTTTTTACTTCGTTTAAAAACGAAAACATGTCGTTAAAAAACGAAGACATGTCGTCTCACTACAAACACTTTTTAACAATGACATGGTCCATTTCATCAAAATGGATCAGGTGGTCCAATAATATTTGCAGGGATTGAGGTCACCTTTAGCGTTGCCACGACCAACAACAAATTGTTACCAAAATGTAAAAATAAAGTAGCCAAAAGCGAAAAAAGTAGCCAAATTAATTTTCTAGCAAAGTCAGCGTTTAAAAAACTGCAGTCAAAGTTGAAAAACTGCAATTTCTACCACTTCTTCATTTGTCGTTGGAAAAAAAAAACTGTTGCTTTTACTTCTAATTTATTAAAACAGTCGCTAACAAACTAACTCAAAACCGAAAAGTTTTCGTACGTAGTGTAGTGGTAGTTGCAGTTGAAGCGCAAAATTTGATATTTTTAACTTTGTTGCGATACAGAGCATTCGACAGCTTCAGCTACTACTACAACTTCTTTATTCTGATTCAGGCCTGAGTCGGATACGGTGATCAGTCTTAATAAGTTTCACTACATTTTTCGTACAGATTCAAAAGATACGAAGCCATCAAAATATACGAAAATGTATATTTTGTATCCTAATGGCATCACTGCTTGAAGATCTTTAGTATGCCGCAGTCGCAACAGCGCATGTAATCAAAGCTAGACGACTTACAGTAGTAGTCGATAAAGGTTGGCCTTAAAATTAATACCAACAACACAGAAAAGTTGCGAATTAAATATCCAACGATCACCTTCAACGGCCAAAAGATAGCAGACGTCAGCGGAGAAGCTAAGCAGGATATCCTAAGGGCTAAACAATTATAGCAAGTTTAACTCCCTTTTTGGTTTAAAATGTGTTTAAACCAACAAACCTATAAATCACTAAACATATAAACCATCTTTAAACGCATAAAATTGGTCGTTTAAACTACCAATACAGACCATATGAATTTAATAAGGATTATCGTAGTGCTGCCACATGTTATTTCGGTATTTCGGGGAAATAATAATTCGACAGCTCAGTTCCAAAACATTTTAAGACGATTTAGCATGTTTTTAATTTTTTTACGTTTTTGAATTGAATATTGTTGATATGCACTTTATCCAAATGTTGAATTTTAAATGTCTGCGAGAAGTCTGTGCTTCCTTATGGCTTGTTGACGAAGATATGACTTCAGAGCTTTATAAATCGATGCATACGAAATATCGTGGCCCAGAACCAATTGGAATAAACACCTATGGAGAACTACTTACCAGAAGAATATCAATGTTGAAATAAGAGACAATATGAGTGGATTAGGCAAACTCTGCGGAAACCATAAAATGATCCTCCCCATGCCGCTCTGGCATGGAACTCTTAAGGTAGAAGTACATAACACGCGTAAATTCGTAGACGTGTGTCGTGCGTTTAAAAATTTTAGCGCATGAAGAATTGCAAGCTACACAATGCGCATTATAAAAGTCATTCCTGTCAGCTGTTTTTTTTCATTTGTCAACTTTTTTGTACATTGAAAACGTATTCGAAAATATATTAAGATTTCTTATTGTATTTTTTTTTAAAATGTTTAAAGTTAACCAACTTTCTGGCGCAAACGCGTCAAAATATTTTGAATGTTTTATGAAAAATACAAGCTTAACTTTTTTTGACAGATGTCTACAGAGCGCGCACGCACTAACGCGTGTTATGCACTTCCTCCTTTAAGGTGTGAGACGTCATGGAAGACCACACACAACATGGTGCCGAACTGTTTTAAGCGAATGAATTAAGATTATTAGCACGATTCAGAAATAACTGGTAATCATTTGTAGTACCCTTAAGCTCATTAACATGAGGTATGGATTTAAATAATATGTAATAATAAAAATATAGTCGGGACTGTAAGAAAAGGTAAACTCACTGTTTATTGTTGTTGTTTAAGCTTTGATATTGTTACAAGTAAAACTAAGGTTTATAATTCTTATTCGCTTAACAGATTTATTTGTATAATATATTTAGCTTTTCTAAAATCTTTGGATGAAGTTTCCTGACGATCTGGCCTAAGCAACCAGTGAAATGCGCATAGGAATAGCTTATCCCTTCAACAATAAATTCCAGTTTCTCAATAGCATGAAATGGGAATTTAGCACATTTGAAAGAAACCTTGAAAAATAAATAATATTTAAATAAGAAGTCAAAAATTTCTATAAAAACCTTTCCGTTAAATCGTATTATCTGCCCTAAATTTCTTATAAACGTTGGTACTAAAAAAAAATGTTAAAAATAAACTTTTATTAAGAACAATTGGGATTTTAAGTTGAACTGTTAATTTTAATTTTGATATTTTTTTTTTAGTTCGACGTATTCATCTAATTAAATTTTCGTTAAATTATTTTTACTGAAGGAAGGATTTTTATAACACGTTATTTTATTAAAATTTATTGACAATTTTCTTGGCTGAGCTGGGGCTCGAACCTGGGTTGAATTTACATGTTTCAAGAATCACCACATTCTTTGATCAGAATTCTTTGAGCTCTAGCCTCTGCACCACTGCGGTGCCTTCCAGCTAAAAGTCAAAGATCAATCTTTAACCAGTGGTACTGGTGGTTCGAAATTTGCTGTTATTATAATTTTAAATTTTATATTACATGTTGCTTCCATTCCTCTGTTTTTTTCGGATTCTTTCTGTCAAGACTTTGTCTTGAAAACCTGAATTCAATTGTTTTTAATGTTTTTTGTACACTTTCGCCAACATTTAATTATAGCAAGTATGTCTAGTAAAATGTTGTCCCTTATGGGTCATAAAAACGAATGTGAATATAAATCGTTTTCTTATTTAAAAAGAGTGTTCAGGTAGTAAAGTTGGAAGTGAGCTAGTCTATCAATGCGAGTGTTGTGGGTTAGATTCCCGACAGGGACTTTGGTCTGCTTGACTAGATCCGGCTATATGTCTAGAGGTAGAACTAAATTATAGATTTCTGTATATCTAGAGAACGGCAACACCCACAGTTTTTAAATAAGATACATGCATCTTGGTTGCAATACACAACAACCGACAAAATGTGATTGGAGAAGTGGGCGTGAAACAAAATAGATTTATTTATATCTAAAGAATGATATTTATATAACTTTCTGTTCTTAACGTACCATGGTGAAGGGTATAAAAGATTCTTTATTGCCGAATATAGCACTCTTACTTTTTGTTAAATACATCAATATTTCAAAACCTTGAAGTGTCTTGCAAAAAAACAAAAAAAAAAAATTGCCTTAATAAACCGAAAAAAACTTGACTTAATCGGTGCACATATTAAAATTACAATATTACCTTCATTATGTCATAAAAGCCTAGAATTTCAGGATTTAGTCAAGACATTTATGTTGAGTGAATTGCGCATGCACATTTAGCTTTAAAAAATGCAAACTTAAATTGAAAGTCTAAAAATCATCTTCCTTTCACTAACTCGTTACTAAATTGTAATTGCAACGTGAAAACAAGAAATCACAAAGAATATACATCGTCATTCGTCTTCATTTTATTACAATTCTTTAAGCAGAATTGCGAATTGTAATTATGGCAAATTAGCCAACCATCCAAACACAGGTTCAATGTCCGCTTTCAATAAAATCAACCTTTTTGTTCTTGAAATGTTTTATTTGTTCAACCACAAAACTGTTTTAGGTTTTATGAGAATGTAACTTGAGTTGAATACAATTGAAAGTTAAATTAAAACAGGTCCTTTTTGTGTTAAAAAAAAAACTATTAACGATCATGAGGATTACTTCAATGTCAATGTAGAGAATGGAAGAATTATACATGTTTAATTTATTTATTTGTGGCTAAAAGTTGCCAAAATTTTCCGTTAAGGAAATATTCTTAAATATTTAAACATTTAAAATGCATTGACGTAAATATACACTTTTTTTTTATTAGTTAAATACGTAAATACTTAGTCAAGTATTGTAAGTCAATAATTAAATAAACATAGGCAGTTAAACTATTTGCCTAAAGTGACGGAGGGTCAAGACGTTAAATATCTTCATGATCTCAAAAATCCTAATTATCATCGTAATCAATTGTTTTATGGGTGACCTGTTCGTAAAACCGTGTAACGTAAAACGTGCTTAGAGTTGCCAGAATAATTTAAATGAATTTTTTTTAAACTTATTTACGAAATAATTTCACTCGACAATGTTAAAAGCCAAGGCGGATTCATTTATCCGGTGACGGTAATATTGTATTTTTATTGTTGCTTTAGTTGGTCGATACGTCGAAAACACAAGCAACTTCCGTCTAACTAAGAAAAAAAGTAGTTCAGCTGTGTTTTCAACACCACTTGAAAAGTGAATTCGCCTTGTGCTTTACTATAGTGTAAGCGCGGGTATAAAAAGTACTCTCAAAAATTTAGTTGAAGTCGAAAATACACGCAGCAATTAGAGTCGGAACAAAAATACATAAACTCATTATATTTCTAATGTTAGTTTGGGTTATGGGTAGGTACAACCATAATGCGCTTAAGTTGGCTTAAGCAAATGTGCGAATACATGTTAATTATATGAGGCAAAACATATTTAACTTAAGAAAACTTTTTGCGAAGTTTAATGAAACTGTCATTTGCTTAAGCAAGGTGCGAATTAAATCGTACATTCCGTACGGAATCAAATGTTTTTTTTTTGTTTTTTTAAATACATTTGAGAGACTTTTTGCTAATTTCTGACAGTAGGTTAAGCAAGGCTATGCATGTTATGGTTAGGCCTTAAGTACGAAATATTTTGTATGTTTATTTCTTTCATAATATTGCAACAACAGTATATTGCAAAAACATTTCTTTGTATGCTGACGCCTCATCCCAGCAGGAGAACTGAGAATATCTACTTACTTCAGGTATTACTAAAGGGCTGCTTAAAAATTTGTTTGATTCAATTACCATTCTAATTTAACTGCTGAAAAATTTATTATAAAATGCCTCGGCTCTTCCGCATAAAACAATGATATACACATACCGCATGCTATGAAAAGGGGGAAGAGAAGGAGTTACATTTTTTGTTTTGCATGGACGCACAGACGAATGGACATCGTGAGAAAGTTTATTTTGAGTGCATCGGTATACTTGATGTTGGTCTATAATTATAAACAGTCGCTGGGAATTCACAAAAAATTTTAAATTATTAACATCATTAATCCTCTTAAAGTCTTGCATTTCCTTGCAATTGGCAACATTGTTTCTTTGGTTTTTTACACTATCACTTAAATAAAATGTTATTTAAAAATTAAATATTACTTTGAACATTAAACAAAAATAATACAAATTAAAGATTGTTAAGTCATTAATAATAAAACTCAATTATTTGTCTTTGGTGTGATCGTTCAAGATCACTAACCAAAAAAAAAAAGAAAAGGTTTTACAGACAGAATGACGCGCTACTTCAAACAACACTTTAATGAGCAAGTCAGTCTTAAGCATTTGATTTGTTTTTTTAAAATGTTTTTGCAATAATTTCTTATTGATCGGCTTAAACAAAAATTCTTGTCTGCTGTAAAAAATTTTAGACAGAAAAAAATTTAAAAAAAAAACAATACATTTTAGGCAAGTGCAAAGAAAATGTTTAAAAAAATTACAGATTAAAAAAAAATCACAAAAAGTTGTTCTCCTCACTATTGTTGTAAAATTATTCTACTTTTTGCAGTTTTATTTTAATTTTGCTGTTTTTCTCGTTTCATTTTACTTCGATCGATGATATTTAATGACGATCTTCCTCTTCCCTGAGATGCTTTTAGTAAAAACAACTAAAAATTTACAATTTAGTAGGTGTCCGAATGTTAAACGTTTCCGTTGTTTCTTTCGTCCAAGCTCTTGTGCGTGTTTTGAGAGATTAGAGTTGTGAGAATAAATTAAAAAAAATTAATACTGAATAAATTAATTTAAATAAAAACTTTATTGGACATTTTTCTAATTTATTTTAATAAATTTATAAAAAAAAGAAAAGATTTTGTAAAGAACCTTTTTAAATTTGAATAATTATAAAAACACAGATAACTTGTGGTACGCAGGGGACTGACTTTTGAGCAGCAGCTTAAGTGTTTTTAAACAAAGGTATGTTTTTTGTTTCATTTATTTATATTTTGTGATTTTCTAAAATGCCCAGTGTTTATTTATTACTAGCTTTTTGGTTAGGTTCAATAAATTATACTCTTAAATTTTAATGTTTACATTTTAAATTAAACAATGTTACTCTTTGGACCAGTGTTGCAAAATTGTAATTTTGAAATGGTACTGAGCTTCAACTAAAAGAGTACTTTTTCCTAACGAATGGTACTTGTTGTTAAAAAATAAAACTATCATTTATGAAAGTAAAAGGAACAACAAATATTTTATTGGAATTCGTTTATCTATGTTTTAAACAGCAAACAGTATTTATATATTTAAGGTACACATAAAAATAATATTTTCTCAAATAGAAACTGGGAATTGTTTCCTTCTGAAGGTTACTTTATATTATATTCAACATTTTTTATTTTTCGAATTTATTCTATGAGCTAAATTTCAGTTATGTATTTTATAAAGCTTTTTTGTAATAGTCATATTCCTTCAATTTTTCAGAAATTACTTTATACACTATCAGACTATTATATTGTATTTTCTTGTTACATTTAACCTTACTGAAATTTAGCTCATAGAATAAATTCGAAAAATAAAAAATGTTGAATATAATAATATTTTCTGTTATACCGAAGCGTAGGGATTGCTGTTCGGGTTTAACCGAAATCGAAACCGCGGTTTTTAATGCCTAAAAACCGAAACCGAAAACCAACAAAAAAAACCCGGGTTTTAGCTTTTACTTTAACAATATATTTATGCTTAAAGAAATTGCAAATTATATCTACATAATCCTCGTACTTTATATAAAAAAAACTTTAAACATAAAAGCCTGCAACAATGGCAAGGTATTTAAAAATTCTTTAAATTCAAAATAAGCACCAAGAAGCACGAATGTTACCTTTTTAACTCTAAAGTAGACACCTAATTGGTAAGCCACAACCTGCCACCTGGGCCTGGCTGGGACCATTAGTATTTTGTATGGAGTTTTTGTGGCAATAGACAAAATTCCCACTAACGAAGGACTACTTTTATATGTATGGAGTTTTGTGGCTAAAGCAGGAACATTTTGTTGTCAAATAGAATAATTCTTCGAAAAAAAAGTAAAGAAAGAATTCTTATGTGTTTCGTATGCTTTTTGATAAGTTTTTTGATTTTCAATATATAATATAAGAGGGCAGGGCCTGGCCAGGCCCAGGCCCCGGCCCAGGTGGAAACGATATGTACAAAATTTTAATTTTTCCAATTGCCACGCCCACGTTGTTTAAATTTACACTTTTTTCTCATTTTGTAAAAAACAATTTGATTGAGGAATACATACAGTTTAGTTATAATATACTTATGACCTGTTCGTAGATAACGAATGAAGACTTCGTTCGCTTAAATTA
The DNA here is from genome assembly GCA_949318255.1 of Pollenia labialis. Lineage (NCBI taxonomy): Eukaryota > Metazoa > Arthropoda > Insecta > Diptera > Polleniidae > Pollenia > Pollenia labialis. The sequence goes on along the minus strand of OX439139.1, from coordinate 193,480,650 downwards.
CATTTAAAACAAAAACAAATTATAAAATATTATTTTAGTCTTACATTTATATGAATAAAACTGGAAAAAGTCAAAAAAAACCTGACCAGGCCCAGGTGTACACTTAAGGGTTAATCAAAGTATGTACCTCAATTTAAACAAATAAAAAAATTGTATTACATACAAAAAATATATATGCATATGTATGTAGTTTAACTTTGATATGTTCAAAACCGAAAACGACCGATTTGAATCATTTAAAACCGGAACCGCGGTTTTACATTTTTACGGTTTTAGCAAACTCTACATTAGAGTGTTATAAAATAAAGCAAATTTACTTAGAGGGATCATAAGAAATATTATAACTACAAAAATAACCATCATTTGATTTTAATAGATTTTTAGTTTCTTTTTATCAAACTTGAAACAGTTTCTACGTAAAAGTGCCGGTTCACACACGTCAAGTTTGACTCGTCAAGCCTTGAGCTTTTAGGAGAGAAGGGAACAGAAAATGCCATTTCCTTTCCCTTTCTCCTAAAAACTCAAGACTTGACGAGTCAGAATTCACGTGTGTGAACCGGCACTACACGATTTCTTCCTTTGCTGTTTACATTATTTTGCATTTGTTAATGTGCGTTCAACTGATGCTGAGGTATGTGGTATCGATAAAATTTCAAAAGCAATACGTGAAATGTCAGCAAACATTAGAGCATCCATTTCGTTTTTAATTTTTGCTAAGTTTTTCCAAAAAATTTAAATATTTTTAGTCATGCAATGCTTTATTTCTGAAAGACCTGCTAGTACACGGAATTGAGAATTGATATTTTCAAAGTTTCCATTCTCGTTTGAAAATAACATAAATAACAATGGTATTTATTATGCTATTGGTTTTCCCGTAAATAATATTTTCTGGAGTGAAACTGCTTATCATTTTTAAGGTTTTAGCTTTAAAACAAAGTTTAGTTCTTAAAGTTTCGAAAAATCTCAATAAAATTGATTTTGCAGTTTCATTAAATTTATAAACAATTTCCTTGTTAACTTTGTATATTTAGCCGACGATATCCCATTCTGGATAGCAAAATATGAATTCTGGCGTCCTCGCTATGCGTTTCAATATCAGCGTTGTTAATTATTTTCAATGTAAAACATGCTTACCAAAGTCTGCTTTCGAAATGATTACATCACAATTAAAAAGTTAAAAAGCGCAAAGGATAAATAAGTACTAAAAACAACGTGAGGGTACTGCTGTATTTTAATATGAAAAAGTACTAAAGTACAAAATTTCTCAACACTGCTTTGGACTCTCTCAAAAACTAACGTTATTTTTGTTTTATTTCTTCTAATACCCGCACCATAACAGTGCAGAGGGTATTATGAGTTTGTGCTGATGTGTGTAACACATACAAATTTTAGTAGACCCACCTTTTAGCATTCCGATCAACCCAGAATCACTGTTTAGATTGATCTAACGATGTACGTCCTCCCGGCTAGCTGTCTGATTGTCTGTTCATGTAACCTTGTGCGCAAGGTCCAGGTTGCAATTTGTATATATGTAGATACGTTTCAGTTGTTGTGAGGACGAATCCTATTGAAAATTTGAGAATCGGTCCATATTTTCACATATCCCCCTTCTTTCCTAAATAGGTTTTGTGCCAATAAGAAATCTTATTATGTTGGTACTACTAAGATTTAATTTGGTCCAAATATTCGACCATAGTTCCCATGCAAATAAATACTAGTTCCGAAAATAGTAGCTTTAAGTGGCAAAAACTTCCTTATAAATGTCGATATTCACCCCTATCGTGAATAACAAGTGGAATTTTTGTTCCCATGAAATTTTCATTCCCCTCGAAGGGAAAAAAGCAATCATGAATCTCATGTGAAAAATTTTTCACGCTATCAGTTCCAGTGAATGTAACAAAAAAGAAGAAAGATTAGGAAATATTAAAAATCAATGAAACTTATGTTCAAAAATATTTACGTATGTATATATTTTAAAGAAAAGTGAAAATAATAAAGCTAAATGATTAGTATTGGAGGGACGGGACAGGTTGATTGCAACGTTAGTTTTTTGCATTTTAAAAATTTTATGTAGTAAAATATTTCCCAAAATTCTGCCACCACGTCTTTCGAAAGCTTTACAAATCCGCCGGCAATCAACCTCTTGTTTTGCATTTTGTTGACCAATATATCGGTTGGTGCCTTATTAACGGAAATAAACCTGATTATTCGAGTTATAGGAGAAACTACTTACATACATGTTCTGTTCCCTAGCAAAAATAAAGTGAGCAAATCTAAGGGAAATGTGAACAAATTACGGGGGAAAAAACTTTTCACGATAAGGGGAATTTTTTCACGTGAACATCTTTTCACGTTATTATTCTCTTTTGCATGAATTTTTTTTCATGGGAGTTTTTCATGATCGCAAATATGTGAAAAGGGGAAAAATTACGAGGGAAAAATTATTCACGATAGGGGTGATTGATTTAAATTTGGCAACAATAACTTTTACACATTAAGATTTTTATTTTATCACAAGAAATTGTTTTGGTAGTAAAAAATTTTATATGTAACAAAGCAATCCTTAACAGTATGGACATTTATAAGTTATATTTTTTTTAAATTGACTTTAAATATTATACTTTTTGTTATACATATGTATGTATGTATTAAAAAAACATATTTGCCGTATTCACAAAATCCCTTGTATCGTTGTATCTATTGTATGTTGTACAAAAAACCAATACTATGTTAATACAACATACAATTGATACAACGATACAAGGGGGTTTGTGAATACGGCAATTGTATTGAAAATAAACCATTTTACAAAGCAAAAAAAAAAAAAGAAAATTCAATGTAAACTGCGAGAATGTTTGAAAGTTAAAAGTTGGATTGTATCTAAGAAAACTCTAATAAAATCTTTTATGACAGTTTATTAAAATCATTAAATTATTTTTTCAATTTCATCATGTGCACTCGTCTCTGTCTCACGATCGTCTAATTTAAAGATCATAAAAAACAAAGAGGAGTGTCTACTAAAGGCTAGTTTACACTATCTCACAAGTCGTACGTATTCCATAATACTTTTTGAGATAGAAATCTAATGAGTTTTGTCGCGACTGTCCAAAAATCTAATTTAACATAACGGTTTGTGTTCACACCATCACAGAAAGTAGAAACATTCTCACATGAAATAAAATGCAACCCTGATACAATGAAAGGTATAATTGTTTAGAAAATTTTCAAAAAACGATGAAGTCGTATGTGATGTCAAACTTTTTTTCATAATACTTGTCATTTTCATCCCACATGCATTCACACTATCAGACTTTTACATATTACTTGAGCTTTTGACATGTATTAAAACAAAGTATAATAGTGTAAACTAACCGTAAGCAATTGTTTGGTGAAATGGCCTTCTATGCTTTAAGACAAAAAAATCTCATATAGATGTTGATATTAAGATAATATTTGGCCCAAAGAACGCTTCTACGTAACACAATTTGGGTCCCAAGTTCGAAAATGTGTCTGCTACTTATACTGTGGTGTAGGGTATCAAATGATCGGCCTTGATCGACTATCTGTCCATTCTTACTTGTTATTGTTTACATTTGTTAATTTGGCATTTATTTAGGGATGATAAAGTCGGTACAATTGTACTTTTTTCAGTACTATTAGTATTGCAAAAGTACTGAAGTACTCCAATGAAATTTTTAGTACAATTTAAAAATTTCAAGTGCTTTAAAATATAAACATTTTTGTCAAAGGTTGAATAACTGAACAATGAAATTAATGAACTAATGTTTCCAAATATCAGAGAATTGCTGTACCAAATTTGTCGGCGAATATGGAACAAATTTTTCATACCAAAATATGATAAAAAATAGCGAAGAAATCATCCCCTTTATGTAAATTTACGTATTTTTAATCAGTTCCCCTATCAAGTCTAAGAAAACCAAGCTAAAAAATCTTCGTCTGAACTCCTTTTTACATATTTTTTTTTTGTTATTTGCCAAATATATATTTGAAATATGTATAAAAGTGAATTTTAAAATTAAAAGTGAATTTGAAAGGAAAGGATGTTTTTTTTTTAGCTGCACGAGAACTTAAAATGATAATACAAGGCAAGATATGGTTGAAATAATATTGCTTTAATTTTTAAATATGATTTCAGGCATATGTCCACCGCGGCTTCAAGTTACTCGGTCCATTCTGTTAAATTTTGGACCTCTTTTTCTAATAAATCTGGCAGTGCGGCTTCTGTGTTGTCTTGAATATTGGCTTCCAATAAACTAATGACCTAACATAGCCCCGTAAAAAGTTGTCCAGATGCGTTCAATGGCACGTGAAATGGACACCTTCCTGAAATTGTATTCGTTCAAAATACAGCCATTTTGCTTATTGACATATTCATTAATTCATTAATTGCTTAACACAATTCTTTGATAAAAGTGCCCGCGAACAGGTTTATTTTTTCAAAGTAAACTTTCACAATTTGGAAGCGTTGCTGTAGCATCAAACAATTCATAATGACTTGGCAAATCTTACTGAACACAAATGTCTACACATTTTGACATTCTCAGCTCTCGAAGCATAGTTACGGATAAAAAAATGCCCTAACATTTTTTAGTTATTCTAACTAGTAAAAAATAATTTTGGGTTTTATTACAATAAGATTTAAAAAAGTAAAATTTTTTGGAAATGTAATTTATCATCCCTGGTCGAAATAAAATTTTGTGTTTTTAGAACGTTTTAGAATTACAGTGCGAGCTCGATTTTCGCATCCCCCGATTTTCGCAACACCCCGACTACCGCAACAGGCAATATTTTTACGTTACAGTCTTTATAACTGCAACTATTTTTTAAAAATAGTCTTAGGCCCGTTTTTACAACTTACCGATAGCTAAAAGTAGATTTTAACCGGCCTTATAAGAAGTGTTCCATTGTTGGAACTGTACTTTAACCAAAAGTGAGCGATAAAGTAAATTAAGGTTAATCCTACCATGCAGGTTAAAGTAAAGTTGTAATAATGGAACACTTTTTATAGGACGGATAAAGTCCTACCTTTAGCTATCGGTAAGTTGTGAAAACCGGCCTTAATAAGTGCAACATAATTGTTTTTATTAATTTACAATGATTCTTTCTTCTTGTTTATTTCTCACCCTACATTATCCTATTTAGTGTTTAGTAAATAAAAAAACCGAAGGCTTTTTTAACGAGCGTTGTGTAGCCTGCAATTTTTAATGCGCTTAAGTTTTTAAATGAATGCGTCGACGATTGACCGCTTGTTATCTTAATTAAAAATCTAAACTATTAGTCATAAAAAATATTTGCTGGGACAAATTACGTAATTTGCCACCTGTTTAATTTTCATAAAAAATTCTTTTTTAAACTTTTAGTAAACCTGAAATATTCAAAATTGAAATTGTCAAAATGCAGATTTGCAGATTTTTGGTTTAACATTGCAGATTTTTTAGCTCGGTGAAAACTTATTTACATTGTCATGATTGTACTATTTCCACTTCTTGCATTGATAAATAAATATAGTATATCAACCATTCATGGAAGAACCGTGTGGAAATAGATTCATTAGTAGAAAAATTATTCACAAAAGATGACTTAAAAATTAAAAATTCGCATTGTCTTGACACATTAATATCGCGGGACTTATGTCATCCTGCAATTAACTTTTAATTTGTTGTTTAAATTAACAGAGATGTGACTAATCCTTACTCAGCCTGAGTAATTAAAGTTGGATAGATATTTTTAATGTAATAATATCCATAAATTATTATCCATGTTCATAAAATCGAACAAAATTTTTATAACTTTACTGTGTTGAAAGTTCAAAAAAATATTTTCTTTTTTATACCTCATACTTCGAGGACCACTCATATTTACCAGAATCACATTTTAGGCTACCATCGATTTTAAATTCGGGAACATGTTTTGAAATTAATTGTAATATCTTTTTTCTAAAGAAACTACATAAAAATGCAATAAATGTGTTTTGAAGGTTTATTGAAGATTTTTAAAACCTTGACGCAGATTTTTTGATAAAAAATTATGGTTTTTTTTGCTGATTTTTCCTCTAAAAGTTCTGGCAACACTGATTCTAAGTTAAATTACAACCCTCAAAAGCTTTTATACTTTTATAGTCTTATTCCTTTAATATTTTCCAGGAATATTTTGTATGAACTATCAGACTTTTTGTTTGTATATTTCTGTTACGAGGCTTGCTTTAGCTATCCTTTGGCTAGCAATGAAGTAAATTGTAAAGAAAATGTATACAACTATTAGATACTAGCAGAATGTAATGCATTTTCTGGCCCGCTACGGCTTTCGTCAGCATTTTTTGTAGCGTATAACTGGATAGTGCCTATTGTAAATTTTATGTATTTAACTATCCAGTTAAAAGATACAAAGAATGCCGACGAAGGCCGTAGCGGGCCAAAAAATGCATTACATTCTGCTTTTTTCCCTTTAAATAAACAAAAAAATCGAGTTAGGCCTTTTTTATATTAAGCCATTTTTATGTAGTTTTATTTGTTAAATATCTTTACTTTTTCTAAAATATGGATAAAGTTTCCTGATGATCTGGCCTAAGCAACCAATGAAATGCGCATAGAAATAGCTTATCCCATCAACAATAAATTTTAAGAGTTAAAAATTGGTTTTTTTAAGCGAAATTTATCTTAAAACAAATAAATTATTTTTAGCAGGGGCTGAATGAAATAATTGAGTTTTTTCCAATGCAAATTTTAAAATCAGTCGCAAAATTTAAAACAGTATGTAAATATTTTGAATTCATTAAAATAACAATATTTTGTAGTTTATAGTTATTTTAAAAAAGTTGCAGAGCACGATCATTGATCTTTTTTTCTTGAGGGTAAAGCACATGTTAGTAGATATATTTAGATTTGTTTTTTAATTTAAATCAATTTTTGTTGTTGTTAAAAATGGTTATAACTAGGGCGTGAACTTTAATGCAAAAACATATTTTTTTTCGAACGTTTAAATACTTAGTAGGTAAATAAGTTATTTATCCGAATTACACTTTTGAAAAATGGCATCGATTCGTTTGTGAATATTTCTGCATATTTTATCGTTAATGTATTTTTTTTCATACAATGTTTAAGAATGTATACAAACTCGCATATTACGATAATTTTTCTAAAAAAGCATATTTGAAAGATGATTTTGTGTTTTACAATCTTAATTGTTTCAAGAAAGAGAGAATGCATGCCATTCAATTTCTATTATATGAAAAATTCTCAACAGAAACACTTTTTTGATCCAATCTTGTTGACATTTTGAATGCAATAAATAAGATTTTCTTGCATACAATTCGCTGTATACGGGGTTTTTTTATTTTAGTTTAGCCAATAAACATTCAGTTAACTTTTAAAAGCAGTGTTCGAAAATAAACAGAACATTATTTAGCGTTCGGCACACATACTCAGCAACGATTTCTATTTTTTTTAGTGTTTGTGTAGACGAACACAATCCTTAATACCGTTCGTAACTATTTTAAGAAAGAGCACTAAGCAGCGGAATTAAGTGTTTATTTTCGAACACTGATTAAAAGTAAATGTAAAAAATACAGAAAATACAGAAAATACGATTGTATAATGGATTTGTTTCGACAGTATTTCTTTTAATAACAAAATGTATATTTTACAAGCATTTTTTATGCACATATTTACCAATAATAAATGCATGAAACTCCACGCCCTAGTGATAACATCGGGGTTTGTTGATTTCTCCTGTTGTTTTATTTTAAAAATTGTGAACAAATGCCAAAGCTTATTACTATCTTTCCCAAAGACACACATGTTTCTAGTAATTGGAACTCTGAATTCTATTAACAAGTATTTTTAAATTCAGATTTATGTTTTTTTTTAGTTTTTATACCCTACACCACAATGATGGTATGCTAAGTTTGTCGATACCACATTTTCCATAGAAAATCGTCGTGAAATAGAATCATTTTTATTTTAAGAGCGTCTTCTATTTTTGCTCTCACATATAAACACTTATTTCCATAATTTCATACGACTAGACATTCCATTGCAAAATTTCATGAAAAGCGGTCCATAATTTACCATATGACCCATATTAAAGGTACTTTTGGAAAACACTTAAGAACTCCTAAAAACGTAACAAGTATCGCTATTTCAGTAAAATTAAGTCTTTTGATGTTTCATTAGACTAGAAATCACACTTTTAAATTTTGTTTAGACCGGTCCGTAATTTACAATAGGCCTCATATATATATACATAGCTCACTCTATTTAAATTTGTCATGATCGAACTATAACCTACCATAGGTCTAATATAAGTTGCCCTTATTATACATATTTTATTTAATGCAAGAAAATAACCTACGTTTGTATTTTGAAACAATAATGGCCAATTTCATCAACTTTATTTATATATCGATTTATGTTTAAAATTCTTTTTTCGTGTCAAATAAAAATAAAATTATATAAAAAACTATATTTAAATATGATTTGATATTTAAATAGAAAAGGTGAAATTGGCCATAAGAAAAATAAAACTCCTTAACCCCAGGTCTACACCAAAGATAAATATCTCAGCAAGTTGGCAATAACCTCGGAGAATAACGGAGCAATATTTCTTATTGCGCAGCTTATGTTAAAGGCATGGGAAAACGTATTCATGTTAACTCATAATTTGAAAAAAATCAAGGAAGGTGCAGTGTAAAAACTAGCACTATCTTGGACAAATAATTTTTATTAATATAAATTCTTACTTATTCGACTTTATTATTTAAATGTACATATATTAATTTGCTTGGTCTTTTTATTATATAAAAATATTAATTTTATTAATTTTTTTTTGTTAAAGTAAAATTGTTATTTTTATATAAAAAAGAACTCAAAACCAAGCCAATTTAAATAAATTTAAATAATAAAGATCGAATAAGAAAACAATTTTATTAATAAAAATAATTTATGTAATTTTATTTTAGTGGTTATTAAGGCCAGTCTCAGGTCTCAGGTCAGTCAAGAATTAAAGATTATCAACAACAATTTTAATTAATTTTCATGTTGTAAAAATTCCTTCCGTCATAAAAATAATTTAATGAAAATTTAATTTGATGAACTAAAGCCTGGTTAAAAATATTGCAAATTTGGATTAAAACCCTGAACTATTTATTTACCACAACTCTAATTATTGTTTATTAAATTCTTTAATTAAATTATTTCACTACAATTATAATTTACAATCATTTCACAAATTTAATTTCTTTCTAACACAATTTGCTTCTATATTTTTTCTTTTTTGCTTCTTTTTGTTCAAATGACAACCAATGTTCAATTATCAACGAAAATGGACTTACAATTATTGCAACATAAATTGCCAGCAATAAATATGTACAAAAAATTGCTGTTTACATTAAAGGTAACATAATTTTGACATTTACGGCAATATATGTCGCAATAATTATCTCTGGTATAGACGGGCAGTAAAAGTTACAATCAAAACATACAAATTTCGTTCATGAAATAAACCATGAAATTGTGTTTGATATTTTATTTCCTTTACGAAAATGTGTGTTATGAGTGTAACACAGTTAAGCGGGAATTAAGAGTACAATATGTGCACAAAATAAATTAATCAAGAAAAATGTTTCATTTAGAATTATTTAAGCATGAAACTCACTTAAGCGTAATGCACTTATCCTTGAAGTACTGTACTTAAATTACGTGTGAATTAATAAGAAAAGTAAGGAAAATGTATAATTCGCACACCTAATTCAAAAGTGGCTCAACTCAAAAAACTTAATCAAACAAAAAAAAACTGGGTTGACCTTAAAAAAAATAGTTAAAAACAAATCTTTGGACCATTTAGTAGAAAATCCATACTGATAGTGATCTAAAAAGTTTTTTTAAGCTATTTATATACTAGATAATGAACAATTTTTAGTTGTGTAAATTTTGATGATGTATTATTTGTACAAGATACCGAATTATTTTAAGTTATATCACATTCGCTGAATTCTTTTCAAGTTTTTACACTTTTACCAAGTTCTAAACTGACACAAGTCTAATTAATATAAACTCCAACATAAATTTATTTTATCAAATATGTTACAATTCAAATTAAGACTATTCAGCACTTAGCAGTAGGGATCTACTACCATTTTATTTCCGACACAACTACAAATAAGTCACTTTAATACGCAAAAGAAAAATCAATCCATCCGTACTCAAATCAATCCGAATTAATAGTACGGTGATAACGGATTTTCTAGAATCAAGTACATACAGATTGATTCAAGTACGGATTTTTAATCGCAAAATACTTAAATTATCCATATTCAATCCCGATTTTGTACCTGAAATATGCCGAAAATGGGATTGAATTAAGTGAAACCAAGATTAAATCAATCTCAAAATGCGCTTGATTCAAGAATTATAAAGTTGATTTCATCCCGACTTCGTGCTTAAAAAAAAAGCAAAATGGAAATTAGAAAGAAAAGGTTAATTTGATTGATTTACTAACCGTATTACACCTTACAGAATGATAAAACACCAACTTCATGCCCGATATGGTTTTTAATTTAGAAATCTTATGTACATATTTAACCAAAAATATAAACTACACAGAAAAAATTATTTTTCGAATTCAAACAAAAAATTTGTAGTATCAAAACATTTTTTGTCTGAAATCGGTCCTACAAACAAATTCGCATATTCAAACAATTTATTTGCATTTTGTTTACTAAAAAAAAACACTGATTTTTTCAAACAAATAATTTACAGAATCAAACAAAAAGTTTACTGAAATTCATATAAATTTCAAACAAATAATTTTGCTGAATCAAACAAAAATTTTTTGCACAAGCAATGACGCGCACCCAAGCTATCACTGAAGGAGAAGATGAAGGCAGAAGCTGGCTTTAAGACACATGTTTTGTTGGAATAATTTTTGAACGAAGTATTGTTTATACACACAATGTTTTTCTTCATCACTTACTGTTGCTTTCCTTGGCTAAAGAAGAAGAAATGTAACAAACAACGGCAGCAGATCGACTCGATATGTTTTTCGTCATCATTTTATTTTTGTATTTGATGTACATATTTAAGTAAACAGTTTTCAAAAATTGAATACGGGATTTTGTTTTTCATTCTTTTTTTTCCAACAAAAAATTTATTTATTTCTTATAATGTTGTTGTTGTTTCTGTTGTTTAAAAAAGAATGAAACCTTTTTTTTACCTGATAATTTTTTTGTTTTTTTACTAATAACCTCGTCGCGCTATTTTATCATTTTTCTTCTTGTTGTACTTTTTTAAAGCGTCCAAAAATAAACTGTATGTGTTTTGTTTTGTTGTTCTGATATTTCACATAAAGAAGTGTTGCTTACGATCAAATAAAAAATGCAAAAAACGACAACATTAAAGAGCGTTAAATATTTCATACAAAATTATGAAAAATTGAAACCAATAGCGCGTATATTATATTATTGAAAAGTTGTCAACATTTTTGTTGGTTAAATAAAAATCAAACAAAAATATTAATTGAATCAGTAAAAAAATTTGTAGAAATTTAAAAAAATTTCAAACAATCGTTTGTTTGAAAATAATTCGGCAATAATTTTTTCTGTGTATAAATAACTTTGAATAACTGTGTCATTCCGTTTGTAATTTCTACAATATTGATATTAGACCCTATAAAGTATATATATTCTGGATCCGTATGAGAAGGAAAGTTCAAATCCGCTTGTCCGTCCGTCTGTTGAAATGCGGTTTCCGAAGTGCTCAGAAATTATTGGGGCTTGGTTGGTATATATTTCTGTCAGGTATCCTTCTTATAATTTTACTACTCAAATGCAGCCAGATACGTCTAAAAAAGGCTGAGATATGAGCAAAAAACCACGACCACCTCTAATTTTTTCGAAAAATTCCCTTGTATTTTTATTACTTTTTTGCGTGGTATTAAATATATATATTTTATACCACGCAAACATGTGCAAGTAATTAAATGCAACTAAGCGATTAATACAGGGTCCGCCAAAAAACTTTTTTTTTTTAAAATGCTATAAAAAAAACTACTAAATATTTTCTCAAATTTCTTTTTTCATTTGAAAGTACAATCCTTCCGGCTAATAATGGAAAATAATTTCATTCAAATGGCTGCCTCGGCTGGACATGCAGTAGCCTACACGATCGGTCCAATTTTTAAGCACATAATCGATTCTGTGCAGCTGTATTTCACCAATGCCTTCACGAATATTGTCCTTTAAAGCGTTAATTGTCTCTGGCTTGCCGGCGTAACACATATCTTTGACGGCACCCCACAAATATAGTTATTAATATATATACATTCATAGATTTTAGGGACAAATGTTTTAGGCAAATGTTAACTGATTCGAAAAGAATTTAATTTGCAGTAAAATATTTTTGGGGCGATGCTTTACAGACATTAATTTGCAAAATTATATACCGATTCTCACCATTTACATAGAAGTCGTCCTTAGTCAAATTAAAATTTATTTACCAAATTTGATCAAATTATCTGCAAAGGTTCATTTTATACTTTGCGCACAAAATTAACATGGACAGACAAACAGCCAGACGGACGGATGTTTATCGTTAGATCACTTTAAGAAGTGATTCTAAGGCGATTCGTGTACTAAAAGATTGGTCCAGATTTCTATGTCTTACACACATCGCCAAAACATGTCAAATAATTTTTTTTTTCGTTTATTTTTGCTAATATATAAAACTTTAAAGTTTAAAAAAAACATCTATCTTTAGTAACAACCTGATTTATCTTACAATGTTCGAGTAAAAATTAAATGAAGATGGCAAAATTAAAGCAACACAACAAAAAATTGAAAATTTTGCAAAAAAAAAAAAAAAAATTTTTGTTGATTTTTGGATAAATGTATATGGATATAAAAATGAATAAATGATTTCTTTTGCAATGAAGTTTTTGGTTTTGTCATTAGCAACGCTAAAGAATTCACTATCGATATTACTATCGCCTGAATGTTTGTACTTGAGCGGGAAAACTTTAACTAGTTTTTATCAGGCTGCAGTTCTTTGTTTTTATCACTTTATTGAACGTATGAGACATATGTACATACATATGTACGCACGTTATTTTAGATGACAGTTTTCAAAAAATTGTGCTGCTGAAAAGCCCCTTTCGAAGGATCCGAAGTAGCAGGGATATTTTATTGCAACTTTAGATAATGTTCTAAATTAGTTTTGATTCTCAACTAAAAATGTTATCAATTTACCGAACTTTTCCTCTAAAGGTTGTTCATTCTATTGTCCTATGCCTGCGATTGTAATTGCATTTCTATTTGCATATCTTTTGCAACATTACAAAACTATTTGACATTTCATGTAAACATGTAGAAATTGCAACTTAAAAGCCTTTAATTATCTAAGCAATCCATACCACCTGCCATTCTTGTTGTTTGCATTCGTTCCTGTAATTCAGAGCGAATTAATAATTTGTAGCAAGTACAAGTTGCGGCAAAATACTGTGTGTGTACTGCTGCTGTTTCATGTCTTCATAGATGTATTTTAAATAATAATAAATATCGATATTAATATTTTCCTATCGATATTTCCAATATTTTAAGACTATCGATAATATCGATAGTACTATTGATAGTTTCCCAGCCCTAGTTCCCAGTGACCAGATTTTTTAAAAATATAAAGATAAATCATGTTTGAAATAGAGCTAAAAAAAGCTAAAGAAGGAAATTTAAAGCCAAAAAATAAAGCTCTTAATTAGTAAAACTTTTACTATCAGAAATTTCAAAATAGTTGACGGAAGTCGTTTTCGTGATCGAAGTCGTAGCCGTTGAAATTCGAAATCACGACAACGACAATGTAAAAGACATAAGTAAATAGTTCGCCGTACATATGTCGTTTGCGTCAATCATGCTACCAATATTTAAAACGACTTTATTTCGACCACGACAACAACACTCATAAGAAGGCCAAACAAGATATTTTTTTTCTGGTACCTAGCCAAAAACTAATTTTGTTCATATTGCGTGCTGATGACAAAAAAAAAACGATTTAAATCTTAGTTCTTTTAATAGTTTGACGCTTCGAAAATTAAAAAGAACGTAGAACGTTTTGCTAATGCAACTATAACGCCCATAATTCGATTTACTTTTGCCCTTGGTGGATGGAAATATAATAGATGGCAAATATGCTTACGTCGCTAAATGGACAATCACGTAAATCCTTTGTATTAAATTTACATATAACGGTAGAAAACAAAGATAAATTGGAATATATCTGTTGTGATTATAAACGAATAGTAGTTTATGCTTAAACCTTAACCACGAAATTGAAATTAAAAAAAGGCTAGGAAAAGCTAAATGCATCGTTGAAAAAGCTGGAAAAAAGTTTAAAGCTAAATGAAATATCTCAAGCTAAACAGGAAAAAATAAAGCTAAATTTAGCTCGAAAAAAGCTAATATGGTCACACTGGGCATAAATCTCTTAAAAACGAAAACTCAAAATAAAATGACGTCAAAGCCTATGAATTCGCTACTTTATATTAAGCGCGGCTTAAAATGTTGCGATAAGAACATATATTATAATGATATCTCGATCGATTCTTCAGAAGCTAAAGAAGAATATTCATTTGATGATGTATTTAACTTATAAAATTAAATTTTTTATTAAACATGTTATATAAATTTTATTGAAATACCAAATAATAGTCATTTATGTATGGGTCAAATTCTTTTGATTTTTTGTTATGGTATGGTACCTTTTGTTTGAAAACTTTTTATGTACATACGTATATAAATACTGTAAAATATTTCTTTTATAGTTCTAAAACTTTTTATGTTTAATAAAATTTTATTATTATTTTTTTTTAATCAGTTTGTTCTATTGATATGATGTGAGTTTATAGGGAAGAATTATGTAAAATAAATCATGTATAAAGGGCAGGCGCGGATTCAGGGGGGGGAAATAAGGAAATTTCCCCGCTATAATCAACAATGACAGAAGAAAGACTGTACTTATTTAAAAAAATTAATTTATATTGAACTACTCTAATATTTCATTTAACTTTATTGTTGGGTTTTTTTAATAAATATACACATATTAATTTTAATAAACTTTTAAAAACCAATTTTTTACTTTTTCGTATCAAAAAAAATTTTTCCCCCCCTCAGGCTCGAGCTGGATCCGCGCCTGATAAAGCGATATTAACTAAAATAACAAAAATTAATACAATTTAAATTTTTTTTTCAAAAGATTTTGTTATTCGTGCTTAATTCCCAGTTTTTATTATTGATAAAAACACTTGGAATTTTATTGTTGATGGGATAAGCTATTCCTATGCGCATTTCACTGGTTGCTAAGGACATTTTTTGCTTGGTAATAATTTGTAAATATCTCGTTTTAAGATCGTTAATTTTTTATGACAAATCTTGCCTTGATAATCTTTAAATTTTATGTTTTATCTCGGTGTTTATTTGCCTAAACTTTATTAAAACAATGAATTTTATTGTTATTATCGAAACTAATCTAAGCTATAAAACGGAGTAATTGGATGAATAAACTCGTGGTTGGTTCATCGCTGCAAAGCCAATATACACAATGTATGTGTTACACATATCAATTTATTTACAACATTTTTATTGCTGTTATTCAATCAACGCTACAGCAGACCAATCATCTACTTTGGTGGAACAACAACCGATTAACGAAACTGATACAAGGCAAAATAACAATACTGAATGAATCGATACTGCAAGAACTAGGACAGTGAAATCTTACATGGGAAGACGCGAAAACAACTTGAACAAATCGTGTAAGATGGAGATGCTTTGTAGAAGCCATGTGCTACTAAAGGGGGTAATGGATGAAAAGCACAATTTATAGAAATAACTAAACTCAATTTCAAAATATTTTGAAGATTTTAAAGAATGGAAAGATTATCAATAACAATTTTTATTAATTTTCATGTTGTAAAATTCCTTTCTTTATAAAAATAATTTAATGAAAATTAAATTTGATGAACTTGAGCCGAATTAAAATATTAAAAATTTGGATTAAAAACCATAAATAGTTCAACAAAATAACCACAATACTAATTATTGTTAAGGCTAAGGCTAAGGCACGAGCTCTATTTGTACATTTGTCCTTCAAGTTGTGCTGAAAAAGGTCAACAAGAAAAAGAAAGCCAAAAATGAAAATACAAAAAAATATACTTTGGACTTCAAGAAAAATTCTTGACAAAAATACGGAAAAAACAGAAGCAAGGAAAAACATTTAAAATAAATTAAAATGGATAATCATTCAAAAAGCAAATTTCGATCTACCAAAGGTTAAAATACAATTTGGTTTAAGGATTGATGTTTGCGAGTGTAAGACGGCAAATCGATCTGAGCAGATCGAGTGGTTGCGATCGAAACATATCATGGTAACCTGCAGGCCAGGGTTCGAGTCCCGGCCACGGTCAATAATGAAAAGATTATCAATAACAATTTTAATTAATTTTCATGTTGTAAAATTCGTTTCTTCATAAAAACAATTTAATGAAAATTAAATTTGATGAACTTGAGCCGAATTAAAATATTAAAAATTTAGATTAAAAACCATAAATAGTTCAACAAAATAACCACAATACTAATGATTATAAACACTTTAAAATTTGCGTATGGTATTAAATGTTATGGATTAATTCTATGGATTAATATTTCAGACGTCTTTGCCTTTGCGGGTTTTATTGCTGGGCCAGTGTTGTGTGCCTTTAACAAATATTTAAACCAGTGTTCGAAAATAAACACTAAATATCGTGCCTTAGTGTTTGGTTCGGTAGATTTGTAGAAAACACAAACGCTAATAGTGTTTGTGTAGAAAATCATTAAGAAAATAACGTTTCCCTGTTTGTCATCTTTCGAACACAAAAATAATAGGGTTTTTATCCAACTCAACAAAAAATGAGAACATTAAATTCCGTTCGTTTTTTTTTAAACCACAAACTTCAATGTGTTCGGATCGGTTCATGAATGGTCTTCGCTTTTGGCTGGTAAAATAAAACCAAACATTTTTCACAAAAACAAAATATACATACAAAAAAAAAAAACAAAAACCAGCAAAATAATTTTACACTAACAAAATATATACACAATACACACACAAGCTGTTCGTGCTACGGTCGTTGCTAAAGTTTTTTGTTTGTTCATTTCTTTATCAATGTAAAAAAAGAACATGAAAATATAATGTTTGTTTACAGTATCACTACAATTGTTCTGTTTTTTTTAACGAAGAACAGAACATTATATAATGTTCGGCACTTTCTTGAAAATAGTTACGAACGGTATTAAGGGTTGTCCTTGTCTACACAATCACTAAAAAAAATATATCGTTCTTGGGTGTGTGAGCAGAACGCTAAATAATGTACTGTTTATTTTAGATCACTGATTTAAACTACTGGCTCATAGTAGATTGCTTAGGGCCAAAGTTAGTTGAAAGAACCAAAATAGATTAGAAAGTGCCACAGTGTCACGGACCATTCAAAAGCGCCACAAATGGCTAAATTGTGGTACATTTCGCATCACTGCAGCCCACTCCTAAAATATTCGAACTCTCGGTGCAGGGTAGCAAAGATTCGGCACAACCGAATAATGCACTTTTGCTGTGTTGTTTCTTGATTTGCAATAGATGATTTGTTGTTGTATAGAAAACTATTTCCTACATAATTAGCATTAAAAAGATTTAAGAACTAAAAATCGTTATTAAATAAAATTTTAATTAATTTTATTAAAGCAATTATATGTTTGTATCAAGATAATGTTTGCATTTATGACACTTTTTTTAATTGTCATCAATTATAATCATTTTATCGTTGACAGTAATTATTTGTTTGGTTAATTAAATGGGGCCGCCATTCAAGTTAATTTTTTTTTTAATAAAATATAGATTTAAATTTTTTTTTGCTAATTTAACGTTAGTCATGTGAAATTGATATTTAAAATTTGTTATATCTAAACAAAAAACTAAAAAAAAAAATTTAAAAACTTATATAGGCAATACAGATCCAGGCAATTATATTTGCTGGGTGAGAGAGCATAAATTCCGATTGGGTTTCCCAACTAGCTATTGTATATAAGTCCCAAAGGAGGGTTAGCTATATAGCAGATGTTCAGATGTCTCATCGCCCATCTCGCAGAAGCTGTATTGTTTGGTAATGACATTAACTAATTAATAAAAACCGATAATATCGGACCTGTTCTGAAAATCACGTGATTTCAAACCACGTGCTTTTGAAATCACACGTGTGATTTTGTGGCGTTCTGAAAGTCTAAAGCTAAAATATCACACATGTGATTTAAGTAGGCACGTGTGACTTGAAATCACGTGTTTTGAGTTAAAGTGATTTTCATAAAAGGCTTGTACCTGAGACCACAATGTCCAGTAAATAGACCACTAAGTGCCCTTAGTTCACTTTTTCAAGCACAAGCAATTTTTTTTTATTTTGAGCCAACACTCTGGGGATGCCCCTACTAATGTAATGCATTGTATTGGTATTAAAAACAAAAGGTTATGAGGGGAAGGAAAGAGGGAGTAGTATTTTTCACCATTTATTTTAAATTTTTCCCAATTGTAACCGACCAGGAGTCTATTCCACATACGGCTAGTTCGACCAAGAAACGACAGTCGACAACGAACGGATGTGATCTGCTGGAAAAGCGAGTACTACGGGCATGCACCGGCATCTCAGCTGATCACTTACCGTGGTAAAATCAATAGAACAATTACGCACAACCCGTATTCCGACGATGCTCAAATATGTCCATAGAGCTGGATACCCTACAGTCATTGATGAGCTTCAACGCACTCCTTTGCACCAGACCCAGAATCGTCAAGATACCCCTTGAAACCGCTGCCTCTGCCTGATATGGGAGTTGTATTCCATTTTTGGTCGGATATAGGCGATAGAAAAAGTGAGGAGATCAGACAGAGTGAAGTAGTTCTTGCACTGTTTTAAGAAACCAAGGCCCTTGAATGCTTATTTCGACACTTGAAAAACATGTTTGTTTCAACGAACATCACATATTGAATTTTCATGCACAGAACATCAAGAGTGTCTGATTCCTCAATAGCTACACTTCCCATGGATACAGATGACGCTAACTCCACAAGACGTCTTAGGGCCATCATTCAATTTTGGGTCTTACGAGTCGGTCCTATTCGCAAGACCCCACTTAGAAATAATCGTAATTGAGTGTGCCGTTCATATTCCGTCGCATAGCTTCAACCTGAGTAAGGCTTGGTCTATGAGTAAAAGAAAATGAATGACAAATACTGCTGTCATCTGCGAAAGAATAGATTGGATTGGAAGTTAGACCCTGGAGGAAGTCGTAAAGAAAAATAAGAAAAAGTGTTGGAGAAAAAACGAAAGAAACTTACTTGATTTACCACGGGATAAAGTTTGTCATAAAGTTTAAGTTTGTCGAAGTCCAGAAATATTTGTCTATAGCCGGGTAAATTTCTTTTCAAACCATGATTTGTATCACCTCCCTAATGTAAGCAGCAGAGATACCGAATAGGAGCTCGGGACCAATAAACAGGAGGAGAGCACCTTTCGTTGACTGCATGGCCCTTGCGGTCGGCCCAACCAACAGAAAGTTAAATTGTTGTGTGTTCTCTGGATCATTCGGTAACGTAATACAGTCCTACGAGTTCACTTCATAAGAGGATAGCGCTCTAAGATCAGCCTGGCTACTTGATATTATAAATAATCTTAAATATCTCCAGTTTCGTAAATTTCCGGCTGGCAAAACGACGTTTGTTTAAGAGGATATTGAAATTCCTATTCAATACCTGGGTCTTTCGAATAAAATTCTAAAATAATGCGGCTGCTCGAACAAGAAAAAAAATTATGCAATTTTACGGTAATATCTAGAGATACCATTTGGCACAAAAAACCCTTCTTCAAACTTCTTCACTTCATACAATAATTTTGTGTTGCCAGGCC
The DNA here is from genome assembly GCA_949318255.1 of Pollenia labialis. NCBI lineage: Eukaryota > Metazoa > Arthropoda > Insecta > Diptera > Polleniidae > Pollenia > Pollenia labialis. The sequence goes on along the minus strand of OX439139.1, from coordinate 193,460,664 downwards.
CATGATTGCCCATGGCTCCCAGATATGGTGCATTTTCAAGAAATTATTGGTACATATTGTGGTGTTGGGAATCAAATTGTCAGGGTTGACCGACCATACAATCTAAGCTGTTTTCTCTCTTTTTATTTTAAGTCATAAAGAGTTGGCACCACTGATAGACATTTTTAGTCGTAAGAGAACTATTTTTCAAGTTCGAATTTTGTTAGTTTAAATGATAAACTTTCAATGATCAAAACAAAAAGTACAAATTGTGTGTAAACATGTACATATTGATGTATCCTACATCAATCTTAGTAATAAATCCATCCAAATAGTAGTAAAGTGATAAAACTTTATAGCAAAAAAATAATGTCTGAAATGATAATTTATTATAAAGTCGTTAGGTTTACTCACCATGTTAAGTGTTGCATATTAAATGAAGTTTTTTATTAGCAGACTATAGGTGAGTGAACGTGTGGTATCAAGTGAATTAAATACCATCTTACAATGGCACAGAAAAGTCTACATACCCCTACATTTTATTTTACGTAGAAAAAAATCTACATAAAAGCAGCTTAACATTCTAGAATTAAGATAATTGGGGGTATGCAGACTTTTCTGTGCCCCTGTTCATGTTCGTATATGTGAATAACTTGTATTTATTTTTTATAATTTAATTTAACATTTACACACATAAATATGTATCTACATATTTGTATATGTAATTGAAACATATAAACGCGTGTTATAACACACGATCACATCAGTTATAAAAAATATGAAGTATTTATATTATTTCTTTTAACTCCTCTTCCAAAAAGAAAAAAAAAATTATTAATCATTAAAAAAAAACTTTAGTTCAATGACCTTTTTTGAAAAATAAACTTTTGTTTTTTTTTGGTTCAGTTAATTTTTTTATTTTTTTTTAAGTATTTGTGGATTTTTGTATAAAAACTGCTAACAACAACAAGTTTTCGGTAATTTTTTCCCAGTTGGACTTAGATCCTGTTAAGCTTATGTCGGCGGCTGCGCAACAATGTTGTTTTTTTAACTTAGCCAACTTTTGAAGACCACCATTTTGATTAAAGACTTTGTTAAGTTTTTCAATAAATATATTGAACTTATAAACAAAATTTTCAAAAATGCTCAATAACCCTTTATTTTAGAAAAAGCCGATGTTATTTCTTTTAGTTGTTGTTAAACATTTATATATATAAAATCAAGTAAGAGTGCTATATTAGGCTGTGCCGAATCTTAGATACCCTCCACCGACTGTTAGAATATATCAGGCATGGGCCATAAGTCGAATCTATAACTTACACTGTGGAACAGTCATTTTGCTGCCTGAAGCTTTATTGCAAATTTTTACTAACTTGTGGCCGCTGATTTAAATCAAATCTCCATTTTTCTCTATCAGCTCGACTTTTCGAGATACACCGTTATGTCCAAAATAAAGGAAGTTTCAGAGATATCGTTAAAGTAATGAAAAAAGAACAATTAAACAAAGAAAAAAAAAATGTTTGTTTTCAAAAAATTCATAAAAAAATAAAATGCGCAAAAATCCCAATTTTTGTTTAAAAACATTAAGTTAAACATATCTCGAACTAGATGAGCTTTATTTCATTGTAATCGATGCACAACTTTTGATTTTTTTCACAATTTACTATGAAAACTGAATTGATAAAAATAGCGATTTCCATACAAAAATAACATTTTTTAATATGTGCGTGTTTGCTGCTGTTCTATTTATGGACATTTTTTCCTTCACTAAAAAATTTGGTACCTTTACTAAATTGTGAATATAGGCGAAACACGTTCAGCGATTTGAACGATCGATTTATCAGGGGTGTGCTGGAAATCGAAAACGTAAAACGCAAGAATTAAGAAGTTGTTTTTAATACTGTTTAATAGAGAAATGTTTGTATAATACTTGATATAAAATTCTTTTATTACGGAAATCAAATTAAAAAAAACGACTTTTGAAATTCTTGTGTTTTTCGTTTTCGTCTTCGTTCATAGGTTATGTTACTTTACATGAAAGTAGTAATAGGACTTTTTCCTGTTTTGGATTTTTAATGTTTTTTAAAAATACAAAATTTTGTAATTTATTTTTTTGTGATTTTCAAAAATTTAATTGTTTTTCAAAGCAAACAATAACATCTTTACAAAGTGAAAAATACGATTAGATTAAAAGAAAAACGGAGATTAGATTTGAAATCAGCGACCTCAAATTAGTAAAAATTTTGCAATAAAGTTCTATGCCGCACAAAAAATTTTGTTCAATTTTGTTCCCTTAGGTTAGGTTGTCCCCGTATCCGGGGACCCTATCGCGAATATTATGGGAATATGTTATATGGGAGCCAACCTACATTCCCATCCCAAATCGGTACAAAACAAATCGTTATCGCAAAAGTTTTGGAAATAAAAATTTCTATTGTGAATTATTTGTCAGTGCTTTAAAAACAAAAGTCTCAATTGTGAATAACTTGTCAGTGCTTGTATTGCGAAAGAAAAATATACAAAGTAAAATACAAATAAAATAAATAATGAATAGTGTTTATCTTCATTTTCTTTATTAAAACTGCTTCAATAAAAGGAAAAAGCAATTTAATTTAGTCCAAACTTAGAATACAAATTAAAATTTACATGTTCCCTTCTCGATCATATTAACACTTGTTGGGAATTTATTTAGTAAAAAAAATTCGCGGAGTAATCATTGGCGATGCCAAATTTTTTATGATTAGGAATTTATACCTAAAAAATTTGTTGTGGGAATCATTCACAATACGAAATAAAAAAATATGGGAATATTTTCATGGGAGTAGTTGTTTGCGATAGGGGTGAATGTCTCGCTATCTCCTCCAGAGACATCCGGTATTCTCGGACAATTATCGATGTGATGAACACATTCTCCAGGGAACTTATGACCGCCTTGCTATCGGTAATAATGTGAATATCCCTTCCAGGTATTTGTTCCCTTGTTTCGCTAATAAGTCTTTATAAAAACAGCCGTCAGTATTCAAATTTGTCGCAGTGTAGACCTTCATATGGTAATTTATTGACCGAAGATCAGAAAGCTTTATGTTTTAATTTCTATTAATACTCGCAGAAAAAAAACATGGTTGAAATATTGTTTAAAAAAACATATTATGGTCCCTGCTATGGCAACAAGCAAAATTTGTTGGGTTTAAGAAAAGGTTTTTACGATTGATAAAATTTTGTTTCGATGTATTTAACAATTATGTATTTAACTCCCTTGAAAGTTCAAATATGGTTGAATTTAACATTATAATCCCAGTAATAACTTCGCCTACAAAATAATGTGTTAAGTAATCAGAAAAACATAAGAGCACTACTTACAATTCTACTGAAAGAACCAATGAATTTTATATGGGATGTCCCAAAAATAACGCATTAAAAAGTAAGTCATTATTTTTTTACATTAATACATCCAGAAGAAAAAATTATTTATAGAAGTTGTTATAGATGTAGTTATAGAAGAAAGCTACTAAATAATGAGTTAAAGAAGCAATTCATTTTGAAAAAGTAAGCGAAGTTTTTACTGGGATGTTTAATTAAAATAAAACTACAACTAAACACTTAAACATATTATGGTTACCTTAACCATATTATTATCACGGGAACCATATTATGGTTAAATTCATCCATCCAAAAGCTATAACCATATTATGGTTGCCTCCATACATGGTTACGGTTAACATTTAATAACAATAATATGTTCGAAATTTTAATATTTTGAAACATTGTATGTTTAAATTTATATTTTTTTACAAGATTTTGTTTGTCGTGCTTAATTCCCAATTTTTATTCTTGATAAAAACACTGAAATTTATTGTCGATCAGATAAGCGCAAAAAGCAACATCTTGTAAATTAAAATTTTGTATTCCCACAAGTTACTTTGATAATAAACTGGCAAGTGTGCGGCTTAAAAAAACGAAAAATACATAAATTTACGTAGAATAAACAGTGGAACTGAAAAAATGGCAATGATGATCCTCACAGGCTGGAATATGAATCAAAGGGGATTTTTTTTATAGAAGTGGAACATAACACCTATCAGGAATAAACAAATTAAATAAAATTACAATTTAACACTTAACAAACAAATTAAAAAATGGATGAAATAAATAACCATAATTTCAAGCCCTTATAGCAAAAATGATGTAACCACCAAAAATAAAATTTTACAGGAGAAGTTATTTTTTTAAATATTTTTGCATCAAGTCTAGGGTTTCGTTTGAAATTGCGTTTGCTCTTATTTCGTAAGGGTACTTTCCCTTGATCAAAATTTTATCGATTTTCATCAAAAAACAAAAATCTAAAATGTTGTTGGTTACATCATTTTTTCTATTAGGGCTCAATATGGTTAACATTGACCATATTATGGTTAATTCTGACCATAAAATGGTTACTTTAGACCATATTATGGTAAATTATAAACATAACATCGGTAGTTGTGACCATTATTATGGTTTATATTGACCAACATATGGCTAATATTGATCATATTATGGTTGATTCCGGCAAATTTTTTGTTGATTTTAACCATAATATGGTCATATTTAAACATAATATGGTAAGCAGAAAACATAAACATTGTTAAAATCCTACCATAGTATGTTGCTCTTAGAATATGGTTACCTCCAAACATATTTTTTTCTACGTGTAGAAAGCGAATTTGTGCTAAATCTTATATCAATCCATGCATTATACCACAATTTATGTGTTCAGGGTGGTGGTTCCACATTTTGATGTATTACTCTCATCCTACTGAACCGATTTGGCTGGATTTAATTCAAGCTGCTTAGGATAACTATAAGCAATTTCACACCAACAGTGATCTTTTCTTTTGAGTTTTTCGGAAGTCAGCGTGTATTCAACAGACGTACAGGCAGACGGACATGTCTAAATGAACTGAGAAGGAGCAAGAATGTATGTGCACCTTAGGAGAATAATATAACATTTTCATACGGAATGGCAAACTTAGTATTCCCTCATTCACCACTACTGGTGGTGGAGCGTATAAAAAGCTTATAAAAGAAAAGGACCGATATATTTTTTTATTTTGCAATTGCAAGTTGAAACATATCAACTCAAAAGCAATTGTTTTGTGATAAACGGCTGGCAACCTGCGTAATATGCAAACTTATGCACGGCTATTTTTTTTTTGGGAAATACATATTTTTCATGTAAATAGCATAAATAACTTGCCCTGATAATAAGACTGCCTAATGCGCGCTTTCCGAAATAGGACAATGACAATATAATAAGCAATCTATTGCGCAACTACAAAATTTAAAAAAAAAGTTTCAGCAATTTCTTGAAATTTGAATTTAAATGGAATTTTAACTTTAAAGATTAAGATTTCCATTACTTAATGCCACTGTTTTATTGTGAGGCCCTAAAGCTTTGTCTAATATGGTAATTTGTTTAAGATTACTTAATCTTCTTATTAAACTGTGAATTTTGTTAACAAGTACTTACTAGTGCCGATAGGTGCCATCACACAGCAATCTTTGTTGGTTCAATGTCATTTGTATTTAAAGTAAGATTTACATTTACAAACATCTTTAAATACGATTTGATTTCTTTTGTTTTTTTTTTCTTTAGAATACAATTGATACGTGAAATGTCTACTTAACAGGGCAATCAAATATTTATACCTCCAAAAATATGCCATTAAATTATATAATTAAAATTTTAAATGGTGGGGAATTCCTAAATGGGGTTTTTTTTTGTTTACAAAATAGTTTTAAAATTATTTTAAACCATAATCATTTTACTTTTGCTAAAATAAAAGAGAAGTAAATTTAAGCAATATAAACAATTTATTTATGCGTAATTTTTGTTTGTGTTGAATATTTTGAATTGAGAAATTCGGCCAGACATAAAACAGTATTTATCGCATAAATGCATTTAAAATTTTTTTTTTTTAATAATTTTAAAGTTTGATCAAAATTTAGCAAAAATTTAATTTTGATGAAAACATTTTTTGCCTTTTTTATTGTGTTTGACTTAAGTTTGAACCGATGCTTAACTGAAAATATTTTTAATGCCATTAACTTAAATTGAATTATATAATAATGCATAAATGCGGAATTTGCTTTTAAGAAAATGGTTAAACACGAAACAATTTCGACTATTTCGAATAAAAAACTGTAATTCAATCCTTAGTTTTTGTGATTCCTAACCCTGGTTTACGTATAACAAAAAGTAGATGCATCCATGGTGAAATTAGCAGGTGGCATCGTTACGGCAACAAATACAACATTACAACAAAATTGGAAATTGTATCACCGTTTATGCCAAAAAATACTTTAAGCAAAAATCACAGCGTGCCGCTGAACGTGATGAAATAAATAAATTTTTAGCCAATTTTAATTTAATTATGGTCAATATCTTATTTATTTTAATTTAAAATTATCAAAAACTGTAATAATATACAATAATCACACCACAAAACGTGGACTTTTTGTAAATATAAACAAACCTTTGACATAAGATTAGACAAGCAATGCAAGAGCAAAAAGTCGTCATCTGGCGTAGTGCTGCCACCTTTATTATTTCACCATGGATGATGCATCTGTGTCTTTAATTCATCAAAAAAGTATATATTTAATACCAACTTGTTTCGGATTTAAATTTCATCAAAATCAAAAAGATATGCAGTTAATACAATAATATTTGTATTAAGGTTCCACAAAAACTTCAAAATTTATGACACCTTTTGAACCTTTTTGAAAATAACTACAAATTTCCATAGTCCTTACAAAAGTTCTCATGAGTTTTGTGAACACACAAATAAAAATTGGTAGCATGTCATAACGTCCAGTTTTATAGGGTCCACGGACACTATTTACAAACAAGCTTAAAATAGAAACTTGGAGGTCCATGCTTTCCTCTCTCAATTTCCTCGAATCGGAGCTTGAGGAATAGACTCCAAGTGAAGAATTAATAACAAAATATAGAATAAGTATTTCTAAAAAGTGACAAACATTATCAAGAGTTTTTGTAAAAGTAACTTATTTTTTGATAATATGACTAATTTTGGAATGCACCTGTGAATTGTTTCTTAGTTTTAACATTGATTTATAATTCAAGTATTTATATTAGTCAAATGTATTAAATCAAACCATACTAATAAACTTGAACCTATTTTACTTTTAAATACCATTTTTTCCTTTAATACCCTTTTTATGTCACTTTTTCGAAATTTTCAACGGCAACCCTGCGTAGCGGTATTAATAGTACGGTAAGTACGGATTTTCTTTAATCAAGTACAGAAAGATTGATTCAAGTACGGATTTTCAATCGCAATATACTTAAATTATCTATATTCAATCCTGATTTCGTACTTGAAGTGAGTGAATTATAAAGTTGATTTTATCCCGAATTAGAAAGAAAAAATTATTTTGATTGATTTACTTACCTTACAGAATGATAAAACACCAACTTCATGCGCGATATGGTTTTTAATTTAGAAATCTTATGTACATATTTAACCAAAAATATAAACTAAATGAGAAGCAAGAGTTCAAATTTACTTTTCAGCCCTTCGTGGTACACATTGGTCGTTGAAAATTTTTAAATACTTATTAATAAATGTTGGTCGCCGTCAAGGATGTGTTTGACTGGCGTGCTCAACGCCTGCAATTTGATATCGGCTTCAATTGCAATATTGTGGCATTAATAATTTATATATTGGCGTTTTCCCTCTGTGCATTACCTTAGATATTGTTTAAGAGACGGACGTTCACATATCGTCAGGTTATTATTGGTTTGGCACATATGCCAAAAAGTCGGAGTGTAGAAAAACGACAATGAAGGTTAACATAAAGATTTCTCAAAATGTATACGATAGAATATTTTTATTTTTACTCCGCTGCCGGAATGGTTTAAAGAAAAATGTAAATTTTTGTTTTTGTCAACTTTCAAGAATGAAGTAAGAAGTTAATAGTTTTCAATTGAAAGTGAAAAATATTATTTTGTGCCGCATACGCTATTTTTCTAAAAATATTTTTAAAAGGTAGCTTTTTGTGCTGCATACGTAAACTTATTGCTATGCATTGATTAACTTGCTAAAATGTCAACATTGATGACTTTTTTCTTTTATTTGGTTTTATTTTACCAAAACAGTTTTATATTTTTAATAAATTTTATAAATTTTTACTATTTATTAACACGTGCTTATTATTTTATAAAACTTTTTTATCCGTTGTCATATTATTTTGCTTTTGCTCATGGTTCAATTATAAGGTATATTCAGAAATACAACAAATAAAAAAACAACACGCACTATGTTTGTGTATAACATGATAAAAGCTATAGAATTTTTCAAAAACTTTAATTGAATAAAAAAATATATATTTATATATGTATGTATGTAAACCCTTATGTTAATGTAAAATTTATACTAAAACTAATGAAAAGTTTTTCCCCATCATGGTGTAACTAAATAAATAAATTCAATTGCAATTTGCAAAATCTGATGATGTCATTGTTTTAAGGCTCTGCATTTATTAGAATTTATCGCGTGAATATACATGTGTGGATTTTGTTGGTCTCCCTCCTTTTTCGCTCCTTCTATGCTTTCGAAATTCTTTTAATGAAATAGAATCGTTTAATTTTTGTTGCATACGTTTTTATTCTATTTCAAAGAATGGCACACCCTTTCAGAACGCATAATTTCTATTTAATATTCCAAACAAGTTTATTTTCATACCCTACAACACATACTTTAATTTACACACACATGCAAGTATGCATAAATACATATGTATTAGAGCACATGTAGGTAAATAATACAAATATGGAAGACTATGAATTGTTTTTTTGGTCTAATAGAAATTTTATTCAAAACACACATTTGCAAACATACACGTGCGCAATATACACATGGAAATACCCTGCAGGAAACCTGTAGTGGGTTCAGTAATTTTTAACACTAACAACAGTTGTAACAACTGTGAACCTGTTTCTGTCAATTCTGTAAATTGTTTTTAATAAATCAAATGTCTTCTAATCAGATAAGGACATTTTCGCCTCAATTGGGGATTTCCACATTAGTTTGGGAACAGATTTACGAAAGCGGGGATTTGCGAATTTTTAAAAAAATGTAGGAATTTTACACTTTATTCAAATTTTTTTAGAAATAAAATATTCATTCCCGGAAAAATGTGAAAAATTATTAAGAGGATTTAATTGAAATATCATGTTTTGTAAGAGGGTTTTGTACAATTTGGACAGTTAAACACAATTTTAATTGGGGACATGAGAAAACAATTTTTTACACTTTTATCTGTCGTTGAGAAAAAAAAGAGAAACTTTATTACAGCCGTAAAGCTAGAATATTGAAAAGGATTCAATAGTTTATGGTGAAAGTTCGAATTTTAACTGCCTTACCCACTAATATTATTAGCGGACAAATCTATTTAAACATATTTACAAACGTAGACTTAGTGAACATGTGTTTGTATGTGACACACCCAAGATGCTGGATGGAAAATCAAAAAATTTGGATATGACGGCGAACTACCTAGTCAATAGTTCCAAGAGTGAATAAGTATATTTTCACTATTGACATTTCCTACAGGGTAGTTAAGAAGAGGATATTTAAGCTTAAATTCATATGGAAGTATGTTTGTATTTTGCATATGGAGGTATGTACATAAATTCATTTGTAACAATGTACAATATTGTACATACATGAGTATGTTTATAAATATACGTACATGTGTAAATATTTTAATATGTTTTGCAACAAATCGAAAGTAAAATATGTTAACTACAATTATTTTTAAAATTGAAGTCAATGTTAAGGTTGGCGGAAAAATTTTTTTAAAAAGGGTTTCCCACACATAAAGAAATTGAATATTAAAATGAATTTGTGTATAACTGAAAAGAATATTTATGTTAATACATGCACATATTTGCTAAAGAATTGTTTCTGTAAAACTGAACAAACATTTAAAATTATAAGACTGCGCTTGCATGTTGCAATACATAATATAATTATTAAAGGCTCACCCTAATAAGATATAATAATACACAGGTAGCTATACTTTGTGTTTATATTTAATTTGTGTGGCAACAATATGAGAAGAATTTTTGTTTTTACCAGACGACAGCTTTTATTTATTATATTTCCAATGGAAGCAAAATAATTACAACTATTTAAAAATAATTCATTTTGAGTTTTATCAACTGAAACATAATAAGATTTTTGATAAACTCCAACAGGATTTCAAACTGCCTTCAGAATATTATTTACACTTGGATGACGTGAAGAAATACCTTAACAGAGCAACGATCTGTGGACCGTAGTGTTTTGACCTGAAATAAATTAATGAAAATTGAAAAAATTAAATATTTATACAAATGGATAACAGTATTTTATAATTGGTTTTTGTCTCAAATGTATGTTAAGCGAACGAAGTCTTCGTTCGAAAAAAGATAAACAGGCAGTAAATTTAAAAACTTTAAGTATCCGTTTTAAACAACTTTTCCTTATTAAGATTTTTACAAAAAATTCTTATCTGCTATTTTAATAAACCATATTTTTTTCAGCATTTGTCTATAATTTCTTAACATTTTTACTAAATAAAAAGGCGAAGAAGTAGGTATATAAAATGAAAGTCATATAGAATCATTTGTACTTTATAGGGCGCATTTTTTTAACTGGCAACCAAGTTGATCAGATAAGTTCTAGGTTTCGAATCGAATAGAAAACGAAAATGTGTATTTTTGAATCCACATAATTCATAAATTGGTGTTCTCAAATCTGCATGTTTTTGGGTATTTGGAGTTTTTTTTTAAAAAAACTTTAGTTAAACTAAAGATCGCTAATTTTCTAACCGCAGCATGATAGCAAAGTCTAATATTTATTGAAAATCGTTAAAGCTGTACAGAATCACGTGAAGGTCGCGAAAACGTGCAAACTTTTAAACAAACACTAAAATTTATTTGAAAATTTAGGTATAATTTCAATAAAAATTCGATTTTAAATTTTGGGTTAGTTAGGGCCTTTTGCGTTTTAGGTCACGATATATTTTTGATTGAATTGGATAAAAAACATTTTAAACTAAAAACCAATTTTTTTGGTAAACATTTTATATTAGTTCACCAACCCCTTACAACACGTAATTGAAAACGAGTAAAAACATGTGGATGTGAAATGCCGAACACCAAAAATGCTGAAGTAATGAACTTTCCAGTGGATTCGGATTCTAGAACACACCCGGATATAATGGTTTTCTTATAAGTTTTGTCCCATATCGTACGTCTCCGTCTCCGTTTCCGCAACGTACTACAGTTGGAAAACTTTTAAAGTACGTTGGTTACTGAAAGCCATCAATATGTTTTAGGATTTGTTTGAATTTCATATTTTTGTGTTGTGTGTCAGCAAAAAAAAAATAAAATAAAATAAATTTTTTAAGTAAAGTCCCTTATCAAATTGTGCCACCCCTCCGTTGTTACGTTGGTGTTAGTTAAAAAAAGCGACGCATGAAGTACAGCGGATTCTATGTGACTAGGAAATAGAACATGACTGTGTCCCACGTTACTCATTGGAAGTAAAATTACACATACACAGTTTTGATGGAATAAATTGGCCTTGCATAACTTTCTTGATATTTCTTCTTTGCAATGAAATTGTTATGTTTACAAAAAAAGTAATGCTTACCGATTGCTGAATTTAGCAAGGAATGCATGCGAATTTATAACAGTACGTCACCAGGCGCAGTATTTATTCTGAACATAAGCAATAACGTAGGCCGAACAACATTCCAAAAAAGTTATAGGTATCCTGTATTGCCCACTTTAAAATCTTAAAATAAACTGCACAAATATTGCCTCTTACCTCTTCTAAACATGGACATATGATGTTGTCAAAGAAATTTGACAATTGGGTGCATAAATCTTTAGCAAAAATCATTTTGAGTTATTCAATGCCCAGCACAATTGCTTCTAGTCGTAATTATTTACCCTAAAGGAAATAAGTCAATGAAATACACAAATTAATTTATTTTCAATTTAACATTACGAAAAAACCATAGTTTCTGACTTAAGACCTTTTATCTTGACGCAAAAGAAATATTTCCAAGTTTACTGCTCGTGAAGACCCCATGTCACATTTCTTTACATAGTTGAGTTGAAAAGAGAAAAAAACTCAAAAAACTCAGGGTTTGAAAGACAAGTTTGACTGAGATGGAGACAGAAAAAAGCACAACAAATCAATGGGCTAGACTTGCAAGAAGAAATTATATGTAATTACACAGCGATTGGCAACACTGGTTATTAATCGTTTAATGTTATTTTATGCTATGTATGACACCATGTTTCAGTGTTCCTATATGGAGCATATTGCGACATTTAGTAGACGTTCCGCTAATCGTTAATTTTCGGATAAGCAAATGATTAATCTACTCCATCCTAGTGAGGATGAGGCTGCTTTCTAAGCCTTTAGAAAGAACTTCTCAGCGAACATTTCTGCCAGTTGTCGGAGTAAAATTTTGAAAACCACATATATATTCACACTCACCTTGTCGATGTTGTATATTAGTCAAACATCCGCTGATTATCTAGGACTAGGGTTGCCATACGGCCTGGAATGGCCTGAATTGTCCAGTTTTTTTTGGGTGTTGTCCAGGTTCCAGCTTAAATGCAATTTATCCAGTTAAAAACTTTATTTAATTTTGAAAAATTACCTTTTTTATTCATTATATTTATTATTGTATAAAACAAAATAATATACTTAAAAAAAATTTTAAGGAAACAATTTCTAGTTTGCCGACAGTCATTCCAATTAATAAGATTCGGTCCAGTTTTTCAAAAATGCGATGAAAATAACGTACAAAATTTATATTAATTGATCTCGTTTGTTATTGTTTTTTCTTTTCTACAAAAAAATGTGCCTTTTTTAAAAAAATTCAATTTGGTATCTTTTTTTTAAAAAATTTGCTCCCGAAAAGGGTGGCTTGTTTTATTCTAAAAAACTCATGCTTTTCGGTAGCAAAATTTTCAAGAAACAGACACCAAATTGCGTTTTTTTTCTAAAAAAAGGCACATTTTTTGTAGAAAAGAAAACAATATTAGTCATGGCAATATATGTGTGCAAGAACTAAAGGTATTTCTAATAATCTTTGCTCAAAAGAATCCATTCCTATGACCGAAAAAGCCTACAATTTTAATAAGACTAAATTTTGACAAAATTTTTTGCACATTTTTGCTTACAATTAAAGTAAAAGAGTTGTTAAATTCTTCAAATAACAATACAAAAATAGATATTTGTGGCTACACACAAAGTTATCCATAATATGGCTGTTTATGTACTTGTTTATCTGATTTCAATTAATACATCCCAGTGGTACAGCGTGCTTGCTCTGTACGTGTATATTCGCTGGCCCTTTAGGAATTACCGCTAGTCCCCCCACAATCTACCTCACATGCTTTTGAGTGGCGAATTTAACATGGTGATGTCATTGGAGGTGACAATTGATCCCTCCCTGCATAACCACTACCTACCACAAGGGTAAGCTTATATCTACAAAACATAATAGCAAATAGCAAGCGATTTTGTCGTTGTTTCGGTAACGGGATCTTCTTCGGTGCTAACTTTTTCGCCTGTCATAAGTGGCGATTGCTTCTTTTTATACCACTGGGATATATGTATATCAAGTCGAATTTATGTATACGGTGGCAGCAATACTACAAGAATACAAAAACCACAGAAACAACAGATGTTTTTTCCATTGCATTGTTAGTGTGTACGGCTCGAAATGTCCACTAGTTATAAATAAAACATTATGAAACCAAAACAAATTAATTCGAACTGTTCGCTGCGACTTGCAGTGAATTCGCCCTGACAATAATTTTGTAATGTTATAAGACTGAATTTTAAGTGTTACGTTTCCTTGCATTTTAAATTTTTTTTTATTGCAAAATAAAGTCTAAAGTAAAATTTTAATTTTTCTTATAGTTAAGCGCATTTTCAAATTGTCCAGTTATTTTTTCAAAATCCAGGTAAATTTTTTCTATTGTCCAGTTATTTGACTTTTGGTATCTGGCAACCCTATCCAGGACTGTTTATTTTCGGTAAACCATTTATTCACCATCCGCAACCTGTCACCCGTCCAGTTGCCAACAGATCGGCTCCTTGCAACCCGTAATAAAAGTAATCTCGTGCTCTCAATTATATTATGGATCCGTAACAGTGCGCCGCGAAAAACTTTTGCTGCTGCAGAGGGTAGACTTGATTAAAAGATGTTTAACCGCACATTCTTATTGGTCATTTCACTCGATCATTTCGAGGAATAGTGCGTTTGCAATGTCAATTATTTAATGCTCCGTAAGGTCACGCAGTTTAAAAAACATATTTTTTCAAAACTGTAAGCGTACAAAATAATTTTTTCTGGATGTTGCCTAAAAAATTCCTCCTCTTATTTCGAGCCAAATTGTTCATTCTTTAATACAAGCAGTAACATTATTATGTTTTTTTAACTTAATTGCAATATTTTGTCAGAAAACATTTTCAAGGAAAAAATTACGTTTTAATAAATTCTAAAACTAAACATTTATTAACCAAAATACATTTCATTAGTTTAGAAGAAAATTAATAACACTAAGGCTGGGTTTCGAGATCTCAGTTCAACTAGGTTTAGTTATTCTAAAAACAGATTTGTGCCGCCATTACCAAGTTTGTACACCAAACTTTGACGGAACAGCGAAGTTTTCTTTAAAATTTTGGTCTTTAACGAAATAATAAAAACAAATCACATGTCGCCGGAAAAATCCGAATTTGAGAGTACGCTAAACTAAGTTTAAGCTTAATCCGCATCTCAAAAACCCGGCCTAATAAATATCCTTTGTTTTATTGTATTTTTAATGTTAAATTTATTTACTATTACTTTTTTATTGTTAACTTCCTCCGATAAATAACATTTTAATTCTCATACTGTAATTATAAGATATAAATCTTGTTGTATGGGATATTCAAAAAATTAAATATTAAAAATATTAATAAATATCAGGATTCTGAAATCAAATTTACAACTTTAAATTACAAATTTGACGCTACTTTTCCATTAAACTATGCAAACTCGCAAATTATTAAGTAAATACTTAAAGACAGACAAATGTTTAACCTTAAAATAACTACGCATTTCCTTATAAATTCATTAAGTGTCTTGGCGTTTAGATGCACAACTGCTTAATCATGAACAGTAAACATGAAATAAAATTAATTATTTTACATTAAAAACTAAATCCATGTTTTAGTTTTTTTCCTCTCTTAAGTGAATTTCCGGTCTATGACTCGCTAAATACAGTTCTTGTTTTTCGGTTTATAAGTTGTAATTTTAAGTTAAAGTTTATTGTGGAATATTGTAGAGATTTGTTAAATAATAAAAACTACTATGTGTTAATTAAAACTCATAAAATTGTAGATATTAAGATTTCTTTGTTGTGGATTTAAAAATTTCATTGAGTGAGTTGAAAAATAAATGATTATTTATTTTGCAAATTCCTAACACGTTAAAAAAATTAAAAAAAACAATCAGTCGTTTTTAATTTTTCTCCAGAGAATTAGACTTTTATAGTTAAAAGGAGAAATAAAATACACCGTATACTCTGTTTACATGGAAAAATTTGTTTTTTTTTGGAATAACGGCGCATGCACACTAGGGTTATAACTTATTCCCATTTTTTGCAAATATCAAGATGGCCCTAGCATAGTCGAATAGTCCATTGAAAACTATTAAAATAAAAATTATATAAATTTTTCGCGGTTTTCCGAAAAGGTCACCCACAAAACGCGGTAAAGTTGGAAAATAATTTTTGTTTAATGTTTAAATGTACTTATACATTTAGTCAAAAACTCGCAGTTTTTTTTATTAAATTATTATTGAAATTCATGTCCCTTAATAATTTATGCTGGGTACACACTATGCAATTCATTTATGCAACGCGTTTCTCATTCAGATTGCATGTTTTGACACATACACTGCAACCAACAATGAAATCATAAACGCAAGGCAGTTCTGGTTTTTTAAATTAACATAAATATCGCGAGTTCAGGTAAACTTATGTATAAATTAATAAAATTTACCCAATCCTCATTTTGTTCAATTGGCATTTTTCAAGTTTTTTACTTTTTTATGCGGTTAAAAATTTTTTTTTAAAGGTAGATGCTTACTTCACTGAATCTGTGCTTACAGCTTGCTTGTTTTCAACGTACTAAACAGATAAAAACATGAAATTACGATACAGACAGTGCAATCTACATCAATGCAATCCCACAACATCAAAATATTTTGATGTTGGTGAAATCTTGACTGCAATCTGAAAACACGAATACACACGATGCAATTAACAATGAAGTTTGCCTGATTGCGTAAATGAATTGCATAGTGTGTACCCAGCATAAGAAACTTTTAAACTATTTTTCATTTATTAATAACATTTTTTATTAATTTTTTTTTTGTTAGGGATTTTAGAAAATCGCTTTTGTGGGTGAGATTTTTATTTTCAAATGACCCAAACAAATTGTTTTTGTAAATAACACAATATTCGCTATCGCTTAGTGCTAGGCCCTAGCTTGGTTATACCCTAATGTACACTTGTATCTATTTTCACAGTTATAGCTGAAAGTTAATTTTAACTAAACTTGGTGAAATTGTCCGGTTATTGCTTAATTATACCAAGGATTAAATATTTTTCAAAAAACATAGCGGGTGTTTTTTTAGCTGCATAAGAAATTTTAATATCGATAGCTATGGTTTGACAGCTATGAAGGTCTAACTGTATTGACATTTCTATTCAATAAGGCTTGGCAAGTCATCATGAATCGTTGAACGCCAGAAGAATGCTTCTAAAGTGGAAATAATTAAATCTATTCGCGCAGTTCGCCCATTTTACGAAGCTCATTTATGGTTAAAGCTCAATTAAGACGTGTCATAGCCATACAAAGCAGCTGTTAGAACCAACCTTCTGTACAACACTCCCAATAAAAAATTTATCATTTTGCGAAGCACTAATGGAACATTTAAAAAAATAAGCGCACAATTATGCGCTCTCAACAACTTTTATAAAAAAAATAACTTTTCACAACAATTTTTATATGCGCTTTATATATCAAAAATGTATTGCTTCAAAGTGGGAACTACCCATATAAAATGCATGTCTTCCGTCAGCGCAATGGTAAGCGAAACGTTTATGTTTCTCCCCTACAAACGTTGGAAGCTCCATTTTTTATTGGGCTGTATTTGATTATATTTAGATGACTTTCCATTACGACATTCCCATAACCATACAAACCAATTGAATTTTGGTTTCTGTGGTCATGATTATAAATAAGCAAAATTTTCGTATTTGGAGCATCCTCGAGACGTAAACACGCTTACACGCCCTTTCGAAATGAGCAAGGAGCTGCCGTTACTGTGAATGGCGAGTGCTATGGAGCCATGCTGACTGAATTTTTTTCCAAAAATTAATCGGCAAAAAATCAAGGACATTGGGTTCCAACAAGAAGACCCAACTTGCCATACAGCGCGCTTAACAATCGTGGTGCTATTCACTGGTCTCCTCGTTCGAGCGATTAAACGCTTCTGCATTACTTTTCATGGGGCTATGTTAAGTCATTGGTTTATGGCGACAAACCAGCAACTCTTGAATTTATGCAATTTGATTTATTTGAAAAGTAGTCAAAAATGTGTCTGTTTGAATGGACCATGTCATAAGTAGCCTCGTCAGGCATATACCGGAAATCATATTCAAAAAATAAATACCGTGAAAATCTACCGGATTATAATAAAACAAATTTCATTCCAACAATATTTCTGTTATGTGTTAAGTTCGAATGCAGCTACAAAACACCCTATATTTTTAATAAAGTTAAGTACTCCTTTTGAAATGTTAAATTTTCCTACGATCGATATCGAATGCAGCGCTGTTAAATCTGGCAACTTGAATACCTCAACTAGTTTTGAAGAGTGTATTCTAAATTTGTTAATCCGTGTGAAAATTTTTAAACATTCGTCTAAGAACCCATAAAGAATATAAATTCGGGGTTCTTGAGTAAATCTAGGTCAATTTAGCCATGCCCGTCTTTCTGTCCGTCTGTTGAAATCACACTCACGAAAGACTCAAAGGAAAAGAGCAGTATTGGTGTCGTATTCTTTCTAGACTAGAAATCACACAGTTAAATTCTGCCAATATGTATTGGTCTATAGCTGATCAAAGGCCATTATTTGGTTCAAAAGAGCCCCGGTAGACTAGCTGGTAGCGAGCTAGTCTATCAGCGCCGGGGTTGCGGGTTCGATTCCCGCCTGAGACTCTGGTTTCTTTCCTGCAGACAAGCATAAGGCTTCGCGGGATAAGCTTAGGAAATTATAAAAAAAAAAAAAAAAAAACATGCTCTGGTTGAAAAGCAGCCATGCTAACTATTTTAAATGTCAAACATGTTTTTGTTATTATTAGCCGTAAAATGTTCGGTGGCAACCAATTAATGGTTGTGGTTTCCGGATATGTGTAATATTTTCGTTCAAAATAATTTTGTTGGAGTAATCCATATTAAAACAGGGGGTTTTTCTTAGTGCACATAAATTCCTATATTTTTGTTAAAGGGCCTTAAAGTTTATAGCATGTTTATTTGTGGCTTCTATAACTCCATTGGTTTCAGGAGACGTTTTAATAGGCCCCAGTGTACTTAATGCGAAACATACAACAATTTTTTTTTTTTAATTAAACTTTAAATAAAAAATATTTAAAATAAAAAAACACTAGACGGCATCTAAATAATTGGTATTGATATAATCTCGTTGTTTTGTTGCTGTTATTGTATTTTTTTTTTTCATTAATTCATCAAAAACGAGTTCGAGTACTTTTATCTTTCTTATATAAAACGTATTTTGTATATTTTACAATTAAGATCTCATTAATTATGAACGTGATGAAAATTAAATATTAATTTGTTTTTATTAGCCAGAACGATCAAACGGTAATTTTAAAATAATCGTTTTAACTCTTTGAAAATTCTGTTAATAACAATTATAATTTTATACGGAAAAATGTTAGTAATGCAGTTTTAATTATTATATTCTACTCGTATTAAAAAATAAAGCCTTATTGCGGTTGTCGTTGTCATAAATGACTAACTGGGTTTTTTGTAGTAGATTAAAGAACACAGGTTTAGTGTTAATTTTATTTTTTACAAAACACGACAATGTCCTTTGCGACAATGGCAACCGTAATAAGGCTGAATATGTTATTGCTGGAACTACTTGATGCCATCTTAAAATGCCTCATTAACTTTTCTCCGAATCTAACTCGCAATCAAAACACATTCATAAGGTATATGCATCCGAGAGAGCTATTCTGTGGCTGTGAAATTTAAAATACAGTCAAATCCCGATAATTCGTACCCCGATTAATCGTAATTCCCAAAAATTCGCTCTAAAATTGGAATTTAAAATTCTAAGTTTAGAGCGTTTTTTTTTTGTTATTTGAACACAAGAAATCCCCAATTTATTTTTATTCTGTTTAACCCTTATGTGAATGGCAAGGTATCCGCATTGTCACCTTAATTTTTTTTGAAAAATAGATGGTCTTAATATTAACAACTTCGAGAGATCTCTAACTTTAAAAAAATTTTAAATTATAATTATTTTTAAGCTTAAAAATTATTTTGAAAAGGCGTTGTGAACAAGTTTTCATCCTTTATGTTACCTTCACTCGGTCAAACTCTAAGATAGACTTAAACAATACACATACAAAAATTCAACTACTGCATGTTTGCAATAAAGGAAATCTGCGGAGTAATATTTATAATTATAAGTTTTTTGCTAACTTTGATATGCATAAAGAAAAATTTACATTAAATTTCAAACTTGCATATCTTAGCATTAACACGTTGCATAGCCCAGTGCGTATACATTTGCTGCAAATTAATATCTTTTTTAAGTCTCAGAGTTATTTTCCATGATAATGCACATATATTTCGACAAAACATTTCAGTTTCTAATACAAATTCCATATAGGTACCCGGGTACCTTGCAATGCTGTTATAGGTATTATCCCTAGATTTTAATGTGACAACATCTTCAAATAGCTACATCAAATAACATAGAACAGCAATATTAAACGCTGTTTCCAACACATATTTAAAAATAAAAAAAAATTTTAGCTTGTGGAAGTAAATTTACTCAATTTTTTATTTGAAAAAAATCGTCCAGAAATTAGAATAATTCAGAAATTAGAATTGTCTTTTATGTTTTTTTTATAATTTTAGAAAATAAATTGTATTTATTATTTTATTTTATTTAAACCCCTTTAAATCGAAACCCCGCTAAATCAAACACCCCTATAATTCGTAAGAAATGGCCGGTCCCTTGCGATAACGAATTATAGGGATTCTACTGTATATGGTTTTAGTACATTATCATGCCTTTATTTAAAAAAAAACGCAAAAAAGGAATAAATATTTGTTTAAAGTTAAAAACCTAAAAACTTCTACAAAACAATTTAATACGAATTAAATGTCTCCATCGACACTTTTTTTTTTAAATAAATTTATTAAGTACGGATATGTAAATGGATTGGTACCAATTGCTCTTTTATAACTTCTTATAAAGCTCCACCAACGTTTGTCCGTTGTTTCAATGTTATTTTATTGGGTTATTTTAAGACAGTTTTCACAATTCGATATTGCCAAGAGTAAAACGGGCTAAATATGTAGTTAAAAATAGCAAAAATGTACGCGTTTTGAAGTACAGAACAACATTTTTTTTAAATTTAGTCCGAAAAGGGCCCACCACAAAAGAAACACACAAAAATATTGGTCCTAGGCCCACCTTTAAGTTTACCGATCGACTTAGAAACACTTTTTGACATTATCTTATGATGTCCGTTTGGATGGCTGGCTGTCTATGCAAACCATGTGCGCAAAGTGCAGGTCGCAATTTTACAGATTATTTTATAAAATTTGTCAATTAAGTTGTAATTGTCACCAGGATCAAACCTATTGAAAAGGGTGTTATTATGTCGGTATTTGGATTAAATAAAGACTACATTTATTTTGTTGTAATATAAATCCTCTTACCAAATTTAATTGGAATCGGTCAATTAAAGACCATAGCTCCCATACAAATGCCAAAATTAGCTTTTAAAGCGAAAATAGGTTTTATTATAGCCGATATATCATGACAAAATGTTGTGCTGCCATATTCTGTAATCCGCTTAGCTAAAGCTAAGTCTCGATCGCTAAAATGCCTTAGAGAATACAAAATTTAAGCGATAACATTAAAAGCTTAAATTGCGGTGAATTAAATTTTTTTCTCAATCTTTGTTTATTGATTCTTCATATATTAAATATGAACGAACTATAATATTGTGCTAGTTGAAAAAACTGACAAGATGGGCACCTCTTTGAAAAATTTATAAAAAATGCAGTTATAATTTTAATTTTTAGCAGACATATAAAAACGAAGATGAAAAAAAACAAGCCATAAATGATTAAAATCTGTTAGTAACTTTTGATTTTATTTACAAAAGTCGAAAAATTTTAGTTAATTTAAGAATTTCATAAAACGCAATATTTGTATGGGAGCAACCCTACGAAGTGGAGAAAATGTTAAGGACAAACATTTTATTGAGGTCGGTCATACATTTTACCCCCTAGGGGCGATTCCTTGGCAGTTATGGCGCTTTTTCTTCAATATATTTCTAGTCTGCATTGAACATTTTGGATGGGAGCCCCCTTAAGGAATGGAGATAGCGGGTAGGTATGTTAAAAATAATTGATGAGATGAAAAATAAAGTGGGGTTGGTCATACATTTGACCCATCTAGGGGCATCGTTTGCACAATTGCTTTCAATCCAATTCTTTGGCATTGAGTTGCATTTTACATAATTAGGGCCTTAATAAAATTTATTTGTAAATGATGTTTGATCTAGCCAAAAAGCAAATCATTTTTTAATAAAACTAGTGGTTACGTGTAAGACGTCAAATATTTAAAAGGTGTAAAAAACATATCTTAAGAAATTACAAATTAAAAATTATTTTCTCACCTCTTACCTTAATTTACCAGTATCTAAACTGTTTGATATTTTTTAAACGTCAAATGATTGAAAAGTATTTTAATATGCAATTAAAATTGTTTTTCATTAGAACAATTAAAAATGTTATATTCGGCTGTGCCGAATTTTTGATACCCTTCACAGGGAATTATTGTTTTTAAGGTGTAGGCATTATGTGGGATCTGTGCTCAAATTATTATTATTATTATTATTTGTTATGGTTTTAGGCGCATTAACCCATTTAAGTTTTAGGCGCATTTATGTGTCTTTCGGAAGAACGCTTTAAATTGGAGCCATGGCCGATCATCATTGATGTCATATAAAACATAATACATTTTTGTTTACCAATTAAAAAAATAAAACTAAAGTTTAACGTGACCTCGGCGGAATTATGATTTTTTCAAAAAAATCAACTTCAGGGGGGTTTTATCCAACTTTTTTACATGCTGAACTTTGCTGCAAAGCATTTGGTCAAAACAGAATTTTGTTCCATAAAGAATATGGGCGTTTCCAATTGCTGTTTACGACGTCGGACTTGCATAAAATGAACAAAACTGATAAAGAATATGGTATTTGGTATACGAACACAAAAAACTTTACAAAAAGTTATATTTTCAACAAGTTTTTTAAATTTATTTGCGGTGTTCGATAGCCAGCGAAAATCGTTTGAAGAATGTAACTCATAATAAGGGCCTATGTAGTTCTTTGTTTCGGCTTTAGACTTATTGAAGTGATTTTAAGGGGGGAGGTTCTTAATATATGACATATGGTAAATTGTGCACCGTGATTTAATATTTCAGTAGTGTGGTTTAAGTGTTTTAGAACTATGCTTTTAAGTGATTTTCGAACTGTGGCTTTATATGGGATTTCGGCATCAATTTTTTTGCATAGTTTTTAGAATCTTTTTTTGCGCGTTATCGCGATACATCAAGGTTTTCGTAATGTAGTACTTACTTTAGTGAGTGCGTCAAACCTTTTTTTGTTGGAATAACAATATATGTATCGTTGAAATACCTGTGTTAACAGAAAATAAATATATTTATTTAGGGAAGTTAGTCCACATTTAACTCTTCTCCTACTGGATCGATTCTGTTAGCTTTCAAACTAATTCAAATTTTTCGGAAGAAAGCAAGTTTTTGACAGACAAACAGATCAACGGACATATCTAAACCAACTTGGGATTACTCAATATTCCAGACTGTGCGTATCGCGCTTAATTGATGTTAAAACATTAGCAAAACCGCAACTATTAAATATTTTTTAAACCATGACCTTCTATATTTATTAATGATGCAGTCTTTCTAAAGGCACTTTTACACAATATGTATTTTGCAGTGGCTTTGTCAGACCTAAAATCCATATGTAATTTCATATGGCTGTCAAAATGAACAAATACAGAATTTTTATAATTTTTGCTTTCACACGCTCGTAAGTTTATAAAAGCAAATGTTATACTAAAGGTATTCACGTCAAAAGTTGCACCCTTGCGAAAAAGCAAAAGTGCAAAAAAATCACTTCAAAATGTACAACTCATTTCTTATTTCGGCTCTTGGATAACTATTTTACTGTTTATACTGGAGCAAAGTAGATCATTTTTTTTTTCTTACAAATTTAAGGGTTTCAAAGTTGATTTTTTTACTTTGAAACAAAAGTAAGCTATGTTTTTCCTTTCACGCTTTCTTTGTAAGTAAGAACGCTATGTTTAAACCGTATTAGTAATTAATTATTCCATGTGATAATTGTGATTTTGTGCGCGTTATTTTTTCGGATAAGTGAAGTGATTGTGAGTTACTTTAAATATAAATAAAACCTAAAGTAAGCCCAATTTAAAGAGACCATAACAAAAAAGGTGCGGCTAGGGGAGGCTAAGTGATAATTATATCTAGCACTGTTAAGTATCAAAAGTAAGTACTGCACATTTCACCTGCCACCACCTGCCACCCTTGTGACCAGATAATTTTTAGTGATTTCATTTATTTTTATAAGATTAGCGTGACTGACTGGGTGATCATCGCCCAGCCCAAACAACTTTAGCCAGACACTTGAAATTTTGTATGTAGACTCCTCTCCCAATGTGTAAATAAAAAAGTAGAGACTTTTGAAAATTCAAGGGGAAAGGAATGGTTAAAAACGGCCAAAATTAGTAACATTATATCTCGTGATCTATCAAAGGTAGACGTAAAATTCATTAAATATCATAACTGAATCGAAAAATAAATTGTCACGTGTTTGGTACTCTTTGGAAATTTGCACATTTTGTTTATAAAAAAGGACAAACATATAATTTTTGGTACTTTTTGGTTAACAATTTATCTTTTTAAGTAATAAAGACAAAGATAAAATTTAAATTGTGTTCTCTTCTCTTTAAAAGCTCTCATATAAATTTTGGTACCTTTTGGAAATTCAATTTTTTTTTTGTTAAGCTATTTTTATTTTTATACTGAATATATTCCCAAAATTTGAATGCCAAATTTTAGCTATGTACTGAAAGAAATAAGAAAGTTTTGAGGTTTGATATTTGGTATATATTGTTATGCAGTCGCGAGTACAGGGAAAGAAAATTGGTATGTTTCAGTTGAAGGTTACTTAACAATCCCCCCTCACCCATCCCAAAGAAGCTCAAGTCGGATCAAGTCTGAGTTTTGTAAAGATATACATACATATGTTTATGAATATAATCACATAAGTTTACATATTATATTATAACCATATATGATCATATCTCCTTTTATTTGCTCAGGTTGGCAAAAAGAGGGAGATGATCATTTATAGATATTCCACAAACTTGTAATATAATCGCTACAAATGATCATATTTTATTACACCTCCAAAGCCATTTTCTAGTTTTTTTTTCGATACTTTGGGTCGTCCATGATTATTAGGCCAACCCCTGTCCAAAATTTTACCTGATATCAAACATGCTATTCTTAAGTTTGATACCAAATGTCAGCCATTTACGTAAAGAAATAAAGAAGTTATGGATTTTTGGCCGGAATTCCCCAGTGTGCAAGGTAGTATTATTTCAATAAAACAAATCCAAGAATTAAATTCAAAAACCAAATTGTAGAAAGTCCGTGTAAAAGTGCTTTAACTAAATATGTATTTAGTAAATTTTGTTGTATATTATTGCGTTTTGTTTCCTTGTACATATATTTAACGATTAATGAAAAAAGCCTTAAATTATCTGTAAATATTTAATTTAACTATAGACACACAAAATAAGTTATAATAAATATTTTTACTTAATCAATATAAAAATAATTACATAATGGTTGGTATTATTTATTCCGATCGGAAAGAAAATTCGACCGAAATAAATGTCGATCGATATGCAAATTCCAAATATTCACGCATGCGGTATTATTAAAAAAAACATTTACAAAAAAGTTGTTAAAATTTGTTAGAGTAATAATTTTTTACGAGATAAATTTATGTAAAATATACAAGAGGGAAAATATTTAAATTGTTATATGGAAGATGGCATAAGTGATTGAATATCGGCAGTAAATAGATCTTTTTATGTCTTAAAATCATGTAAATTAATCGTATACGAAACGATCAACAGACCCATCAAAAACTTTGTCCATGACTGAGCGTAATAGAATTTTTGGGAGAAAAATTTTACCCAAAATATAAGCCCTACTCGTGATACTAATAAAGACTAATCTAAAAGAGGCAATGAAGAATTGCTGGATATTTGTCAAGGTGAATAATCGTAAAATACATAAAAGCACAGCTTTTAAGCTGGGCGGGACATGCAGGTCGCATGAACAAACAAACTGTAGGAGCCTTAAATCAACTATTTCCAAATTTAGAACTTTTACGGCCAATTTCACCAAGTTCAATATGTTTTTTACAGTTATAACGGATAGTTTATTATAACTGAACTTGGTGAAATTGGCCCTAAACGTATTCAAAGACAACTCAATAAAAATACATTCATTTTATTTAAAACCCTAAAAATAACTACTAACCAATTTGACACACAAAAAACTGAACAATTAACAAACTAAATCGATGTAAAAATTATTTAAAAAAAACTTCACAATAATTAAAATAAATTGTGGTATATGTGTCACTGTGGCACTTTTAAAATACAGAGGAGCAAACAAACATATTTGCAACATACAATAAAAAAACAACTTTATCTCACCATCATTATGTCACAACAACAACAACGACAAACAGCTACAACTTGTAAACACCATCAAACATAAATAAAAACAACTTTATTTACAAACATCGTATTTTATATTTTTGTTTTTGTTGTTGTACTCTATTGACTTTAAATTAAAAAAAAGAAACAACAACAAAACAATAGTAATTTCATAATTAAAACTGGTATACAGATGTTTTTTTTTTCGATTTCAAATTTAAGCTCTTTTTCCCAATTTTTGTGTTTCCCAAAATTAAATTTTAATGAAAAGTCAGATGTTTGCACAAAAGACGAATAATGAATATGTATGACGGATGGATGGATGGATGGATGGATGGATGAATGAGTGTCCATTGAACATGTTAGTTCGTTTATCTATCGACTCATTTGTCTGCATGTTTAAATTGAATGAACAACATGTTGTCTTTCAGTTGTTGCTGCTGCTGCTGTTGATATTTGGTAATTGACCAACAATTAAAGTGTTAAATTAAACAGTCATCGAAAACAGCAGCTTCAGACCACTTACAACTACTGAAAAGTATTAGCAATAGTTTGTACTATAAACATAATCGAATTGTTTTATGTGATTGTGAGTTTTATACCCTACAACACCATAGATGGGGAGGTAGTGTTTTTGTTGAAGTTTGTAACTCATAAATATATAAGTTTAAGACCCATGTTTAAGAATAACGAATAATTTTTTAAATCGATTACATGTCTAATTGTTCGTTTGTCCGTTTAGTTGGCTATTTATGTGCACAAAGAAGAGGATAAATCTTATAGATAATTTTACAATATTTGAAGAAAAACTATTAAAAATAGGCAAAAAAGAAGCCTAATGAAAATATTGAGAATCGTCTCATATAAAATTTCCTCTCTAAATAGAGAATTTTTTAAAAAGCTTCTAAATACGTTAGTATTTATATCAAATTCAGGCCAACAATATAAACACTTTATCGAATATTATGAAAATCAGTTAATATATTTTACTAGAGCTCCCATACAACCAGGGCTGTGAAGTCGTCAAGAAATAGTTCTAACTCCGCCTCCATCTGCTAAAATTTTTTGAGTACGACTCCGACTCTAATAGGCTTTTTACACTGGCCAACATCTATTATCTACCATCAAAGATGAAGAAAATGTGAAACACCCGTTTGCATTGTTCGCATCTACTATCAAACACATTTGAAAAATTTTTTGTTTGTTTTTTAATTACTTTTTTTCTACGAAAGTGCCAAAATTAAAAAAAAAACACAAATGTGTATTTGAATTAAATTTTTTTTAAACATAAAATATATTAAACAAAAAAACATTGCAAAAAAGAGAAAATTAGACAAATGGTAACGCTGCTTTCAAAACATACGTTCTTTTTTTTACCAGTGATGCCACAATAATAACAACTTATTGCCACTCTTCTAGTGATGACACTAAAATAATCGAATGAGATAGGACCATCTTGCAAATATGTTGACTTTTAACCGAATGTATTTCTTATGAGAAGATGCTAACATCTTCGCAAATTGATGGTAGGTTTTAGATGTGGATCAGTGCAAAACGCCTATAACCTCTACGTTTAATGTATATGAGACTTGTCCTTATTTGGCTTTAAACTCTTTTTTTAATGAAGTACCTTTTAAATGGTTAAATATAGCAAGAAAATAACTCTGTAAAAATTTCAAATCGATATTTAAATTTTAACACGTGTGCCTTGAGTTTTAATATACAGGGTGGCGCAGAATGATCTATATGGCCAGATCATCAGGAAACTTCATCCAAAAATTTTAGAAAAACAAAAGATATTAAACAAATTAAACTGTTAAGCGAATAAGAATTGTAAGCAATAGTTTAACTTGTAACAATATCAAAGCTTACACAAAAACAACAACAACAATAAATAGTGAGTTTATCTTTTCTGACATTCCCCAGAATTGTTACAAGTAAAACTGTTGCTTATACATTATTCCACGGATAATTACCTCGCCAAAAATGCCAATATTTTTGATTAATTATCCGGGGTAAGCATTTAAGCAAATACGCCAAACTACCTCGTTGAGGTAATTATAAGAATACGTTTAAATACCTCAGTGAGGCAATTAAACGTATTTATTTACATGATACCTTAACTTCGATGTATGAAAAAAAGTTGACAAGATTTTTTGCATCTATCAGCTATATTTTAAGAAATAGCAATAAAAAACAATGTCTTAAATTGTATCTGTAATGCCTTTTGAGATGTTCTCTCTTATCCTTCTAACAAAAGCGTACTTATGATCAGGGAAACCGTAAATATGCAATTTTTTCTTGTTCGATCAATGAATGCAGAAACAAAATATTTATTGATTTTAAAACTTTTTATAAATTTTGGTAGTGATTTGTGAATAATTTGCATATTTTAACTATTGCTGCATATTTTTGCACACATATTTCACATTTTTTAAGCAAATTTTAAAATATGTTCAGCAAATAAAAAATGTTTAAAATAATTTGCATAACAGATGAATTTTCTGTTGCTTAAATTTCGCCTTCTACATTTAATTTTCACCCTACAATTGTAAGCCAAAGCAAGTTTTCGTTGAAAATAAATGCTATTCCAAACTGTATAGTTTTATATATTTATGCAAAAATTAAGAAAACTGCAATTATGTAAACTTGTTTATTTAGGTTTAATTTTGTTTTGGGATTTTAATTTTTAAGGAAATTACCCGAATTGGGTAATTAAGCGTTGGGCAATTAAACGTGGATTTTTGTTTGAAAAGTGGAAGAAAAAAAAACGGGGTCTTGAAACTTAAGGCAAAGAAGCGTGAAAGCCATTTAAGCGTGGGGTAATTAACCGGGGCATACTGTAATTCTTATTCGCTTAACAGTTTTATTTGATTAATATCTTTAGTTGTTCCAAAATCTTTGGATGAAGTTTCCTGATGATCTGGCTTATCCCATTAACAATAAATATCAGTGTTTTTATCAATAGTAAAAATAGGGAATTAAGAACGACAAACAAAATATTGGAAAATTTTTTATGCCGAAAAATTTTGGAGTCGGAGTTGCGAGCTTTTGTGGATGCTTTGACTCTGACTCCGGTATAAAAACCTTAACTCCAACTCCACAGTCCTGTATGCAATAAGGACTTCAGAAAATTCCTTTTACTGTTATTATTGTTTTAAAAAAAGTCGGGAGCTATTACTTTGCTAAGTGATTTAAATTGACTTGAGCGTGCTAAATCTAAATCTGTCACGTCACGTTTTTCTGAGTTGGATTAATATTTTTCCCGCGCAATCATGCTAATTAATTTTGTTATTACTTTAGAACGATTTGTCCGATTTCAATCTCGAAATAAATCCCAGTATACAACTGACCTGAAATGCTAAGCATTAACACTAACATAGTATAGTCCGATCATGTCAGAGGTTTTCTCATGTTATAACACGGTTGTTAATTTAAATGTTTTAATAACGCAAATAATGTCTGTTGTAGACGGGCCGTAAGGCGGTTATGCTAAAACATTTCATCATAACTTAAGATCAATTTTTCCGATTTGGTTAAAATTACCAATTAAAATCATTTGAGTCATTTTAACAACAGTTTCGGAGATATTTAGAAATTAGTGCCGTCTATTTAAACAATTTTGTATATTTGTTGTTGGTAATTTTCATACAAAAGTTTTGTCTTATTTAAACTTTTCTTAAAAGATTGTATTTTATGCCAGGCTTGAAAATGTTTGATTTGTTTGGTGAATTTTTAAAAATCTTCTTAGAATGTAATGGCAGCAATACCACAACTTAAATTCTTCTGAATGCTTAATGAATGTTTAATTCATTTAAATTTATTTTTTAAACTATTTAAATTACTTAAAACTGCTAATCAATTAATATCTATTACCATTTCATCTCAAATTAAAACTGTCATACCTGATTTAATTTCACGATTTCAACCAATCTAAATGCCAAATTTTATTAAAGAAGAACAAATAAATAAAAACCAATGATGAAGTAAAAAATTATAATTGAAATTAAATAATTTTCTTTTTTGGTCTTATTCTTGTTATTTTTTTTTATTATTTGGAAAAAAAAGAAATTTGTTAATCTTATTAAATAGTTTACTCAAAGTGAAGAGACATTGTACACACATTGAATTAATAATTTACATTTTTGACATTTAGCAATACGACAAAGTAACAATACAACAAATCTGTCTATTCACAAGTGCATAAGCAAACATCGTATTTTTTTAAACATTTCTTTGTTTCAGTGTTTGGCAAACTAACCTCTTTACAATTCAGCAGCGCGTTAAGATTGTTGAAGTCTTTTACGAAAATGGCCGTTCAAATCAAAACGCATTTCGTGCACTTCGTGATTTTTTTGGTCAGCATAATCGATCAAATGTGTACACAATCGGGTCTGTAGAAAATGTGAAAACACCAGTTTGGTGCTGTTTATTCGCTGGTGTCGTTATTGGCCGTATGTCTTCGAAAATTAGGTCAGACCAGCAGTTACTGTGGATGGTGTTCGCTATCGTAAGATGGTAACGGACTTTTTTGGCCAGAAATTGAGGATATGGACTTAGACGATATTTAGTTTCAACAGAATAGTACCACTTGCCACACACCCAACGAAACAGTGGCTCTTTTTCGCTAGAAACTCAATGGTCGGGATATCTTATGTCGTAGCGATGTTAATTGGCCGCAACGATCATGGAATTTGACACCATTGGACTTCTTTCTTTAGCGAACTTTAAAAGAAAAGTGTACATAAATTAGCCAAGAATAATTCAAGAGCTAAAAAGATCGGATAGAGGTATGCCACCGAAGCCGATATTTTGTTCCCCACATAATTGTCATAGATTCTTCTATAGTTATAGAAAATATTATGATGATTCTCTGAATACTTTTGGGTTTCTTTACAACATCGTGCGTTTTGATTGGGCCACCCTTTATAAATCCAGTTAATGTTGTAGGGTATAATATAGTTGAGGTTACCAGCCTGTACTTAAATACTAGTTTTTTTTTATTTATGTCTGCTTAGAGCTGTAACTTGCGGAAAGAATACTAAAAACGTTAACCTTTAAACAGTTAAACAATTTAAACAAATAGTAACACAAGTTTACAAATTTGGATAACATTTTTCATCTGTTTCAGCAAAAACTGTTTTCTTTTTTGTTATTATGTTCGCTGAGCGCAAATCGGTAATCCGTTCTTTCTCATCAGCTCTAGTTTTCGCGATATGTGAAGCCAGTGTTCGAAAATAAACAGAACATTATTTAGCGTTCGGCTCACACACCCACGATAGCTATTTTTTTTAATATTTGTGTAGACGAACACATCCCTAATACCGTTTGAAACTATTTTCAAGAAAGAGCCGAACATTTTATAATGTTCTGTTCTTCGTTAAAAAGCAGAACTATTGTAATGATACTGTAGACAAACATTATATTTTAATGTTCTATAATGTTTCTTTTTAACACTGAACAAATTTATAATATAGTACTGAAGCCCAACAAAACCACCATGTTATGGACTTACCAAATTAAGTATATTAAGCTTCGGCTGTGTGGCACGTAGCGCCGTCCTGTTGAAACCAAATGTTGCCAGTATCCTCCTCTTCAATTTTTGTGAACAAAAATTCGTTCAACATGGCCCGATAACGATTTTGAAGAAAAATGGCCCAATTATGCCTCTGGACCAAAATCCGCACCAAACAGTGACTCGTTTTGGGTGCAACGGCTTTTCAATGTATGCGTGCGGGTTTCTGTGTCCCAAATGCGACAATTTTGCTTATTTACATATCCGCCAATATCAAAATTGGCTTCATCTGTAAAGATGATTTTTTTTGGCAAAATCGGCATCTTTCCCAGCGTTGTTCAAGCGAATACACAACCATATTCATTCAGCGGAAGGATAAAACTAATTATCTGTCAAATCAGACATGAGCTAAGTTTTACCATTCACGAAATAAGCACTAGTTGAAAAAAAACGTTAGATGGCGGACCCATTATAATGAAGGTTAAACGTTTGAAGCACTTTCCTCTAAAACTAAACAAACTAAACGTGTACAGTTAAAAGAAAACAAATAACAACTTTTTGCGTTCTATTACTAAATTTACGCTGAAATTAATTTTCAATATTTACAATTGTATATGGCCACTTTTTCTCTACCTAAAACAGTATTTTTTTTTCATAATTTTTACAGTAATCGAAGGTTAATAAGAGGTGCGTTGTTTTTGCAAAACTTTTATCTTAGCTTAGTTTTAGTATTAAAAAAACACACTTCTCCCTGTTTAAATATCTAACGTTTGCGATCAATAGTTCGTTTATTCATTAAGGTGATGATCATGATCATTATCATTTTCGTCAAACCTTTAATAAGCGTTTTTTTTTATTTCAAGTACCTACTTAGATCTTAAGTACGGACTTTTTCAGCTTCATGAATTTGAAAACAAAATCTACTAACACATACATACATACCTACATACATTTTCGAAAAACATTCAACTCAATGATTATTCAAAAAAATAACGTGTTTTTGTTAGATAAAATTTAAAAAAAAATTTCAAAAATTATTTGCTTAACTATTCCAATGTAGAAAAAGAAATAAAACAGTAACGGTTGATTGACTTTTTCTAGCGTTTGAAAATTCAAATATAAATAAAGTACTGAATGTCATACGGACAGTGGGTCAGAGAGACAGAAAGACTGGTATTGAATTAGCAAAAGGCGTTAAAATGTAAGAGTGAGTGACAGGAGAGTGGGGATATTAAGAGAAATAATAACTAAAAAACAAATAAAAAATGTATCTGTGTTAATGAAGTCTGTGATATCAGTCTTTTTGTTCATTAAGGGGAGGCTGTGTGCGTATTTCAAATTCAATTGTATGTTTTAATGTGGCCACATCTTTTGAATTCAGCGTGACTTTGATTGAAATTATTGAAATTATACACATAACTGTCTTAGATAAATTGTTGTGTTTAATTTATACCTCACACTGAATCGAAACAAAAGAAATATTTCGAAACATTTACTACATATTAAGGCACATCGTTGGGTGGTTTCTGGTATGCCGCATTGCACATATTTTTCTTAATTGAATTGAGTTATAAATCAATTGCTTCATTCGTCACTGTTTGTGCCATTAGGCAAATTTTCAATGTAAAAGTAAAAATATTATTGTTTGTAATTGTTATGTATTTGTAGGTATCTGTTCCATTCAAAGAATGTATATGGGCATTTCCATTGCGAAGTGACGTGATATTTGTACGACAAAATGTAAAAAAATTAAATGAAGAAGTCAAATTTGTAAAAAGGTTTTTTATATTTGCAAAGTCATGAACTAGCACTATATTCCGAAAATAAAAATTTACAACAATCGACCTGAATTATTTGAAGATATAAGCAGAAATATGCGCTGGCGTGACTTTACAAAAAAACGGAAGTGGATTTTGACTTGCATTACTAAATTGCATAAGTCAGCGAATTGAGCCATACTTTTTGTATAAAACCTTTTTAAGTAAGCTTTGGACTTATGTATATGTGACCTTCTCCGAGAAAAGGGACCTAGGGTTTAAAAAACCGGGTTTGGACTTAAGAGAGGATTCTGGTAACTAAAAGTGTGTAGAATAATATAAGATGCGTTTTTCTCAAAACTTAATTTTCACAAACTAGGTCCCTTTTCTCGGAGAAGGTCACATATAGATTTATTTTCAAGTTATCATGTTTAAAAAACTTTGCTCCTGTAAAGTTACATATGGGCATTTGCAGCGAAAAGTCTACTTTTTGTAATGTAACGCCAGAAAGCAAATAAACTTGTATTGGTTAAATGTTATCCCTTTAGTTACTTAATGTAGAGCTAGATGCGCTTTACACCACAATATAAAAAAATTAAACCTATTAAATTTATTTGAGAAACAATTTAAATTACTTCTGGCGTTATGTTACAAAAAGTAAACTTTTCGCTGGAACTGCCCAAATCAAAACTATTTTGTTCCGTGCGGAAAACCAGCAACCACCCGACGATTCACTATGTGGTTTCAATTTTGTGTTTGCCCTAACAAACACTTTGACCTTCTTGAAAGACATTAAAAAATATCAGTGTAATAAATGGGTGGGGTATAAATGAAAAAATACTTGCGCCCGGCCGTCTGTGCAGAAAAGCTTAAGTTAGCGAAACCGGTCTTTGTTATACCATAGAGTAGAAAATCCTTGCGCCCGGCCAAAGGCCGGCTATGCTGGGTAGCTTTAGTTAGCAAAGCCGGTGCTTGTTATACCAGAAAGGAGAAAATCCTTGCGCCCGGCCAAAGGCCGGTTGTGCAGAGAAGCTTTAGTTAGCGAACCCGGGCCATTATGGCCTTATGTCCTATGGCTTTGTGACACCCCACCTAATAAATGGTATCTGGGGCTCAAAACAGTTTTGCATAATTTTTGTTGAATCTTAATAACTTCGTGTATTGTGCAAAACCACTTTAAGTTTCGATAAAAAATCTATCGTGCGGCTTATATTTATTTAAAATGTATCCAAATAAAGTAAAATTTTATTTTTTTCTTTTAAGCGCATTTTAGTAATAGGTTGTTCTTAAAAAGGGTTTTTACTTTGCATTTATTTTTTTCTTTTAGCGCATTTAAATAAAAGGTTGTTTTTAATAATCTTTTTCAGATTCGCATTCATCATTAAAAGTTAGTCCGCCATACATATATGATTTAGTGTTACGTCACTTTATTTACGAAATATTCTTCACAAGCCCTTTCAAATGATACCCATATTGTATAAATGCATTAAAAATATTTAGTCCCAACGTCGTAAAGCTAACCATGTATTGTCACCAGTGTTGCCAGAACTTTTTTAGGTAATATCAGCAAAAACCCATTATTTTTCATCAAAAAATCTGCGTCAAGATTTGAAAAATTTTCAATAAATCTTCAAACACCTTTTTTATATTTGGGGTATTCACAAGATAGTCATAACGTTGTAAAGTCATATGTCTTGAAATAATTACAAGAAATATATATGACTTCTGTGGGCTACCGCTAGTAATTTTGATTCCTACTGTACAGTTATGACGTGTCAATGAACACAGCATAAAAATGTTTATTTTGTTTAAAACACAACAACATTAATTTTAAAAAATTGTAATATATTATTTAGGACATTATGACGATATGATTTGATAGCACACCTTGTGAATCCCCCCATTGTTTATATTTAGAAAAAGATATAAATAACAATTCAAATAAAATGTAAGGCAATGTTCTAGAATTTCAAATCGATGATAGTCTTAAAAGTAGTTCGGGTCTTCGAAGTACGAGGTATAAAAAAGGAAAATATATTTTGAACTTTCAACACAGAAAAGTATGATTTTAATTTTACTCGAATGTGATTTTCAGAACATGGATGATAATTTTTGGATATTTTTATATCAAGGTTTAATCGCATATTTGTTATTTTAAACGATAAATTTAAAGTTTATTGCTTGACATGCTATTTTAAGTATCAAGGGTCTTATTGAAAACTTAAAAGAAATCATATATTGAGACTTTTAGAGACGGACCTTCATGAATGGTTGATATATTTCGTTTATTAATGCAATAAGTGGAAATAGTACGAACACAAGTGTCAATGTAAAGAAGTTGCCACTTAGCTAAAAAATCTGTAATTTTCAACCAAAACTCTTCAAATCTGCATTTTGGAAGTTTTGGGGTATAAACTCTGTAAAATGCAGATTCTGCACTTCTGGCATCACTGATTGTCACCCAAACTGAATGCATGTACCGGTTAAAGATATCAGCTATGAAGTTGGGTTTTAAGCTTTAGAAGTCCGCCATATTGGAGTTAGAGTGACGTCACTTTATTTTTGATAGTCCGCCATCTTGTGTGTGCCAAGGATTATCTTAATAATTTTAATTCTTACGGAAGGATCTATGACAATTATGTGTGAAACAAAATATTGAGCAAATGATCGCGGGCGAGCGTGCTCCTGTGTTTTCACATTTCCTACAGACCTGGTTTGCCAGAATTTTCCCACAATTCTCCTGATTGTGGACACGTTTTGTCAATTATGCTGATCAAAAAAATCACGAAAATCGTAACTATTTTTGGTACTTTTTTTGCAAAACATTTTCCTCCATTCATTGACATATTCGTACTATATTATGGGCTGTCACTACAATACTGAAATTTTTGATACTTTAATGGGGGAAAATATAGTACCCAAAAAAGGAATACGGGAAATTTTACATTTTTTTTTAGCTTTTTGATTCTTCTAACGTAGCGGGTTAAATGCAAGAATTTAAACAAGTTTAAACCTAAAAAAAAATAAACTTTGGCATAAAAATATGTCCACGAAGAAAAAGGAGACGCTAACAAAGTAGCGGGTATGTTATAATTAAACAATATTTTTCACTTTACTATTTTTAGCTTTTAATAATTTTTTATTTAAAATTGATGTATATTTTTGGTGTTTGGAGATATTACAAAATCGTTTTTGTGGGTGAGTTTTTTTTATTCCAAAATGACTTGATTTTTTTTTTTTTTTTTTGTAAAAAGCACAACATTCACAAGCGTGTGGTACAGGGGCCAACATTTGTTTAAAGCCCTAATGTACATACATACTTTAATAAAAAAATTTCTATAAAATATATTATGTAGACATTTAACGAGCTAGTAGGTAAATTTTATTTCAAGACCATCTTGAAGATGATCTTGATGTAAAACCATAACAAACGCGTTAATAATATTAATTAAACATTGGCATACAAATGGACACTTAAAAATCGTTACTAAATAACACAAAGAAGGTATTGAAAAATCCAAAAAACTCACAAAATTCAAAGAAACAAAAAACTGTAATAAATGCAAATAACAAATGGCACATAAATAATTTTCAAATCAATGTCATTACATTAAAAAAAAAAAAACTGAAATAAAATTAAAAAAATCAAAGAAAAAAAACTAATGGCAAATCAAACAAGTAAAAGCCTATCCGACCATATGAATCCCTACACCACTTACAATTCCAGCCAGGGTGATTCATTAGATCTTTTGTGGTGCCTTACAATAAAAAAATGTAAGGTTTAAGTTTACGTAAAGCTTTTTTTTTATTTATTCCCCTTAAAATTATTTTCGAAAGGAGGTCTATTTGGACCTGCGACCATAAAATTGTGTCATACTAAAAATACTATTATTATAACTTACTAAAATCAAATTTTAATGCGATACAAATATTTAAGGTATTTAGGTCGGTTATAGTGATTTTTTAATGAGTCTTTGTATGGGAGCTAAATTTTGAGATAAATTTAATCTTAATAGGAATATGTTATAATAAGGATTATAAGAACTAAGACTGTATTCCGGGAGGGCATTTGTGTGGGCAAAATGTGAAATCCTTGGATTTATGTACAGTGCCAGCTCGCTAATTCGAATAAATGATTGCAGACCCTGATTCGGATTAACGAGATATTCGGACTACTTGATGTGCTGTTATTATGTATTATAATTCAATATGTCCGAAAATTAAACTCAGGATTTTAAAACAAATTTTTTTTATTTTTTTTAATCAAGAATGAAAAAATTAAGTTTTGTATTCAAAAAAAATAATTTAGATATCAAACCAAGGCGAATTCACACTAGGTGACCTTATC
Organism: Pollenia labialis; assembly: GCA_949318255.1. Lineage (NCBI taxonomy): Eukaryota > Metazoa > Arthropoda > Insecta > Diptera > Polleniidae > Pollenia > Pollenia labialis. The sequence continues at coordinate 193,422,819 of OX439139.1, read as the reverse complement.
TTGCTACGTAAGAAACGCCTGATAACTAACATTGTGTTCTGGGGAATCTTTACTAAATTCTATAATTTTCGATTAAAAATATGAAATTTAAAATTTTTTTAAGTTATTATATTTCAAAACACACAGTTTAAAATTAAAAAAAAATTTAATATTTGTTTGAATATTTGACACAACGTTAAAATAGATTACAGTGTTTTAAACGCTTTCAAAATAAGACTACCTTGTATGAATTCGCCTTGTATCAATCGTATTTTCAAACAAAATTTCTATACAAATTTTTCTGAAAATATATTTCAAGACCAATTTAGTTTTTAATGAAAACGGCAGTAAAGCTTTTTTTAAATGTTATGTTGTTTTACATACATAATTTGTGATGTAGGGTTGCTTCTCTTGCAGTGCACATGCTTCCACGAAGTATTGCCAGATTTAATAATCCAGCTAAGAATTTCCTCTTCAGAAATTTACACGTCATTATTGCGGTCAAATTAGTTGCAAATTTTCAATTCGGATTACTGGATAATTCGGATTACACACCTTCGGATTAGCGAGCTGGCACTGTATTAAGTTTTATTTAATTATCACAAAAATTGCAACCTGTAATTTGTACACAAGGCTTACATATAAACACAACCAGCCAGCCGACCAGACGGACGGACAAAAATACGTGTTATCTTCTCAAAAAATGATTCTAAGTCGATCGGTTTAGTAAAAGTTGGGTCTAGAACGATTTTTTTTGTGTTACAAACTTAAATACAAACCCATATTTCCTGTGGTAGTGTAGGGTATACAAATTTTGCAACAATTTAACCCTCAGCAAAAAAAAATTGTGTGTATTTTTCTAATATTTTAACAAATAACCATTGAAAAGACAAAATTAATAAACTACAAAGTTGATATTGATCGTTTAATTGTCTCTTGGCAGGCAAAAAAGCAATAGGCCAAGTCAGGTCTGACCAGGCCAATCCACACTCTTATTGGACACATTGCATTAATAAGTATTTTTATGACAACAAACGTTTAATGGCTGTTTTTTTTTTGTTGTTTAAATTCAAAACAAACAAACACCTTAAACATAAACATTAAAAAAGAAAAAAATTAGAGATATTGGGCAATTTCGCGTGAAATGGGTGTTTGCATTTACTGTTAACACATTGTAGGCCTGAATTGCATACTACACACGCACACACACACTCGCACAAGAACATTTTCAATCCATACAGCGATACAACCGAAAATTACATTGGACTGTAACTGAAAACTAAAAATATGAATGGTATTTTGGTGATTAAATAAACTCAAACAAGAGTTTGTGATATTGAAAACACACACGACAGAGACTTTTATTTTTTTCCTAAACAAAAAAAATTTAGACAGAAAAATAAAACAACAAGTGATTGACAAACAGCAATTTGGTCAAGAGTAAAAAATGTGCAGATTTTTAAAAATTATTTGATATTTTTTGTTTAATATTTCTTTTGTTTTGTTTTTTTAATAGTGAACAATGAACACGAAATTAGGAGATTAAACTTTATGCATACGTTTGTTGACTTTGAGAGACTTGTTAAAATGCGAAATGTAGCACAGTGGATTAGATTGCAAAAATGAATAGTATGAAGCTTTTAAACTTCTTTTTTATAATAAAAAGGTATAAAGACCATAGCGTAATTCAGGGTTCATATTTAATTTTAGATCCCCTAAATTTACTGTCATTGTAAAAATTCACCAATATAAGACAATTTTGATTGTGCTGAATGAACGCACAATTATGAAATTGTCCCCATCAAGCATTCTGCACGCAGAGAAGAAACATGTTTAAATATGGCCACCTCCAACAAGACTATGTTTAAAGAAAATTTTTACCATATTACATATGTTTAATTTAACCATAGTTTTGCCACCCAAAACCATAGTATGGTTAAATTAGTCCCCTATCAAGAAGCCACAACCATATTATGGTTGCCTTTAAGCATGTTAATGTTAAATATGAAAATAATTTGTTTTTAAATTAACAATGGTTTTTTCCTTTTTTTCAAGAGTATCATGCTATTGTTGAAGACCAACCATGCTATTATAAGTGTTAAACATATTTTGGATATTATTTACCATAATATGTTTGGAGGCAACCATAATATGGTTGTGGCTTATTGATGGAGGACTATTTTTACCATAATATGGTTTTCGTTGACAATAATATGGTTTAATCAAACATTAAATGGCTAAACTTTTCTTTAAACATATTATTGTTGAAGGTGACCATAATTAAACATGTTTTTTTCTCTGGGTGTGCATTCACTCATTTATTTGCCCAATTTTAAACAAACTTGTGTGCCGTTAGCTCTGTAGTTTTTGTGGGCAACTGCGTATGGCTGTTTTTTCGATTTTAAAATGTTGATGACATAGTGCTTAATTTAAAAGGCTATTTTCAAGGATCTAAACATTTTTGAAAAATGATGTACCAATTCCGATTTTTAACCGTAGATATTGGCAAAGCTCAAAAAGTGTACTACCTATCCCACACCCAAAAAAAAGCATGTTTTAATATGGTCACCTCCAACAAAACTATTTGTAAAGAAAATTTTAAACATATTATGTTTAATTTAACCATATTTTTGCCACCTACAACCATAGTATGGTTAAATTAGTCCCCTATCAAGTAGCCACAACCAAAAAAAAAGCAAGTTTTAATATGGTCACCTCCAACAAAACTATTTGTAAAGAAAATTTTGAACATGTTATGTTTAATTTAACCATATTATTGTAGCCTTCAACCATATTATGGTTAAAATAGTCCTCCATCAAGAAGCCCCAACCATATTATGTTTTTTCTCTGCGTGCATAGTGTGAGCGACAATAGTTTTTCGGCTTTCTTGAAAAATTTGATTTCAAGACATGAGAACCACAGAGTCGGTACAAAGCGAAATGGGTATAATAACTGCCGCAGTTCAGTTACACGATTGTTTTAATTTGCGTCAACTGTGAAAACAGCTGTTATTTATTTATTTTCTTAAGTCTATGGGAAAATCCTTACAGATATTTCGACTATATAAATCGGCACTGGCAAACCAATTAAGAACGCTATATATCTTTGTTTGTCAATCGCTCAAGTGGAACATAACATATGAACCGGAGGTTGGTCCGTCGCCAAATCGGTCCACTATGTTTTCTTTATATAAAAAAAATGTATGGCCGAATTTGGACCATAAGGCAAACACTTGTTTATATAACTTATTGAACAAAGCAAAGTTTGTAGTATAATATTTAATACTCAGGAGGCTATAATGTCTTGATAGACGAAGGGAAACGTTAAGGTTAACTTTTTCGAGAAGATATTGAGAATTGACTCTTCCATTTATTAGCTTAAGTAGTAAAAGAGCATTTAACATTTTCCGACGACTTATTAAAGTTGGTAACTTGATAAGTGCAAGACGGTTAACATAGTATGGTAACCTTATGTGAGGGTCCTAACCCAATCCGCGAAGACAGAATAATAAAAACTGGATTTGAACTGACTCGATTTTGTTAGAGTGTACTGAGTACTATGGATTCCATATCACCGATCCATATTCAAAAATCGGTCAAACCAAAGTACATAGTTAACAGTTGCTTGGTAACATAAGGATCTGAAAACTCTTTAGACCACCTTTTTATAAATCCAAATCTGTCTGTCAAAATTTACTCCTAAATCATTGATGGAATCAACCAATTCATGTAAAGAAGCATTCATATTATATAGGCCATTATTTGGTGACGTTCTTGAGAAAATCATATACATATTTACATTTTTTTACATTTAGTTCCATTAAGTTATCAGTACACCAAGTTGTAAATTCTAGAAGATTTGTGATTGTTGATCGTGATTAAGAGAATCCATGTTGGAAAGGAGATAATACATATAATGCCTGATGTGATAGTGTATCATATAAAAGTTTTTAAAGTGGAATTTGATATATCACCTTTTGACCCAGATTATAATAGTCATTTATAATAAGAAATGACAAGCATTTGACAAGTGTATTTAGCCCTTAACATGAAGAGTCTGTACGACAAAAATATTTCCATAAAAAATTTTGGAAAACTTGATTTTTGGCAAATTAAAATTGAAAAGTTAAAATTTTTGTCAAAAAAAAACTCTTTTGTGAACCCCCTAGAAGCTTGTGAAGCATAGAGCAATGCTACAGTTAATTAAATTTTAGGTATCTTTGAACTTTTTCTCTCGAGTAAATGTAATGAGCTTTCTGCTTATGTATAATATAGGTTACTTTTAAATATCACTGTAAGAAAGAATCTAATTATTGTTTAAATAGATTTAAGTAGAATATTTTTTGGCATACATTTTTCTTGTCCCACTGTATAATGGTAGGTGTAAAGTACCTTGTACTAACAAAAACAAAAAGCTTTTGTTTTATACTTGCGCTTAAGTAAGAAAAAATCCCAACATTTATCACTTGAGCAAAGCGTTCTGAAGTTTTTTTTTTATTTATTTTCTTAAAAATATATTTTTAAAAGATTTTTGTAAGTGGCAAACGGTGACAAGGCTCTTGGCCTTGGCTTTGTTTGTGACGGATGGCTTTCTTGATTTCGTTTCAATTCTGTTTTCTGGTTTTTTGCCCGACTGACACATTAATGTTTTACAGCTTCGGTATAGACTTTGAAATCAATGTTAAACATCAAGTGCAGATTTAATTTTTTTTTTATGGGGGAGGGGGGTAACAACTTAAAATTTTGTTTACTGCTTGTCAACATTTCAGTTCAAATACCATAATTAGTCAAACGTGTGACATTTTATGATCGTGCGCACATGCTCAGCCGTTCAAAAACATAAAATTAGTATTGTATGACATCTAATTAAGGTAATATTATTTAATTCCATATAATTATCGTTGTAAAGAAACATAAACCTTGTTAAATATTTTAAAACTTGAGACTAAAAATTAAATAACAACCAAAACTACAAAGAAGTCGAAGACGTATTAATGTCTAAAAATAGTACAATGAAATTATTATTAGCCAAATTTAAGTTATTTTTTTTTAGTAACTTGTTGCTATTTAATTAGTCGTTAGCGATTTATGACACTGAATTCGAATCTGTTTAAGATATAATCGTTAATGCGGGGGTTTTAAGCATTTAATTTTTATTTAAATATAAATTGTGAGTATTTAAATTTAAGATGTGAACTAAACTTGTTTAGCACATGGGGGCAAAGTCTGCAATCGTTAACAATCGAATATTTACTTGTACGCTTGAATTTTTTTACTTCTTGAAGCCGTTATCGAAGAATATATCGAGCCCTAATAGCAAAAATGATGTAAACAACAATAATAAAATTTTACAGGAGAAGTTTTTTTTTTGAGATTTTTAGAGATGATGCAAATGATCAAAAAAGATCGATTTTCATCAAAAAACAAAAATCTTTAATGTTGTTGGTTACATCATTTTTGCTATTAGGGCTCATATGAGTATCGAAATTTCTTATGACAGCAGTCGATAGCGAGCAAACTTGCTAGTTTTTATTTGCTAGCAAGAAAGAATTTTGCAAATATTTCCAATAATATTCGCAAATAAATATATTGGAAGTAGAGAATATTGCCGCATAAACAGTGAATTAAATTTTTATTTGCGAAACAATTCATGATTAACGACATTATTTTTTTTTTCATTCATTAATTATTTATTGAAGCTTCATATATTAAATATGAACTAACAATAATTGATCAAACCTTATCCTAATACTTTATTTTATGTCCTGCCAGTGCCAGACAAAATTTTTCTTTATTACGGGTTCTGTTCATATATTTAGGTGTTTATCGCTCATCTAAATGGATAAGTGCTGCAGTGTCTCTTCTGCTTAAGCGAGTGTGGGCGCTATCATTTAAAATATTTCGAGCTAGTGGGGTTGGATTAGAGTTGCCAGGCGGGCTTGATTGTCAAGCTTTTTCAATATGTGTCAAGAAACAAGAGCAAATGTGATTTGCCAAGCTAAATTGGATTTAAAAAAAGTTTCCTTTAAATTGTCAAGAAAAATTCAGAAAAAGTAAGCATTATAAATCGTGCTTTTTATATTTCGCCTGCAGTCAATATTACACATTTTTTACTGTCATTTTTTGCATGTAAGAGGCCAAGGCAGTGCCCCATTATTGAATACTTAAGCACCAGATTGGCTTTAAGATTTAGTTGTATAGTAGAAGTTTGCAATCCGGACTAAGGACAATGTTGCTTCCAATAAGCCAATGCATTTGGATGGCTTTTAGTTTCATTTGAGTTAATATTGCCTCTATATGGCTTTTCCACGTTAAAAGGCGATCTAGATGTATATTTTACATGCGAATTTTGAGGTATTATTTGATTATTGATTTTAATAGGGGGGCATGATTTCCGACGCAAGCTGAATGTTATATGTACGCATTTTTACTCATTGGCCTTTATCCTCCATTGTTTTAACCATATTTCTAGTGGAAATATATGATCCTGTAAGTAACGAGATGCTTCATGACGGGTTTCGTGTACGCTCATAAGCAAATGTTGAAGTTTGGGTGTAGTTATTTGCTGGCATATCCGAGGAATATATTAAGTATAAAAGAGGGCCCAGGATGCTTCCCTGAGGGACTCTAGCGTCAATTGGCTGATGAGAGCTTAAATTCTTTAATAATAAACTTTCGACCGACTAAGTAGTTTTTTCCCAGCTTGTGTGTGTTTACTGGTAATTTTAGCTTCAATTTATGTAATAATCCTTCATGCCAAACTCTATCAAAAGCCTGAGAAACATCGATGAAGAGAGCGGAACAATATTTTTTACTTCTTTTTCAACTGCACTTTTCTTTAATTTTTTCGCCTGATCACCTGATTAGAGATGACACTTCGTCGTGTTTTGTTATAAACTTGCATACATATCGGAGGAACGCATGTAAGATGTTGAAAATGAGAATTACGCATTGACACTTGAACTTGAAAATAAACTTAAATTTTTTTAAATACTTTTTTGCACAAAAGTGCCAACATTTTAAAAGATAACACCAAAATGTACTTAGAATCCATTTTGTTTAATAATGTTAAAAAAAATTAAGCAAAACAAGGCTTGAAAATAAGGAAAAACTTAAGAATATGTAAAGCTACTTTCAAAGCAAATGCCCTTTTTTTCAGTGATGACACAATAATAATAGAATTTATTGCCACTTTTCTAGTGATGACACTAAGATAATCGGAAGATGTAAAATAGAATGCAATGAGATACGAACATGTTGTAAAGATGTTGACATATTTTGATTTTTAGACCTACATATGTATTTCTTATGGGAAAATTTCAAAATCTTCGCAATTTAATGGTAGATGTTAAATATTGACAAGTGTTAAAAGGCTATTACAGATTGCATGTAAATATTTTCCACATTTAAGGAGCCAACCACCTAAATCTGGTTCAACTTAATGCATGAAAACTTTATTTTTGATTATAGAGGATGACAGGTTTGTATTTAAATTTGTTTTTAAAAATAACCGCCAATTTTGTTTAAATATGGTTAGGGGCCTTTATTTTTTTCCAAAATAAAGCTCAGAAACGTTTACAGTTTTTCATAATGTTATTGAATTTATACACTGCCTCTTGATAGGCTTGCCAGACGTAGCTTTTTCTGCAGTACACGTACTTTTTTCATCAATGTACTGCTTTCTGCATAACACCTAAAAAAGTACGCTAAAGTACTTTTTTTAGCCTTTTGTACTTCTTTTTGTACTTTTTTTCTGTACTTAACGTTTTTAGTAATTTTTTTTTAGTGTAGAAAAAAAAAGTTCTTTGAAACACCCAGTAAAAATATCTACAATGGCGATTGAGGGTACAAGTACATTGAAGGCTTTGGCTTTGAATTTAGATTGTTTCCTAACATTATATAAGTAGAAAAGCAGAGCTACTGCTGGCGTTTTTGCTATAGGTAATGAGATATGAAAATAATTAAACATTTTTATTGCTTACAAAAAAAGTTGTGGTCAAAAGAATTGAAGGTCAAAAAATGCCGATTATTTTACTATATTTAAAAAATTAAAATATTTTCTCGCAGCAGATTTAATATTTAATCAATCTGAGCGCCATTAAGCTTTAATTAAGGCTTGATAAATTATCTAATCGATAGTAATTTGGTCTTTTATTGTAAACTTTCTTGATAACGAATTACATCTTCAATGTAGTCGTATGTAGACATTTGTCGGTCACTGTATTAAAAAATATGTAAATTAATTTTATTAAAAAAAAAAGAATTGAATTTGAAAAGACCTGACTAATTTTAAGTTATTACTTATTCTTATTTACGATCTCATTTTTATGTTCTTTATTGAATAATTTGTTATTTTATGTTATTTAATGAATTTTTTAAACGTTTTTTAATAAAAAGATAAATGTACTTTTTTTTCTTAAATGTACTGTTTTTTTTTCATCAATGTACTTTTTTTATCAATTCCATATCTGGCTACCCTACCTCTTGACCACATTTAAAAGTGCTTAATATCTTTTAATGTGATAAAACTTCATCTCATTTGATTTGTTATTTTTCAAATTATATTTTATATTTTTCTTGAATATTAGTTTTTTTGTTCACATCAATATTACTTGAATTTTTTTCAACTTCAAAAATATTTTGATTTGTGTCAAACCCAGTGTTTTTCTAACTAACACAATCACAAAAACTGTGAGTTACACAATTATGTGGTTACACATTTTAAGACTTTCTTTGTTGCAAGATTTATAAGCGATGCATAATGATTAATTTAAAAATTTTCACAATTAAGAGCTGTGATCAACCTCTCCATTGGAGATGCCTAACCGCGAGTTTGAGTTTGACGAGCAAGGTTAATATGTGGCTTTGACGCATTTACAAAATAGACTTAATTAGTAATTCTAAATATGTTGCATGTTGCTGCGAATACCGTCCGTTATCTCGGTTTGCTGAAAGAAAAAATTGTTTTCGGAAATGAGTCTCCTCATTTTAGCAGCTTTTTCATGCAGCCTAAGCCAGCTTAGAGCCCCTGGCAAGCCCCAGACTCGTAAAGACTGAAAGCTCAACTACCAACGTCTACAGGAACACCCACCTTTTTTTTAACAGTTTTTCTTTGTATGTAACATAAAATCTTAAATTTTTATACCGTTCACCGAAGGTAAAAGGGTATTTTTAAGTTCGTTATTCCGTTTATAATTTCTGCAGTATCAATATTAAACCCGATAAAGTATATATATAAGCGGTAAGCGCAATTGATTTAACGATGTCCGTGTGTATATTGAAATAGGGCTTCCGAACCCTCAGAAATACTCCGTTAAATTTTGCTTTTTAAATTCAGCCAGATCGATCCATAAATGACTGAGATATGAGCCAAGCCTCTAATTTTACCCATAAATCATTTGTTGTCGTTGTTTTTTATTCCTTTTTTCTGTATATCTGGAAAAGGGCAAGAGCCAAAGCTTCCAAATTAGGTATAAGCATCTTGGTTATCCATGCACAACATCCGTCAATAAAAAGATTAGATTATATCTAAAGAACAGCATGTATAGAACTTTCTGTTCATATCGAACCATTGTGAAGGGTATAAAAGATTCGGCGTAGTCGCATATAGCACTCTTACTTGTTCCCTTTTAATATTGTCGCTTTGTAAAAATGAAATTTATTTGAAATTAAAATTGAAACTTTTATTTAAAAACAGCTTAACTTTGAAACTATTATATCGTCACCTAAAATCTAAAAAGGCCGTAGGCGACAAATAAATTCAAAATCGACTTTTCTGCTAATTATGATGTATTTTGGTTAATTATATTTTAATCAATCAAATAGACAATTTTGGAAATTTTGTCGCTTAAGGCCTTTTGGATTTTAGGTGACGATATGCTTGTATGAATATCAATTTTAAAATAAATTTGTTTTATGCAATTGATTACTTAATTTGCTTATCTTTATTGTAATTTTATTAAAAATATGTATTGTGAAATTTTTTCTTAATTTTCGTTAAAAACCTGTCATTAATCGACAAATAAACAAAAAAAAAAACTCAACTCACAAACCTCAATTTATAAATATATGAATATTAATGCAAACTGTAGGATGGACAGAAAGACAAACATGCAAACGGTATAAATAAAAATATATCTTTACGAAATTTATTAATTATTTATTCACTTGATTTTGATTCTTCTCCGAGGGCTTTTCTGTGTGGTTTCTTGGCGTTTTCATGAATGGTTTGTTGGAGCGTTAAATTAAGTGTGTGTGTGTTTCGTTTTCTTGACCAAAAGTTATGTCTGCAGTTTTGTTTAATTAAAATAAAGAAGTGTCGTAAACTTAAGCTGTTGTTGTTGATGGCAATAAAACGGAATTAAACAAAATGATCGCATTGATTCCCTACAACAGTAATAAATACATTAAGAAATCATTCAAGGTGAAAATATGTGGACTTGTCGATGCTGTGTAAGTTTGTGTGTAAATTGGAATGAATATTTATGTAAATGATAACAATTGTTAGCTTACAAAAGAATTATAGGCAGACACTCGGACGGGCCATAGAATAGTACGCATAGCATAACACACAAACTCACATACATAAACTACTTTTCATGCATGCCACAAGAAATATTAAAAATTAACTGGAAAAACCGCATGCGATAAACACCCTCAAACACAAATGCATGCACATTTAAATCTCACATACACGAAAAAAAAGTTCGTCAGTATTTTATTGATTGATTCATTCATTCGTTTTCACACCACCCCATTCTTCGTGTACAAATTGTGTGTTGAAAGATGTTTATGACGCACTTGCACTTTTTACTCATTCATTCACTTAATTCTTCTTAATTCCATTTGTTCGTTCATACTAGAGATGTGCACGTGAAAGGTATTTTACTCGCAAGGAAAAAAATCAATCATGCTCGAGAAATGTTGTTTCGCATTCATACTCTCAAAACGTTATTAAATCTCAAGGTTGGATACCGATACAGGATACAGGCTACAAAAAATTGTTTTGACTTACGTTACAAACATACATATATAAATCAGAGATGTGCGTGAAAGTGAAATTTTCGTGTCACGCTTGAGACCGCCGGGGTTGTGTAAGGATCATCTTAAGGGTATTTAATTTTTTTGGTGCTACAGCCTCCGGGAAAATCAAATGCAGTTAATTCCTGGGATTCGTCAAAAATCCAATATGTACAGTTCTCAAGATATTTTTAGGGTCTCTTGTGATCGCGTCTGGCCAAAGTTTCTATCTAGTACCAAGAGAGTCAGAAGCCCCAGGTGAGTTGGTACCGGACTAACTATTGATTAAGGCTTCCATTAGTAAGCTTCTATCGTTAAATGTTTTCTGTTTTTCTGGAAGACGGGAGTTTTTTACTTTTTCCTTAAAAATATACTTTCGGGGTCACGTGGTGGTTGTGTTTTACTACCCGAATTCGCAGAGAGGAAGATCCTGAAAATCCCACCAAAGGGCTAATGTTTCACCACTTATGCGATTTTATAAAATGAAAGTGTTGATAATGCCGATTTTTTTTTTTTTTTGAAAATATGCCAATTTCTTATAAAAATCTTCTGGCACCCCTAGTTTGTACTGATGTTTGTAACACCAAGACCCACCTTTCAGTATACCGATCTACTCAGATGTCCATCCATCCGGCTGGCTGGCTGGCAGTTCATGCACACCTTGTGCGAAAAGTAAAGGTGGCATATGATCATTTGATGAAATTTGCTACATAATTTCTGATTCACACAAGCCCATTAAAAATAGTGAGAATCGGTGCATAATTTCACATAGCGCACATACAAGCTTCTTTGCGGATTAGGGTCTTTCTGCCCATAAACCATTTTATTATGTTGGTGCAATCGAAATCATTGTACCAAATTTTGATGGTATCGGTCCATATTTGACCGTAGCTCTCATACAAATACTACTCCCGAAAATAGCTTTTAATGCCATGACTTCCTGTTGGTATCGACATACAAATTTGCGACAGTAAGTCTTACGACAGCTTCTTTGTTATGTCAAAATGTTTTGCTATCAAATACAAAATCCTAAATAACTTAAAGCCAAACAAATCGCATATTGATGAAGATATCCAAATAATATTTGGCACAACAAATTTTTACATGAATCTTAAACTCGTAACATAATTTTGTTCCGGCGGGTCTACGATGTCCCCAAATATGGTACACTCTCCAAAATTTCTTTTCAAATACTGCGGTGTATAAATAGCCGAACGTTGTCAATTCCCGTGATTTCGTTGGCCAGTTCACATCACCTTCACGTGACATGATCATGCCCTCGGATCGCTTGGGCAGAATTTGGCATGACCAACTTCTTTCTTAAATAAACATCGACCGATGACTTCGCCAGCCCCAATTCACATCCAGCAATCACTTTTTAGGGATGAATTGGACGATCTGAAATCTCAAGTGGATTAAATCGTACAAAATTCGAGTATTTTGTTTGTTGTCGGACCCATTCTACCCGAAATCGGGCTCATCGCTGAAGATGATTTTTCAAGCAAAAATATTTGTTAAAATACATTTTATAATTTGAACGTATTGCAAAACGCTGTATCCGTCCATAATGATTTGGCAAAACCGACTGAATAAATGAAAACAAATTCGACAATTGTAGCCGCTATAAACTGTCACAGCTCAGAAATTAACCAGTCAATCAACTGAAGTGTCTGATCAATATGATAATTTTGATTAAAACATTATGTTAATGCGACTGCCATTTCAAGTAGATGGCAATAAGGAATTTATGGTGACATGAGAAATATTAAGGAAATTTACCGCAAATACAACTATAAAACATGTTTCGCTGACCTTTTAAATAAAACTTATGTAAAATAAAAAATATAAAAACAACTGAAGACACCGAAAACTAAATAAAAAAAATGCCGATAAAACAGACAGAAGATTGCTCAAGATGAATGGTATTGTTTAAACAAATAAAACTTAAAATTTATTTGATTAAAACTTTTTGATTTTGCATATTTTTTTATTTTCTTTTGTTTACAATCTTTTTTTTTAAAAAGATTTCGTAATTATTTACTGCTCTTCCAGAAACCTATAATCAATTGAGGTGGGGTTCCACAAACAAAAAGGTACATAACATTTACAAACACTGACGCAGAAAACACTTGTTTTATTAAAATTATATTTTATTTATGGGTGGCCCGGTAGTTTAGTTGGTAGTGAGCCAGTCTATCCGTGCGAGGGTTGCGGGATCGATTTCCATCAGAGACTCCGATCAGTTTCACTACAACGGGCTGAACTCTTAACAAAGTGCTGGTGCACACACGTCAAGTTTGACTCGTCAAGTCTTGAGCATTTAGGAGAGAAGGGAAAAGAGAAGGACATTTCTTTTCCCCTCTCTCCTAAAAACTCAAGACTTGACGAGACAAACTTGACGTGTGTGAACCGGCACAAATAAATACAAGTGCCATATTATAAATAAATAAAGTAGTATTTGGTACTTAAAGTACTCCTGTTAGATAAATAGTGATGTAAAAGTCTAGTAATCGATAAAAACAAATTATTGAAAAAATTATCAATTGAATTGCTTATGAGGACATTAAAGAATTTGTTAACTATTTTGCGTATTTTAAATTTTGGCAACAAATATTGTTGACTGATGGAAATATGTACATACATATTTGCTCAAACTGCATATATCACTGTGCTACAAAAAAAAACCTGCCTCAATACTTGCAACGCGAAATGAAACTAGACTATTGGTAGAGCAAATCTGACAAAGGGTTTTGAAAAGTTAGCTCGGGTTCCCGAAATAGTGGCCCCTAAAATTTTTGAATGAAAGGCGTTTGGTATAAGTTAAAAAAAAGTCTATTTCAGATGTCTACGGTAGAATTGTATGGCGATTCTTTTTTTAGAATATATTAACCCTCTAACACTCATTTTAAGGTGTCATTTTCGTCCTTTTTTTAACTTCCACACAAAATTTCACTAGGGGTCTTCTAAGACCAAAAAATCTTTTAATGTATGTAAAATGGGTTTTCGAAAAATTCAAAAATTTCAAGTTCCGGAATTTCGAAAATCCGTTTTTCATACACTGCACTAACTTTTGGACTTAGAAGAACCCTGTAAATTGATGCGGAAATACATATTGTAATTTATTCAAATTATTTATTTATAGAAATTACACTGTGGAACAGTAAGTTTGCGGTAGGGTATTTTACTGCAAATTCTTATTATTTTTAAGGTCGCTGATTTCAAATCTAATCTCCATTTTTCTCTATTAGCTCTAGTTTTCGAGATATACCGTTATGTCTAAAATTAAGGCACTTTTTTTTTTTTTTTTTTTTTTTTATTTGTGTATTATTGTAATCTCAATGAAATAATATTACATAACTATAAATCGCCTCAGCGCCCAGTATGGCATTGAAGAGGCTAATCGCAACTACTATATCTAATATTCTAATTTATACAATATTTACATACATACAATAAATGAAGAGGAAAAAAGGAAAATATATTCGAATAACTTGAAAACGGTTGACGGTATTAAAAACAAATCCGATACTCGGAAACAATATTTTCTTTAAGCCGTGCTTACATAGTTTTTAAATATGCCCTGTAGTTTCAATAATCTCGTTGAGTTTTTGAAGAAAAAATAGCAAAATTTTGAAAAAAAAACTATTTTTTTGTTCTTTAAAAATTCATTAAAAATAAAAATGCGACAAAAATCACAGTTTTGGTCTAAAAACATTTTGCTTTACATAATTTCGAATGAAATTAGGTGTGTTTCATTGTAATCGGTGCTCAACTTTTGATTTTATTCACAATTTACTGAGAAAACTGAAACTGTGGAAAATGTATACTTACAATTTTTCAGCCATTCACCTAATTTTGATGACATTGAAACTAAAATGAAACTTTTTATTTTTTTTTTAATTTTGTTCGCTTTTAAGTTTGTTCCCTTTTTTTGTTATTACCTTTTTCTTTTCCACGCAAACCACTTTTTACGAAACTCCATTCTAAGTCCCAGAGAAGGGATCGCTTCTTGTATGTCTTCTTTCTTCATATATTGCAAACTTTTAAAAGCAACTTTTGAGTCTGAAACAAATGAATTAAATGTCCAATAACAGGTGGCGTTCAACGTCTTGCAATTTATAACACAACACGCTTTCATTGTTGATAAATTTCTAAAAAAAAAATCAAGAATTAAATCTTAACCTTAAAAATATATTGTTAAATTCTAGAATACGATCTTCAAATTAAGATTACTTTCTTGATTTTAAGAATGCGTTATTGATTTTAAGAATGTGTTTTTACAGCTTAAGACCACGTTATTAAATTTTAGAATACGATCTTCAAATTAAGGTTGCGATCTTGATTTTAAGAATTTATTCTAAAAATTTGAGTACGGTAATCTAATTGACCTAATTTCAAGATGGAAATCTGAAGATTTCTGTAATCTAAATTCAAGTATTATGTTCTTAAATTTAGATCGTCATTTTTCTCTTAGTGTATACTTTTGTGTGGAAGATAAAAAATAGGACAAAAATTACCCCTTAAAATGAGTGTTTGAGGGGTAATATATTCCATGAAAAGAATCGAGATACAATTCTACTGAAGACATCTGAAATAGTCTTTCAGCTCAGGGGCATATTTAGTATATACTTTTTTGACTTATACCAAACGCCTTTTCAAAAAATTCAAAAATTTTAGGGGCCGATACCCGAATTTTGTTGCACTGTGTTTTTAGATACATATTTTGTACAAAGATACACTCGAACATTTGCATTGGTATGCTTGGCAAGGAATCCATTTTAATTTCAATGGCCCATAATCATAGTCAACACTAAAGTATACTTTAAGAAAACTAAAGTCGACTTTACTTAAGAGCCGACTTTAGGTCTTTCATAAACAAGTTAAAGTATACTTTTGACGTTAAAGTTGACTTTATATATAAAACTAGATGAAGCTGTTTTTAACTCATTTAACAACAGCATCAGCTGTTTTTTGCCAAATAAAAAGGTACTTGCAAAAGGTTAAAAATGTTTATGTTACAAGATATTGGCCGATATTTTGCAATTATTAATGATTTGGAGGAAAACATTTAGGGAAAGAAACACAAAATACATATGTATAGGCCCTAATTACATTTAAAGTAAAAACAAAGCCAAAATATTTTTTTTAATTTTGTTGTTGCTTTCTACATAAATTCTAGAAACTATACTCCCTTTTAAAAACAGACCATTAACCTTTGACCTTTAGTTTATATTTTGTTTTTAAAAACTGTTTAGTACTTTTATTGAAATTTTAGTTATTCACATTTAAATGCAAGCAGAATATAAATTGAACTTTGAAATATGGTTTTTGCAATTTGACTAAATTGAAATGCAAACACCCACAGAATTGACACTCATATAATGTGGCATTAACAATTCAAATCTCGGCGGACAGAATAAACTAAACCGTCAGGCTTTAAAGCTCAATTTTAAAATTATACTCAGTCATATAAGTAACCTCTTGGCACACTTTCGGAAGAGCGATTAAACGCAATTTTAATGACTTTAAACACATAAAATGTATAAATGTTGAGATTTACAATAATTTTTTTTCTTGTGTTTTTTTTTATTATTTTTATTTATCATGAGTTAAGCTTCGTTCACAATAGGAGAAACAATTTCTATTTTTATTCTATTTCTGTCCATTTTAATTTTTCAAACAAAAATGCAACTTAAGTTTTTTAAAAAAGTTGAGTCAACTTCTACTCCAGCAACATTTTGTATGAAATTGAAAATAGCGTTTATAATAATTTTATTTAGTTTTGAATGAAAATTTTAACAATATGTTTTAAAAAATAATAATAAATAAGTAATATTGTTGTGGAAAAAATTTGCAAACGGTTTCTTAATGGGAAATGTGTGAGTTTGTGAAAAAAACCAGTTTAAATGTTGCTGCCTATTGTGACCGAAGCTTAACCAACACAATAACAAATTTTCTAACTTAGTAAACAAAGCAATAGTAACCTACAACTTCAGCACGTTGTATAGAAACAGAACAGAGTCGCTGGCGAGAATCGAACCCGCAACCCTTGCATTGATAGACAAGCCCACTATCAGCTGGACTACAACCTTTTTTGTTTTTTATAAAATAAAAACATAATATAATTTTTTATACCCACACCACAAAAGTGGTGTAAAATGTATATTCCGTGACTATAATTGGTTCATATTTTTTTTTTAAAAATGGCATAGGCGTTTCAATCTCTTTTACCGGGTGTACGTCGAGATATAATAACAATTCAATCTTGTGGTGGCAACAAGATGGAGAAACAATTAATAGTTTCTAATAGTTTTCTTTGGGGATATTTGAAAAAATAAGTGTATGGTTGCAAGCCAACAAGACATCCGCCAACTAAAAATCAATTTTTGAAACGAAATCACGGTAATTTCACTCAAAATTATGAAAAGTATGTTAAAAAGATCACGAATGTATGTATGTGCAAAGAAGGTAATAGTAATCGCATAAATAAAAAGCAATAAATCCTTATAACCATTAAGCTCATTCTGCGCCCCCCTGTTCAATCATGAATAAGTTTGTGTTAAAGCCATACATTTAGTTGCCAACCCTTTTTTCCTTTAAATACTTTTCACATACACAATGTAAGCATTCAAACGCACGCACATATAACCAATTTAATCAACACAACACACATGCTATCATACCTTTTTACATACGTCCTGTTTGCTACTTTTTCTCATTGTACTTTAAACTTCCGTTAAAAAACAAATTAAAACAATACAAACAGAGGGTCTTTTTATTGGCTTTTTCTAGGCAAACATTACACAAAAACATTAGGGGAGAAACTAAAACAGAAACTGACCACAAACAACGAATATAACATCAACAACAATTGGAACAAAATGTTAAAAGAAACGATTGGATTTTCTCCTTGAACAACTAAAAAAATAGATGTTCAAACAAAAGCTAACAACTACTTAAGTAAAATAAACATACACACATATTTACATACCCCTGCAGGAAATCTGACATCAAGTGTGTCCAAGTCACCACTTTTGTCGATTATTTTGGTGACACGGCCATCAAGGCATCTACACTTCTGTTTGGCTTTGAGAAAAAAGAGAAATTTTTTGACAGCTGTTAAGCGGAATTATTAGAAAGAATGTTTATAGTGAAAGTTCGATATTTTTTAATGAAATAATTATAAGTTCGTTTTATTTAAACATTTAATTTCAACTACAACAATAAATTATATGCAAATACTTATTTCGTTTTAAATAATTGCCTTATTCCCTTATATTATAAGTGTAAAAATTAGGTCAAAATATATTTAAAATTAAATAAAGTGTTGTGGGAAATCTCTGTTAATGTTCCTATATGATCTCGCAAAGACTGGCTAGTCAATAGTTCTCAGTAGTCAGTAGTGGATTTTCAATGCCAAGCACATGCTAAATGCCTGTAGCACAAAGCATTGCCTGGTCTAATGTTGGTCACTAGTACAGCTCACAAAGTCAATAGTGAATCAGTACCAGTGATGACACAAGGATACGAAAGAAACATTTTTCGTATCTTTTGATGACTTTAGGTACCATGTATAATCCTGACATTTTTCGTATCTTTTAAATCTGTACGCCAAATGCACGGAAATAAAATATTAAACTTTCTCTCTTATAAATACTAAAAAAAAAACCATTGACAACTAAATACAAAAATAACATACATTTTGTTGTTAGGTTTCCAAGGCGAATTTATTTTACAGGTGGTCTTAAAAGCCCTGCTGATAACTTTTTTTTAGCTTTTTCATTGTTTGATGTCAAAATTTAGTTTTTTATATCTGTTTCTGTTTTGTTTTCTTTCTGTTTTTTGACATTGTACAATGATTTTACAAAAACAAATTGCCTGTGGTTTTTGTACGAGTTGTGCGAGATGACGAAATATGAAAGACAATATAATAAAGTTTGGGAAAAAGAATGCTGGACTATTGGTAAGTACTTATTATTCCCCGAAGTATTAAAAAAATGACGGAATGACTAAACAAGCTCCAAATTCTTATAAATAGGCTCATATATCTTCAAAAGCAGCATATTGTTCTGCTTTATTGTTCCTCACTGGAGTCACATACAATGGATTTAAAAAACATACCGAAACCAGTCGCTACAAACAAAATAAAATAATTTTTTAATTAAAATATATATTTAAGGATGTTGGGAGATTTCTTATTAAAATTTAAAAGATTTAAAATTTGGTCAGAAAAAAACAAAAAAAAAATATTAACTTTTTAAGGTTTTGATCTTTTTTTTGGAGATTTTTTGGGATTTTTCTTAATTTTTTGGGGACAAGGGAAAAAAGTACCTGGCAGCCTTGTAGTGCTGCCAAAATATATGTACCTAATATCCGCTTCACTCGAGATTAGATTTCAAGCAGTTATATTTTTGCTTTAAATGTGCACATCGAGTATTTATAAAAGGAAACAACAATTTGCAGCCTTTTAAATTAAAAAAAAATTAAGTACATTTAATCGTGCCTAATTTTGATAAAGAACGTTTTTGTCTTACTATTTCTAAATTCGCATACACTAAGATACTAAAAATCGCTTAAATGATTCATAATTTTTGTCCGAAATTAAATATATTTGAACAAAATAAATCGCTTAAATGCGTAACAAAAAAAAAACTTGCATTTTTTTAATAATCCGGCTAGGCATCTATAAACTTAGTGAAAGTATTTTTGTAATTATATGTATGGCAACACAAACATTTAAAACGGCAGTTTAAGTAAAATAGTAAATTTCTCTTGAACTTCGAAAATCATAGATAATAATTTTAAAGAAGTTGTAAGTAAGTTAAGGAAAAACAAAATGAAAACAAAAACAACTTGCTTTATGGTTTTCGCAAAAAATAAAACATGTTGACAGTTTAGTTTTTTTTAGCCGTGCGCTTGCCAGCTTATTATCAACGTTTTTTTTGGAATACAAAAATTTTTAACTTAAAGATTTTGTTAGTCGTGCATAATTCCCAATTAGCTTAGTAATTCCAAATCTAACTTTATTAGGTTTTACTTGTTCTTATATACTAAGTTTGAAATTAATTCTTAACCTTTCCAACTTATTTAACTTATTGACAAAGTTCTATTTGTCTTTATTTGTACCATGGATATATCAAGATTTACTCTGTCTGTAATTGTTCTAGCCAATCAGAATGTTGATATTTGTAAATGTACTCATTTACATCAAAACACTCAATTTGGTTTGTTTGCATTCTGATTGAGTAACTTGTATTCTCTGCCATGCATTCCTATCCCACTTGTTCTACATTTTATTGAATGTGAGTTAATTGATAAATGCAGTTATTTGATCTATTGCATACCCTACTCTGATTTGGATTGTATGTATGAATTTCAGAGTGGGCAATGTGTGCGCAGTAGACACTTGTGAGGTACACTACACAATTCAAAACTAAAAAGTAGGCTGGTACCGCCGTGACTTATTTGGTACTTAAACCAACAAACCTATTAATCAGTAAACATATAAACCATCTTTAAACGCATAAATTTGGGCGTTTAAACTAACAATACAGACCATATGAATTTGACAAGATTTATCGTAGTTGTGCCACATGTTATTTTTTAGCTACATATAATACATGGGACACTGATTTACAGTTGTTGCGATTAAACTACATATAAATTGAAGTTTAGTCCAACTAAACCAGCGTTTTAATATTAACTGACTGTTTAGCCATAAAAAGTGTACGAAAACGTTCTGTGGTGGCAATCAAAAATAAATGGATTTCTCGACCCTAAAAACCGCATGATACAGGTCTGGCTAGACAAATACAATTTGTTTCCCTCAATTCTTAAATATTTTCGAAAACTAACTATTTTGAAAAATCCTGGGCTTGAAATTCATTTTGGCCAATGGTTTCTTGGAATGTCTTATAGACCAAGAATCGCGATGCACTTTAGACGCGAAAAAATTCTACGCACCCTATTATTATGTATAATTAATGATCATGTATTTTTTGCTATCTAGACTTTACATGTACAAATGAATTTTAAGTACCTTTTGTTTTTTTTTTATAACATTTTTGTTTTTAAAAATAAAATAAAAAAAATTTATAAAAAAAATGATTTAGTACTATTGGGTCCGAAAAAGTACGATTTTAAAAGTTAGTTGGTACGATATTGGTTTTCTCATTTATCATCCCTGATACTGTGCATTTTGCCACAAAAAGTTTTTTATTTATTTTAAAGCTACATATAAATATATTAACTTCCAGTTAATATTAAAGTAAGACAATCTTTTTGAAATTTGTAATTTACATTTTCCAAACTTTTTCCTTGGGATTTACTTATTTTTCCTTTATTTACTTTTAAAGTAAAATCACACAGTGCAAAGATATTGATCAGTTCGACTTGAATTTAACAAAAGTGATACACTTAAAGCATGCAATTCACTAAACTGTATCACTTATCCAACCCACACAAATTCTTTAAGCAACGAAGTTTATTGACATGCTGCTGCAACCAGATACTCAGTAAGTTCATGCGTTGGTATGTGGAAAAGTGAAGTGAAGTGAAACTCATTACAATTAAAAACAAAAAACTCAAAAAATAAACCCAAAAAAACTGAACCGATTTTAAAATTGCAAAAAAAAAAACCAAATAGAGAAGTACTTTATCATGATGATAATTTTCAGTGATGATGTTGTTATTCGGTATGACAGCTTGATGACATAATAGTCAAGCATGTGCTTTTAAAAAAAGTATAGAAGAATTTGAAAATAATAACGCTCTCATTTAAAAAGAGCATATTGTATGTACATTTTATACAAGTGGTTACTTTACTTGCCTGTGAGAGGGTGGAATTGAAAAAAAAATACTTTTCGTTTGCATTTGTTTTGTTAAAGTGTCGAATATTAACAATGACAATACATATATTAAGATATGTAAAGGGTGTTTTTTTATAGAGTGACAAGTTTAAATCACAATAAAAAAAGGAAATATATATGTATTTTTTAATATCAATGAAACGGGCTTTATTGGAAAGAAAATTTTATGAAATTAATGTTTAAATGTGATTTCTGCCATGTGACAGCCACGGCTGGCGCAATCTGAAACACCAATTTTCAACTACTTTTACATTCTGACCATCATCGTTTTGAAAGACAAATGTGCCAATGACTCCGCCAGCCCAAAAATCGCACCAAACAGTTATTTTCTGTGGATGTAATGATGTTTCGACAAAAGCTTGTGCATTCTCCTCACTCCAAATGCGACAATTCTGCTTATTTACGTACCCATTCAACCGGAAATGGTCTTAATCTTAATATTAAATAAAAATAAAAAAATAAATCGAAAATATAAATTTTGAATAGAAATTCAAAATCAATATCAATTTGTGCTTCAGCCCAAAGTAAACTAAACAAAAAGCAACTATCCAACTATCAGCTGTTTAATGGGCGCTCAAATAAAGCAGTGATGCCAACTCAAAGTTGTGACACTCTAAAAAAAACACCCTTTAGTAAATTCTTTTAATAGAGAGCATGCAAACGTGCTTGGATAATTTATGAGTTAAGTAAAGCATGTATGGAGAATCAGTGTTGCCAAATAAGGGGATTTAAGAATAGTTTGGAACATATTGAGGATTTTTGTAAAATGTTGATGTATTACAATTTATTTCTGCACATATCTATTTATATTATTTTAAAAACTAGTATTGTACAATGCCCTTATTTTCCGGTAAAAAAAAATTTAACTAGAGTTTGTTTTATAAAAATATGCAGCATGTTCTATAAGAAGATTCCGTTGAATTTTTCAAATTATAGATATGTATAATACATCATTTCTATGTTGGGCCGCCTTTTAAATTTGATTCTAATATTCAGGAATTCAAATAAATTACCATTTTACTAATTTTGGAAACTTTTTAAACATTTTTTGCCAAATACATACATACATATGTACATACGTATTTGCTTTCAAACCTTTGGTATTGGTTTTTAGTTTTCGTTTTTTTCTGCTTTTAGGTACATTTTAAAATAATGGTTGAACCCGAGAGACTAAAGGCCCAACTTAAATATGCTTAAGTTGGCTTAAGCAAACGTGCGAATACATGTGATTCATATGCTTCGAATCATGTTGAACTTAAAAAAACTTTTTGTTAAATTTTCTGAAACTGTCATTTGCTTAAACAAAGTGCGAAACAGATCGAACTTTTCGTACGGAATCAAATATTTTTGATCTTGTTTTTGTTTTTTTAAATGCATTTAAGAAGCGTTTTGTTAATTTTTGACAGTAGCTATTAAGCTTATGCTTAAAGGAATTTACAACTTTTGGGGGGAACAATTTTGGAGATTTCAAACAGTAAATTAGTGATTAGAACCAAAATTTCTAGGCGACACTGTATAAGGAATACAGTGTGACCAGAACTTGAATTTTTTGCAGCTAAATTTAGTGTCAGAAAAGGGTCAACAATTATTTTCAGGTTTATTGTTAAAAAACTTATTAACAATTTGAAATTCTATTACAAATCTAATGCCATGTTCGCACGGTGCTTTGGATTACGTCGCTTTCTGTTTTTCTTAAGGCCATGTCAACTAAAACTTCATAGCTTTGCGTGACGTTTCTAACTTTGACAGAAAAGCGTAACGCAAAAGGTGTATGTCACAATAAACACATTGACAACACACACGAATTGTTTGTTAAAAATAAATAAATAAAAAAAATTATACTTGCAGACTGTCAAAGCACGCAAAAAGATAAGAGTTTCGTTACTTTTCGCTTCGCTTCGCTCTGCGTTCAAAGTACTTTATGTGACATGTTTCGTATAAGTATGAATATTTCATCTTGGATGTCAAAGTGAATCTCTAACGCAACGCGATGCAAAAGTTTTATCTGACATAGCCTTTACTTATTTGAATTACCATGTTCGCACGGCATTTTCCTAATCGGTTTTGACAGTTCTTCTTCTTCTTTTTTTTTTATTAATTTTGTTTATTGCTAAATTTAATTGTTTGTTGGCGGTTACTTGTATTAAGAATGGAAAGAAAAAGTAAGTAAAAAATATTTACCGTCAATTGTATGTTGTATTAAAATAAATAGTTCAGTATTGGTTTTTTATACAACATACAATAGATACAACGATACAAGGGGTTTTGTGAATACGACAATTATTCCAAAGAAATAAAATATAAAAAATATTAATTTTCTTTTTTTGGATTCCGTTAAGTTTTACAATATATAATTACTTCCTTTATTTTTGTTTATGTTATATTTTGTTTGTTTATTAGTGCTTTGACAGCTGGTGATGGCAAAAACCCGATACAAATTAGAGATCACATTGATTTTAAAGTCATCCACAGGGTAATAAAAATTGAATTACGTACAAATGAGATAATCCGCTCTCAAAATTTTGTATGGCGAATTATATAATTTGGATCATAATTAGGCTGTGAATTACGAATAAGAGAGTGAATTATGAAAAAACGTTTAATTCTCTTGGTTATTCATTAAATTCACTTGATTAACGTTTAATTCGAATTTACTTAATTAAATTTTTAATTAAAACTGATTAAATCTTTAATTAATGCTTTAATTGGTGAACAACTTTTTTCAGTCAAACTTAAGTTTAACGAGTGCATTTCGTGCTCGTCATCAAAAAACAGGTAGTAAATATATTTACACACCAAACTTGTCACGTGGCAGTACTAAAGTGGTAGGTTCCGGTTTTAGTTCTTACACTTTATATAACATGTCATTTTACCATGGTGATTTCGTTTAATATGTTGCAGAAAATATGACAAACATTTTATAATTTTTCAGTGAATTTTTTATGAAAGATCCCCATAATATGAGTTGAAACATCCAGCCACTACCCGTACAAAATTCAGTCACATAAGTAGTTTTTTTTTCAATTACCTGACCCCTGGAGTAACTACACTTGAAAGTTTAAACCAGTGTTCGAAAATAAACAGTCAGCTTAATAATGAGCGCTTGGCTCGCACATCCAAGCACTGCTTTAAACACGTTATCACCAATGAATTGATATGTCTTGTTTTCCCTTATCGCAATTCGGTCTTTTTTATTATAATATTGTGTTCACTGGCTACGGGATAAGTGCTAAAAGAACAATTGACACAAATTTCCCACAGAGTATGTATGGAGAAGGCATGCACGATCTCTGGTTTAATCTATACAGACTTGTTTCTTGTAGTTGGAAAGAAGCTCCAGTATGAAATATATATATTTATTTTTTGCTGCAGATTCAAAAAGTAGAAGGACAGTAACTTTTTTGTTTGACTGTATTCTAAATAAAGATGCTACAAGAGCTTTATTTCTGAGATCCCAGCTAAATGTTCTTAAAAGAGGAAGTAATTATTCAATTTGTTAAAAGTGGCTTTGATTTCAAATGAATGTGATCAGAGAATAGTTTCTAGTTTTTAATCCGTTAAAGTTTTTTTCTGGTAGAAGCTTTAAGGCCCTTAAATGTGCAACATTTATGTGATATCTTAGAAACTTAAAACTGAGGCGAATGTTTGAATTAATTCCCTAGAACTTAGTAGAATAAGGTCCTTAGAGATATTAAAACGACTCGAGTTTATTGTAAAAGTTTCTTTCTTGTACTAGCCAAGACCTGCATGAATTACAAAAAATATTATTTCTCAAATCTTATTTTATCTTATTCATTGTCCCCAAAAAATTTTAAAAAAAATCCCTTAAAATCCCCAAATTAAAAAACAAAACCTTTAAAAGTATATATGTAGTTTCTTTTTGTTTTTTTTCTGATTAAATTTAAAATTTTTTTAAAAATAGTAAGAAAAATTTTAATAAGAAATCCCCAAAAATCCCAAAATAAACATTTTTAGTAAAAAAGATTAAATTATACACACAGAAAAAAATACCAATGTTAAATTAACATGGCGAAATGTTGATTGAGAATCATAGTAAATTTCTGCAAAAAAAAATGTCATTTATTTAAATTTATCATTCTTTCATATTAATTTTAAATGAAAAATATAAAAATAACCTTAAATTACGTTTAATTAATATTATTCACTGTTAAAATAACATTGTTCAATATTGAATCAATAAAAACCTGTTTAAATATTAAAATCAAAAGTTAATCTTGTAAAATTAACATGCACACATACGTAAGTATGTACATATTTTTTAGTTTCATGTTTAAAATATGTTATTAAAAAAATAAATAATTCCCGTATTCTTTTAATTAAAATTATTTAGTTAAATAGTACATCAAGTTTTCAAAGTAGAATGATGACGAAAGCCATATTCTGTTGACAAAGGAGAATACAAAATAAGAGAAACATGTGTTACAGGGGCAAGTGTTTTGAATTATTCTTAAATAAATGTATATGTTGTCTCAAACCAATTCGATTCTACATGAAATTCACGTTGTTTCCACCTTATTGTCAAATCATATTTAATTAACATGAAGTAACAATGGAGCAAAATCAACACCGAAAACGGTTAAATCAACCTTGTTTTCGACGATTTTACATTGATTTTTGTCTGTGTGTAAAAGATATTTTGTTTGTAGCGACTGGTTTTTTTAAAATCATTTTTAATCGATTCCAGTGATGAATTACAAGCAAAACAATATGCTGTTTTTGAAGACGAATAAGCCAAATTATAGGAATTTGAAATCTTTATTATATTGTCGTTCATATTTACCTTATTTTTTGGGTAAGACATATTTGCTTGAATATTGTTTTTAAAAAATCAAAAATTGTATGATTTGTAAACGGGGTTACATTCTTTTTTTAAACACTCACTCAAAAATAATAATATAAGTTTATTAAGTACCTTTTACGAACTTACCAAAAATGGTAATCTTAATTAGAACCCTCTACACCGTATAAGTTTTTGATAAGAGTATGATAAAAGTTTTGCTACTTTTTTCATATTTTTTATACAAAACAACGAAAAATAAGCGTAAATAATAAATGAAGGGAAAATATACTAAAAATGTGAATCCCCTAATATTTTTTTAATCCCCAATCTCCAAATTATATTCATTGTCCTCTTTGCTCGCATGAAATCCCCAACTTTGGGGATAAATCCCCTAGTTTGGGAGCCCCGAGGTCCATCAAGTTGAATTTTAATTTTTAATGTGTTTTAATTTGCCATAACAACTATACCTATACACCCAGCGTCAAAACGGAGTCAACATCAGATAAAACTTTGTGTTTTCTTTTATTACAATAAATTTATTAATATTGAAAATTTCTCACTAGTCAAAAGTATAGTTAATTCTCATTAAACTGTGATCACAGAAAAAATTAAAAATTGTCTCTAATCACCAAATTCATAGAATCAAGCAAACAATTTGTTGATTTTGCACCTATTACCAAAATGATTATATAGATTACTAAAAATTTTAAAAATTGTGAGTATTTGTTTTTCAGTAATTGATATTTTTAATTTGAATTAAAAAAATTATCAAAAAACAATGTGTTAATTGATTTAATTAAATAACGCTCAGGTTTTGACAACTCCCAACAAAAATTCTACAAGTTTAAATTATTTTATTTAAAACGAAAACAATTAATTAAGATTTTTTGTTATTTAATTAATATATTTTCAATTAAATCAAAATTCTATTTTTAATTTTCTTTCAACAAAAAAAAATAATTGATTCAATTATCACATTAATTCAATTGAAATACTTTTTAAACTATTTATAATTTTTTCTGTAATAATAGACGCCAAAAGATAAAATTTTTCTGGCGATAACAGGTTTACCATAGAAAAAAAGTATAAGGTTATCGCTAATGTCGACTTAATTTTGACGCTGTGTATATAGTTTTGACTGGATGAACACAAAGCCTGCCCGGTGCACTCTACACAACACAAAGTGGCATTAAAATAACTCTTGCCTAGTTGGTGGTGTTATCTTAACCCTCTGCTGAAATACAGCAGCATATATTGCTTAGAAAATCACCTACGGAAATTCGCCAATGTGTCGAACTACAATGAAATTAACACTTATCACTTCATCCGCAACGCAACGTGGCGTTCACGTAAGAGTACCTATTTATACATAAAGTTGCTAAGGAAACCGGAACAGCTGATTCGCAACGTATACGTAAAAGAAACAAGGCCTTTAAAGCCGATTGATTAAGATCTCCCTACCCACGATCTTGGATTTAATCCACAGCCATGTTATTCCCAAAGGTACCTTAAAATAACCAGTTCTAAGTGATAGTGTCTATTGGTTCCCAGGGACGCTGATAGGAACTTTGATCAGCCGTGATCGAATGTATTTCAATTTCGAAACCTGCCGTTCTTAGGGTTACACCCAGATTTTCCTGTGAAAACACACCCCGTGGAAGAACGTTAAAATACAATTGAATCGCGTTCTGAAGAATTTTATTGATAGCAAAAGTTGTGTATTTTCCCTAATTGCGCAACCAAAAGGGGCAACAAAAACGCTAATTTGTTTCCACTGTTAACAGAAGCTTAAGATACATTTTTTGCTATGTTTGCTTCCATGGTGGTGTATTTAGTAACAAAAACACAAACAAAAGAGAACAGCTATTTGTTTGTGGCATTTTTTTTATCTGTCAGATACATTTTTACACAACACGTTTTTTCGTTTCTTTGAGGTTTTATTTTCTGAATAAAAGAACACCGAACAAAAATCGGCGTATGGGCTGAAATAAGTACAAAACATAGATTTGGGATACATGGTAAAACTTTGAGAGATTTTCCTTTTTTATCGCCTCAACGCTGCCATCGAGCGTACTACATTCAACACACCGTTCACCACCAACCACCATGTAGGTGAATGTGTATGTCTCTTTTAGTGTTGTGTGTGCTTTTTCTTCGTTTAATGTTTTATTGTTGTTGTTGTTGTTGTTGTTATTGCTATTGTTGTTATAATCGTTGTTTTCTATGGATGTATCTTTTTATTCATTGGGTTAATATTCTCTTGCTTCAGATATCTCACTTTAGTTTGATTTTTGCTTTGAGTTGTGGCTGGCCAACAAAAATATTTAAAATAATATTTTTACTCGATTACCAAATACAAAAACTTTAAAGTTGAAAAAAACCAAACTAAAAAAGTTTTGACATACAAAAAAAATTGTTTAAGCAAAAAAGTTTCCTAAAGAATTAAAAAAAAACAACAACACACAACCGTGGTTTAATTAAATTTACAAAAAAGTTAAATATTAAAAAAAGAAGAAAAACACACACACAGAAATCTACCTACAAACAAAGATACAAATAAATATTTTGGAAATTAAAGTGTTTTGGTTTTAGCCGTAGTGTAGTGTTCGTAGTTTATTTTATTTGATGAGTTTTTTTTTTTAATTAAAGTGTTTTTTTTAACAAAATACAATTTTATATTTTTTTTGATGAAAAGTTTTAATTGCTGAATACAGAAAAATCATAATGAAATACACCTTTAGCTAACAGAAATTAAAATGTATGTTACAAAGTGTTAATAAAAATTGCTAAATTATTTTATAAAATTTTTTCAAAAAATATAATACATATTTCAATCGAAACGAAACGAAATGAGTAATAATTAAAAATCAAACCCAAAATCGTTATGTTCGAAGTTGTTGGAAAAAAGTGCGAATTTCTCTAGTCATCTGGAGAATTTAATAACAAAAAAAAAATAAATAATAATATAAAATTGAAATATGGAGCAACAACACCATCGTGGCGTGGCGTCTTCGTTATCAAATAAAAAAAAAAATGAATAATAAAATAAAAAAAATTAAATAAACAATAAAATAAAATCAAGTTGTTTGGTTGTCATGTGGTTGAAATACAATTTAAGGCAGTGGCTGGTTCTATTAAATATTACAAAATTTGTTTTATTTTATTTTAAAAAGAATGATAAAAAACAAATTTGCTGGAATTTCTAATAAAAGTTGTGTTAAAGAAATCATTAAATTCCTTTACTTTTATCTCTAAGATGTCAATAATTTTCATCCTTAAAAATCTTTGTTTTTGTTTACATCTTTTTTTTTTTGTTTGTCTTTAATGCAATGCCCCCATTTCCTTTGGATTTTTTAATCTTAGTTTCGTTAAATATATATTCTGGGCAATTTGTGTCATTTCAAAAGAATTAAGTTTTTTTTACAATTTTGTTTTATTTTTACTTTTTCATTTTTCATTGTATTAAGGTGTTATTTGTTATTTCCACTACATACTTGTGAAAAATATGACATAATTATACAAAAAGCAAAAACAATATACCTACCAACAGTCTGAACATTGGAGGGGAGAGAAATAGCAAATAAACTTTCTGAAAACAAGTAAGAAAGTAAAGTCGATCAAGCCTGATCACATGATGCCCCACAACACTGAATTTAGAGAAACATTTTCAAGAGTATACACTATTTGGGACCCATGGGCGTTCTAAGACATGTTATGAGGTTAAGATTCATGTAAAAGTTCTTTGTGCCGATGAAGATCTATATAAGGATTCATCTATTTCGAATCCAATCGAAAATTGATTTTGTGTTAGAAAAAATCGATCGATCGAATTTTTATATGCGATTTTATACTGAAATCGATCAAATTTACATATCCAACTTTATATCCTGTTTTGTGCGTTGGTATGTTTATGCAGTTTTCCAAATTTAACGTAAAAAAAATCCGTTGTATTTTTTCGTATTTACTTATTAGAACCCTTGGTTCTTATTTCCTTCAGAAATTAAAAACATCAATGGACAGTTAACAAAAATAGACAAAAAAAAACAAACACTGAAAGTGAGCTTTGTAAAAATCAACAAAATATTATAGAAACACAACAGGTGAAACAAATAATTGCATGCCGGTGGAATTACGCATACATTTTAACAGACAAGTGTGGGAGCGATATTTAAATCTAGTTATTAGCAGGGTGGAAACCCCGAAAGTAATTTATACTAACAAATATGAAATTTCAAGAAATATCTCTGCATCTTTCCGACATCAATGACATTTTGACGATTGTTTTTCTAAAGCTAATAGTAATTTATAGCCAATAAGCTCTACAACGAATTCTAGTACTTACGAGATTTCGAGCCAAATCAAGTTGTTTTTGACTAGATTTTCCATACAAAACAAAATCTACTTCGTGACTAGATTTGGACGACATGTACATACATATCGTAAAAGGAAGTCAACTCAAATATTAAATGAAATTTCTCTAGTATTTTGCCAAAAAATGCAGTAGTATCCCCCTTTGTGATATAAGGCATAGGCTTTCAAATTAATCCTTAACGATTTTAAAATCGAGGTAATCGCACTAAAAAAAGTCGATCGAAAAATCGAAAATCGATTTTGGAATCCATTTGCCATTCCCTAATCTATATTTGATTTTTTTTAATTTTAAGTAATTTTAGGGAGGGTGTAAAAATTTGAATTTGACCGAATCTTCGCATCAACTTTTATTTAGCCAATTTGCATAGAAATGCACATAAAATATTTTTATTTACTTTAGAATTAACGCCTGTCGGACGGACGCCCGAAAATCGTTTGATCGCTTCAAAAAGTTATTGTTAGTCAAACGATAGTAAAAAGATAGGTCTAGGAACAATATCGAGATGGAATATTTGCTTGTATTCCAATTAAGAAGTACTTGTCAGAAAGAATTGAGGATTAATACTATGGAAAAGAGTAAAAAACATTAACCTACAATATAAAAAAAATATTTTCTATGTTTTATAATAAACATATGTATGTATGGATTTCCGTAGAAATGCCAGATTTAAATTTATTATACGACTTGCAAAATATTCGTGACAGCTAACTTATCCAAAGCTGCTGTATACTCAAAGAGAAAACATATTTTTCCATATGGCCACCTCTAACAAAACTATTTTACTATTTTTTTAAACAAATGACGGTTACTTGAACCATCCCTGCGGGCAATTTGTGTCAATTGGTCCAACAAGTACAAAAAGAAAGGACTCATGACCAGTGAAAGAAGAACCAATCCCTTTACTGGTTTATGAAGAACAAAAAGGTAGAAAAAGTAATGAGTAACAGTACAGTCTTCAGCGGTGCTGTGACACATTTGTTGGTACTTTTTAAAATTTGGTTCTTGAATATAATTCTAGCACTTGTTTTATTGAAAAACTACTACATTGTATTGAAATAATACTACATTGTAATAACTGACACTAAGTACGTTCATTGAGATTAGTTCTGTGACTGGTCAAATGGTGTCAATTGACCCCTCCAATGACAATCCCATGTAAAAGAGATAGGTATTATTCATATAAAGTGTTAGAATTGGAACCGGTCTCTACCACCAAAGACCTATCACGGGACTACTTTGGTGTCAGTTCGCTTCCCTCTAGGGATATTACAGTCATCCACAAAGAAGCATCAACTTTATTATAGGTAAATTATTAAATGAAACCTATATTTCTTACTGGCTAGTATGATTAAAATAATGAATTCTTTAGTATTGAGTAGTGTTGCCAGATTTTGTTTAGCTTCATTGCAAAAACGGATGTTAAAAATGGCCAAAAGTAAATTTTTTTCAGTTTTTATTAAAATTTTTTTGTTGGTTTAAAAAATTAAATTTTGTTCACACAAAAATAGTTTGTATAATATTTAAGTCGAAAACTAAGAAAAAATCTCCAAAATCATAAAAAAAGTTCTAAACTTGTATACTCATGTTTAGGGAGTCCTCGTACATACCAGAATAAAAATAATGTATTTTTTCGTATAGACTCTTTTTCCCATTACATTGTTATTGTTGTGTATTTAAGGGCATTTCAAACCTAATTGAAATGTAAATATGCAAATTTCGTTGTTGACGTTAACCATTAAGTAAACCTGGGGTCTTTTTCGGGCAGTCATGATCGAATACTTTTTCGATTCGAAAGCAATTTTATTTCAGTCGATACTTAACGAATCGAAATTATTTTTTCAGTGCTGTGAAAACTCAAATAAATGCTTTACAACACTGAAAAAATTAATTCGATTCATTCAGTATCGACAGAAAGAATTGGAAATAAAATTCCTTTCGAATTGAAAAAGAATTCGATCACGACTGCCATAATTAGCCCCCTAATAAAAAGTTATGAGATTTTCGATAATTAAATGTTATAAAAGTTTTGGATTATTTTACAAATATATCAACTGAAAATTATCTTGTGAATCAACTGATGTTATTCTTATATTTTTGTGTTAAGGAAGGTTTGCTTATGAAACTTTATGTTTTAAGATCAGTAAAAGCCTAAAAAAATTATCTATTGGTTTATTCCAGTTTTCGTTTGAAATTGAATGAACATTAAAATTGGTTTCATAACAGAAATTAAATGTCTCCTTACTAGCATTATAATCACAACTGTTTATTTTAGTATGATTGTTAAGTAGCAAAAATTAAGAATGAGTATACTATAACCCGGTTTTAGAAAGCGCGCGCATTCAACATATCTCCTGCTCTTCTTGGCTCAATTTCATTAAAAAGCCTTTCTTCTCACACCATTTTTTAGCACTCTCTTGCTCTCTCAGTTAAGATTTTATTCCCTTAAAATTCTTAACAAAAATACCTTTAATCAAAATTGTCGACACTTCTTAAGCTGTCGAAATATTATTTAGCTTTACAGCTCTTGCTATTTGCTTACTCATTTCGCTTACTCGTGTAAGCGGGCCAAAAAAACCCAAGCACCATAGAGTGGCCACTGCGATGTAAATGGTGTTGCAGATGTTGTTTTTGTTGTTTCTTTTTTGCTATTTAATGTTTGATTTCTTCAAAAATTGGCCACGTTTTCTGCTCTGCTGTAACACAGAGAGGGAAAAATTACAAATGGTTAAGAAATTTTTTATTTTATTTTGCTTTTTTTCATATTCGTGAATCAACAGACAGACTCCTTTTTTACAACTGGATTTATTGCTTAACTTGATTACTCGTATTGTATGAGTTTGTTTTTTTTTCTAATTTTGTTGGATTTTTTCTTGTTTTGTCTATATTAGATGAAGTTAATATCTTTCTAATGTGTGTCATGTTATCTTGAAATATATTTTGTAAATGTCTTTCTTGGCCAAAAATCGATTAGATTGTTTATTGGTTTTTTGCAATTTTTATTTCAATTTGCTTCGTTTGCAGAGATATTTTTTGTTTTAAATTCTACATAAAAGTTATTAGTGTAAAACTACAAAAAAAATGTTAGATTCTCAATTGAATTGTTTGAATTTTAAGAAATTTTGCAAAACTGTTGCACAACATAAATACTTTGGGTATTGGAATCTGTCAAATTTTAAGTAAAAAGAGGGCAAACTTTTTTAAGGTGCGATTTGTAAATAAATTATTTTTTTATTAAGAATTTTAAAAAATTAAATATACATTTGTACATTGGAGCGTACCACCTTGCAAGAAAAAAGTGCGCCGTACACCCTTTGATATTTAGAATTTTTACAAGGAATTTTGGATTTTTTTTTCGCCGAACGTAGGGGTCGCCATTTTACATTTTTAGTTATAGCTTAGGCATTTACGGTCAAATATTAAAGTAATGTTTTGTTCTTAGTGGCCATTGACCTCAAGTATCTCGTTCTAGTATTTATCTACAAGAACTATGTTCGTACCACCATAAGGCCAGAAAATTAAAGCACGCAAGAAACTATAAAACATTTTTAAATTTAATTAGAAAATTAAAGCTCGCAAAGTATCATTTCCGCAGAACATTCGGCAGTCTGGGATTTAATCAGAGGCGGTGCAAGCCATAAATGATAAAGATGTGCCAACAACTTTAAATTTTAAATTTTATTCACAAAAGATGAATCATTTTAATTTAATTTTAGAATTTCCTAAAACGCCTTATTTTTATGGGAGCCCTCCTAAGGAGCGGAGATAAAGGTCAAGTAACTTTTGAGAAAATACTTAGGACGAACAACTAATGGAGCTCGGTCATATATTTTATCCAATTGTCTTAAACCGCGATATTTGTATGGTTGAAATTCTTAAATTTGACCCCTGCAGTGCCCTAGGTTGGCGGATTTTTTTGACAAGTCTGTCCTGTCCGACTTGCCAAGGTTTATGAAAATGTTCATCAGGTGTTAGATTCTATGCGGTCAGAGTTGTATTTTCTTGCAAAGTAGCTGAGTCATATAATTTTACACCTTTTTTATGTATTAGTGCAGCATTGACAACAGTTTTGCAGACATTTTTTTTATGTTGGATAAATTTTTTTAGAATTTCGTGTGAGTGAATCGTATAAAGATGGCTAAACTCATTTTAGTTATGACTGAGACAAGATTTTTCTTTCCAAACTGTTGCTTAATAATTACATTTCTCCATATTCCATAATCATAGTTACAAAATAAAGTTTTAGCGTATTTTGCTATTTGGAAGCAATTGCTTAGCAAAAAATTCGTTTCTGATTAGAGAGGGGTATGAGAGAAAATCTAATATTTTATATGCGTGTACATAGATCTGGGCGATAACTAATGATTTCTTACAAAAATTGGTGTTATGGATGAAGTGGGCAAGCCACTTTGAAATTATACATTTAGAGGTTTCCTGAGCACCGTTCGCATGAGTTAAATCGGTCGAGAGCTTTACATGCCCCTTTATAAAGTAAAATAAAAAACATGAAAATTTTCAATATCTCTAAATAGATTTTGCTTTCCATTTAATTAATTTTAGAGCTTTCTTTGTGAGATATAGCGCGTATGTATAGGAATATCCAATAAGTGGTTTCAACTCCGGCGGTCTGCTAAGGTTGTCAGGTGTTATGT
Source organism: Pollenia labialis (assembly GCA_949318255.1). Taxonomy (NCBI): domain Eukaryota; kingdom Metazoa; phylum Arthropoda; class Insecta; order Diptera; family Polleniidae; genus Pollenia; species Pollenia labialis. The sequence continues at coordinate 193,387,131 of OX439139.1, read as the reverse complement.
CATCTGAAGTGTCATTTATTTTGTATAAGGTTTTCCATTAACGAATATGGATCGTGGAACAACCGAAAAACGCATAAAAATAGTCAAAACTTTCCAAAAAAAAGTGTTGGTTCAAACGTGGCCACTTTTTGACCATTATGTATAGATTATGGTTGCCTTCAAGGAATTGGCATGATAAATAAAAAATTTAAAGATTTTGTTAGCGTTACAGGTTCGGCTAGACGCACTAATGCTCCATTTATTTAAAAATTCCAATTTTTATCTCAAAATCCCAAAAAAAATATTTCTAACAATTTCTCCAATCCACAGAAACAAATTTTGTTGTGTGTTTCACAAAAAAAATTCCAGCTTTATAATAAATCTTAATATCTGACAACACTGTCAAATTCCCTCTTTTATCTTATTTCTCACCATCGTATATTTATAGCAGGTAGCCGCGAGATTACAACAATTGTACAATAAAACAAACAACAGGGCTTTTTATTGTTGTTATGTGATACGAACTGTCAAAAAGCAAAGGGGTTGATAAGAGACAAAAACGACAAAAGATAAAGACAAACAACTTGCTTACTTGTTTACTATACAACATTTGACAATTCGTATCACAAAACAAGCAAATAAAAAATAAGCAGCTGGCTTTCCGAGACTACCTATAAATATACCTTGCCATCACCTTTATTTAAATTTAAAAATATCATTTAGAACAAATTAAGCATAATTTTTTTTTCGTATCATAATAAAGAGAAATAACGAAATCATAATTTTATTAAATAAATAAATCCAACCTTAATTAAATACAGTAGAATCCCGATAATTCGTCATGGCAAGGGACATTTCTTACGAATTATAGAGGTTTTTGTTTTGGCGGGGTTTTGATTTAACGGGGTTAAAATAAAATGTATACGAATTAACGTGGTTCTTCAATTTATTTACTAAAATGATAAAAAACAATTGTTTAAAATAAAATATATAAAAATTATATACAAAAATTATTCATGTAAAAAACAGATCTTAAGAAAATAAACACACACAAACACAAACAGAAACCCACGCAAAAAAATAACGATAAACAAAAAAATCGTTCTTTCCATGTTTCGGTTGGTTTTATTACGAATTATAAGTGGTAGTTAGCAAACAATTACGATTTATAAGAGGTAAAGAAGATTTTATTTGAGAAAAAAATTACGAATTAGCGAGGGCACCAAAATGTATGGAAATTTTACGAATTAACAATATTTTTTGAAGGAACCGACAGTCTATTACGAATAAACGCGAATTACGATTTATCGGGGTTGGAATTATCGGGACTTGACTGTATAAAAAAATTAATGAAGGCAAAAAGATTTAAAAAAATAGGCCATTATTAATGTCAAGCTAAAAAAGAAAAGAAATTTAAAAAAACTGTTTTATAAATATGTACATATTTAAAAAAAAATACTATGAATATGTATGTTTCTATGTTTAAAACAGAAAAAGAGAAGTTTTAAAAGAAAACAAAAATATTGTCAGTTTTTGATTTCGTATATAAATATTTTTTATCTTTTAATTCTATTTAAATACGAAATTTAGTTTTCTTTTACTTTTTTTTAAATGATACTTAACTAGCCTACGTTGCTTATTTAAAGTCGAATTAAGTTTCCATGGTGTTTTTACTTGGCAAGTTGGCCTCAGTTTAACAACAATTGAAAAACAACAGGCAAAGCAAAAAAAAAAAACAAAACAAATCAGTTGTTTCTCTGAGACTACCTTGTAAGTATGCAGATAGATACTCTTAACAACCATCTTTTTTTCGTTAAACTGCTGTTTTATGAATTTATTTTGAAATTTCGTAGTGCTACCATACTTTTATCTGTATTTAATAAAACAATTAAGTCTGCTATATTTGGCTACGCCGAATATAGCCCAAGGTGCGATTAGAACAGTATGTTATATAAATACCGTTGTGCCACGCCTACTTCTCCATTCACGCCCACATTATGTCGGATGTTTTGTATGGTAAACTAAGATGCTTGCAAATAACTTGGAAATTTTGGCTCTATTAATCTATGAAGTATTTGTACGAAAAGGTCAACGCTCACTTCTCACTCCCGGTCACAATTTTTCAGATGTTGTCTATTGATAACCACTTTGATTGTATCTTATTTAGAAACATCGCCTCTTGCCGCTCCCCAGAAATACACAAAAATTAAAAAAACAACAACAGCCCTTCGGTGAAGGATATAATTAATCAATATACATACATTTAAAATTGAAAGTGTATTTAAATACAACTTAAGTATAAATAAAAAATATTAAAATATGTATGTTTTTAAAACGAAGTAAAAAACTGACCAAAATACTTTTATTAGGAAAATAATTAAAATAAATTAAAACTAAATTAAAACCCGTTTTAAACACAGGTCAAATCGATGTGTATTAAACTTTAGAATTTAGTGCTTAATAAAAATGTACATAAGTAAATAACAGTTTTATTGATCATTCTTCAAAATTTTTGCTTAGTAGACGATTTAATTCACATGACACTGCCGAATCGATAACTTGTCTTGGATCTAACTGACCTGTCGTATACACCAACTGTTTACTGAAACATTTATATTCAGACCAATTATGAAAAAAAAATTTCCGGGAGTTTTCCCCCTTATCCCATTTTTACATAGGAAAGGGAAAAAACTCCCGGCGAATTTGTATTCATGATTGGACTAATTATTTTTTAACTAATTCGTATACATTTATTTTATTTCTAATTTTATGTTATTTTTTGCACAAACATGGCATGATGGTGGATGAGGGGCTTAAGTTGTATTATGTTCAGAACTCAATCTTCTTTCTACTTGACTAATGAGTAGGAAAACTAAATAAATAAAATACATACTGAAAATAATTTAACCAACTCGTTGCTTATATTAAAATAACGAATATACATACTAAATGGCTGACGGTCTGAACAACTGTTTAAATACCTTGTACGATTTGCTAAACCTCGAAAAAAAATATTAGTTAAAATGTTAAAATTAAATTTTACGATACTAAGAAAACAAAATAACTCAAAAGAAAAGAGCAACTTTTAATTTAAAGTCAATATCAATAATCATAAAAAATTCATAATAAATATTTATTAAAAGTGTTTTAATATTCTAAATCATTGTAATGGAACTCTTATGCTAACCATTAAAAAAAAAACTTTTTACACTAAATCTACAAATTGTTGCAATAATTTATTTTTTAACATAAATTATTCTCACCCAGTAGACATTTTAATTGCAGGCACTTAACACTGAAAATGTTCCTATAAATTTATTAACTAGCTTCTAATTATCTCTTAATAGTTTCTTCTAGTGTAAAAGTCATTGGATTTTACTTTTCCGCCAACAAATGGGGGTTTGTTTACAAAAAACTGCTTAAATGATTTTAAAATTTTAACTTCTAAAACAAAATCCTGTTCTATTGTCAATAATTTATTTTAAGTTTCTTATATTATTTAAACAAACTAAATGGATTTGGTATTTTACAAAAAAAAAAAAAAAAAAAACTTAATTTACAATAAAAAGTTGTCGATCTGTTGAGTTTATGGAAACGTACAAATAAAAACACATGAACATGTTTTTAATTACAAATTACAGTTGGCATTAAAACAAATAAAAAAAAAATAATTAAGCCTTCTTTAAAGGATCAGTCAAACGGGAGTAACAGTAACTTAACATTTCCGTAAAAATGTAAGACCAATCTATTTCTTACAGATTGAGACGTAACATCTTACTGCTAATTATAATCGTTGTAATTGCTTTACATACAACAAAATGAAACAGATGATTTGCAACGTTACTGTTACTCCCGGCTAATTGAGCCTTAAAACATTCCAAAAAACTATTATCAAAGTAATTTTCGGAAATACAAAATGTTCAATTAATAAGATACTTCGCTTCTTCGTTAGCGTCTCCATTTTCCTCGTGTATGCCAAAGTTGATTTTTCCAGGTTTTAACTTATTTAAATTCTAGCATTTAACCCACTACTTTGTTATCGGGCCTTTTCTTTCATAAACATTTAGGTTTTAACAACGTTAACCAATAATTTTGCGTTTCTAAAATCAATAATATAGAAAATTAAAAAAGTACCACTCGTAGAACCCAAAAGCAAATCAAAGGAAGTAAATATCCCGTTTTATTCCAAAATATGTACAGGTTTTACGCGTTTACTTTCTCAGGACATTGTATCTTGAATTTTATGTTTCTAGGTCCAATACTTACGAAAATTCAGTTAAATAACAAAAAAGTACCAAAAAGTTCCCTAATAGATTCGTATCCACTCATTACATTGCATGTTGAATTTTATGTTTTAAGGTTCAAAATTAATGATAATTCAAAAATACCACTTGTAGAACCAAAAAGCCGAAGAAAGATATTAAATTGTCCGTATTTCCCATTTTGGTACTATGTATTTCCAACCCCCCATTAAAGTATTAAAAATTGCAGTATTTTAGTGGGTGCCCATAATTTAGTACGAATATGTAAATGAATGAAGCAAAATGTACCAAAATTCAGGTTTTACCCAATTTCACCCTAAAAGAACCGAATTTCAAAATAGTACCAGACACCTGTCCAGTTTGTTTTCAAAAGAACAACGACAAGAATTACAGTTTCTTTGTATCTCTTTTAGTTTTGGAAATAAAAGGTTTCCGAATTTACCCTTTTTTACCCGCTAAACATTAAAATTTCCAAAAATCCCGTCTGTGACTGTGCGATGATGAATGAGTGAGTCAGTAACGATACAATTTTCTATATGTGGCCTTCTCCGAGAAAAGGGCCCTAGTGTGTCAAAAAACGGGTTTGGACTTAAGAGTGGATTCTGGTACCTAAAAGAGTGTAGAATAAGAAGAAATGAGTATTTCTCAAAACTTATTTTTCACACACAATGTCCCTTTTCTCGAAGAATTAAAAAATGGACAAGAGTTGTAAAAATATTGTCTTTACTTTGATTCAAATTATTTTTTTTTATTGAACATGAAGAAATATTTAACTATTTCTTTATACTACATAATTAGTATTGTGGTTATTTTTGATGAACTGTTTATGGTTTTTAATCCAAATTTTGATATTTTTAATTAGGCTGAAGTTCATCAAATTTAATTTTCATTAAATCATTTTTATGAAGTAACGAATTTTACAACATAAAATTATTTAAAATTTATTGATAATTTTTTTATTCTTGATTTTCGAGAAGAATTCTTTACAAAAAGTACGAAAAAACAGAAGTAAGGAAGTACATGTAAATCCATTAAAATGGATAATCATTCAATGCAAACTTCGATCTACCAAGGGTTAAATACAATTTGGTGTAAATATTGATGTTTGACTTTTGACTGTCGTCAATTCTGCGACTGTTAAACGGCAAACTCCCCTGAAGCTGAAAAGATTGTATGGTTGCAATCGAAACATGAAGCGGAACCTGTCCGTGACAGCTTGGGTTCGAGAATAAAAAATTATCGATAAATTTCATGTTGTAATATTCCTTTCTTCATAAAAATAATTTAATGAAAATAAAATTTGATGAACTTCAGTCTAATTAAAAATATCAATATTTCTTTATTAAATATGTTTCATTGAGTGCTATTTTGCAAAGCGTTATTTTAATACATTTTTTCATTGAATCAAATAAAAAGTTTGTTGACCTAAAATTTTATTTTTAATAAACTGTGTTGTTAAAAATTTTCTTGAGTACCTTAGTAGTTTTAGATCTATTATTTTTTTAAGTCCCTGTACAAGTGTCCTCCCTGACTTATGCCCGTAATTTCTACAAAAAGAAATCTGGCTGTTCATAGAAATCTATGGTGTAAAAGCTGCCATATTTTAAAGGAAAACTGAAGGTAAAAACACGTAGGCAAAATAAAGGTTGAAATAGCTAAAGATAACTGTTAGGTACGAACACGACGTGCTTTCTTTTTGTAGAAATTACGGGCATTAGGGGTTTTGTTTGAAAGATAAGTTACAATGTTTAAGTTAAGGACATATGAGGAGTATAGAAGAAAAGGTGGCTATCTACATTTTTGTAGTTTCTATAATAAATAGCAAAAACTTATATCTTCATAGATATTTGCATTGATTATATGCTGTTTTGCTATTTTACACAAACCATCTGAAAGAAGTTATAAAGCAAGTTTGAACCAAATTCACACAATTGGAGATTGCTGTGATTGTTTCAATAAAATGGGCATTACTCCATTTGACATAATCGGATATTAACAAAAATTGGTTCTTTACTTTTTTTCTTAATTTCTGTGCTGTAGCTGAAAACTTCACAAACACTTTGCCTAACAATTATTAAAAATACAGAACAATAATATTACTTTGAGCGAACTGTAAGGTCCATAACGCCATAGCGGTAACGATGCCCAGGGAAACCAAAATTCAATTGGCTTGTGTGGTTATGATTATGTCGTTATGGTAAGTTACTTATAATCAAATACAGCGTTGCCCATAAGATTGATTCATACAGTTGTTTTGTATGGTAATGGTTATGTTACGTCTAATTTGAGCTTGAGGAAGAAATACTCATGATTTAATATTTATGATCAACTGTTTTCATTTTAATTTTCTTTACAAAAATCTAATACAAAACAAGATTAAAATTTTCCAAAAAATTTGGAATATTGCATTTCAGTAGGACGATATGCTGTCTCCATGTAGTCAATGGAGATTGTTATCTTTGTTTCAGTCAGTACTTTTTGACCATTGACTTAAGAACGGCAAACGCTTTTTTGGTAATACCAAATTTACACATCACAAGAATTCTACAAATGTTCAATCAATTTAACAATTGCTTTTTTTTATAAAGAATTTACTAAAAGTACTTTAAAATTTGAGCAAAAACTGTAAAAAGTTATTATTAAAATTATTTTTTTAAGGCTTAAGAATGACTTGCTAAATATTTAACCTTGAAATGGCACCAATAGTTCTTATTCAGTCCATATAAACGTTCCAAGTGGTATAATTTAAAAAAACTTTATTTGTTCCCTTAATCCTCTATCCAGTTTAAAAGTAGAAATTTTATTATAAATATGTATGTTGGTACATACATATATTAATTATTCTTATAATAAAGTTCTCAAATATTTTAATTCTTTTGAAAGACACTGTAATCAATATTTCCATGTGTATTTACTTACACCTGATTAAAATTTTACAAAAAAATAAGGCAAATAATAATCAATTCCATAAAAAAAGAAACATAATACAGCAAAAACCACAACAAAGAACACAATTCTCAAATAACTACAATTGTAAAGTAGCACTGAGAGTCATTCAGTCTCAAAGCTTTGATCTGAAAAGGCCGGTCTTTTACAACAATAAAAATTTAAATTGAAAATAAAAAATAAAAAAAAACACAAACAGCAACAATTGAACCTGTGTTTATAAAAAATAACAACAACAAAAAATAAACTTATAAATGCAATAAACGTCAACCAGCAGACAGTAGACAGAAACTCTAGTGATCAATATCAACAGCAATAGCAAATTTAGATACGCAACAAATTTAGAAGCAGCTGGTGTTGTTGAAGTGAACGTCATTAATGTTGTTGATGCTGTTGTTGCGGCAGCGATTAAAAGTTGTATTGCTGCCTGTGTTCAAACTAATTTGTAGGAATTTAGAGAGTTAAAATTTATTGTAAGAGCACTGAGTTCAGTTTAGTTTCCGAGTTAAGCGATATGCTGACTGTCTTCCTGACCGTTGTTTTAATTTAATCAGTTTCCATCATCATCATCATCATCATCACCATCATATTTATTACTCTCCTAAATATTATAAAGCATTGTTGTCGTCATCACAACAACGACACCGCAACAAACACAAAGAAACTGCCACGACGCTGATGCTTACAACGTCAGCGACAGACAACGTTTACGATCGTTTACCTAACGCGCGATTTAGTAGCTTAGCTAGCCCGCTTAACAAGCTAATGTTTAGTCGTACGCCTAACGTTGACATTAATTGTTGTGTTGTGAAATTTAATACGCTAAAAAATTCACACAAATTAATCGCTGGTGCTCCGCTACATACAAACGTTCTTCGTTTTGAATTGAATTAATTTTTTTTTTTTTAATTTTTCGAGTTTATTTAAAAAAAAAAATATTAAGAACAAAAATAATAGAGTAAAAAAAGTTTTAAAAAAGTGTGTATTTGTTTGAAAAATATAAAAAAAAAATAAACCGAAAATTTTTTAAAAATTTTAATATATTTCTATTTACCTAAAAGATGAAAGAAATTATTAGTTGAGTTCACACCAAATTGATAGTTGTTAAATGTGTGGCTTGTTAACTTTTATATTGTAACCGTCTTTTAAAACTATTTCTGTTTAGTTTGGTGAATCGATAAAACGAATGGCTGATTTTTGTTTTCGGTTTAAAAAAAAATTCTAAATTTGTAAAATGTAAATAAACTACAAAAAAAGTTCTAAAATTTATCGAAAAATTGCCAAGGCTTTGTAAATGTGTATGAGCTTTTTAAAAAGTTTGATGTTTTAATTTTTAAGCTGCAAAATGTATTTAAAATTTACCCAATTCAACAATTTAACAGTTATCGAGTGAAGTGTGAATTCAACTATTAAAATATTTGAAGTAAAAATATTAAACTTAAGAAAATGAAAAAAAAAAATCTTTATAAATTTAGTGCTTAAATTTTTGTAATAAACCTTAAAAAAAACCATAAAAATTCTTAAACTCTAATAAAAAAAAAAAAAAAGAAGACCCTTAAAAAAATGCTTTATAAAAATAAAAAATGTTAAAATTTTTAACACGAAATAAAAATAGGAGAATTAACCAAAAAAATTTCTTTCAGTGTAGCGGCAGTAAAATTTAATAAAAAGACACAAAAAGTACAAATTTCCTACAAACCCATAAAGAAATTTTTCTCCGAAAACCTAAACTTTTTGGAACTAGGATTTACTTACACAACAATAGACAACATTTTTGATTTAAATTATAAAAATTAGGTAAATATAAATTTTTTTTTAAAAATTTTTAAAAGTAAAACCAATACATCAAGCTAAACCCTGACCATTAAAAAATACACACCACCGCAAGTCAATTTTGCTTGCAAACGCAGCAAAAAAGTGAAAAAAACCATATAAAAATATAAATAAAATTATTAAAAATAATTCAAAAATAATATGATGACTAAAGAAATGTGCTTAAATACAAGTGGCAACAGTGTATTAAAATAAAACTGAAAATTTATTTTAATAAAATAAAAAAAATTTAATTTGTCATGATATTATCTCTCATAATGGTGATATAACGATTTTCAATTATTAAGGATTCAAAAAAACAAAAAAATATGTTAAAACAAAAAAAACTGTATTAAAAAAAAAATTCAAGAATCGATAATATAATACAATCCTTTACAAAAGTACAGGCTATAGAAAAGATCATGAGATTTATAAAGAATTTTAAGAGATTTACCACCGACAACACGAGCAAGAAGTGTACCAATTATTACCGTGGCACCTGGCAAATTCTATTTCCAACACGGGATATTAATGTGTGCACTGCAGACATATCAGTTAGAAAACATGTCCAAATGCTATATATAACACATTGCTGAGCAATTATCTTTTAACACCCAGTCTACAACAGACATGAAATGCTTAACATCAACACTAGTGTTATCTATAGACTCATGATGTTACAGTTAGTGCCGGTTCACACAAGTCAAGTCAAGTCTTGGGCTTTTAAGAGAGAAGGGAAAAGAGAATGCCATTTCTTTTCCCCTCTCTCCTAAAAACTCAAGACTTGACGAGTCAAACTTGACGTGTGTGAACCGGCACTTATTCTCCTGTTTTAACACGGTTGTTAATGCATATCAACAAAATAACTCAAAATTTTTATTTTATCACTTTTTGGAAGAAATCGACACAAAATATTCATATCTACCCGCTGTAAAGCTATCATGCTATTTTGTCTACTTTTTGGTGATGAAAAGTTTGGTTTAAAAATCCTTTTTCATATGCCTGTAATGTAAAATTAAAAATTGTCTTGCTTCTTCTGAAAATTTTTAAATTTTGAGTTAATACCCTTTAGTATTTAGGGTGCGATATGTTTAAACAACACTTTTACAACATCATGTTACAATAGCAAATCATGTCTGTTGTAGACGGGGAGTAACACAAGCTGTCAAATTCAATTGCCATTTGTTATAAAGTGGTTTTTTTTTAAAGGTACAAACAACAAAAAGATAAAAACGTAAAAATATTAGGAAAAAACTTAATTACATATTTTGAAAACATTACAATTAAACTAAACTGTATTATTACTTGCTTTTAAAGAACGCAAATGCCTAATATTTTTAGGGCTCATCTTTTTCCTCGCAATGAAAGCTCTCTTCAGCATATTTTTGAAATTATGATCTAATACATATATGTTCGTGTTCGAAATTTTACTCAATTATTCTGCCGGCGTTATTGCTTCCCAACAAACACGAAGTCAAACCTGTGATATGAAATGACTTTATTAATTGACATCAAACACAATTCTCAAATGTTTTTCAATGGTTTGATTTTAACATTTGAATTCAAATTGAAAAATGATTTGAAAATAAACATTTGACATCAAATGTTTCATTAATTTGATGTCGATGTTAATTTCAAATCAAAACTAAACTTGGCAATTCTAAAGCGAAAAATAAATGTAAACATTAAAAATGGCGATTAGTTAAATTTTAACTTCGTTGTAAAATGTTTTTTACAAGTGGACGATTTATTTTTTGTGAAAAATAAAAATTATTTGTGAGTAATTCCAATGATTAAGAATACGAATTTGAAAAAATTAAACCGGAAAGCGAAGAAGTTAAAAGTTTGTTTTATGATGATACAATCCTCAACATAAAAGGAATCCAAGTATTTGGTCTTTCCAAGAATTAGAGGACGGAAAGAACATGATTTCATCTTTTAGCTATAGTGCCAAATATTTATCTCACAGTTTATTTAAATAAATAGCGAATTTAAATTAAAAAAATGATATATTTTTATCCACATTTGAAAAACATTTGAGAATTACGTTTGAAAACAAGTTTAAAATAAAGGCATTTTTCAATTTTAAAATAATAATTCCCTTTTTGTTGAGATTGCTATGATTTTCAAATCATCATCAAACGTTTGTCGTTAAAGAAAACGTTTGATTTGAAATCATTTTCAATTTGAAATCAAACATCAGTGTTTGTTAGGTTGAGACAATACAAATTGCTCGTGTGGTCGGGGTGTTAGGGCAGCTACAAACTTCTATCGTTCTTAAGGCCCAAATACATTGATCAAAGTACTCATCAAGCATTCTGGTAGTGTTAGTGAAAATGTGTTTGTATGTGTGACACCGACAACGCTTGATGAAAAATCAAAAAATTTAGATATGGCGGCGAATATTACGTCCAGCACACGTACACGTTGAATTCGCCGGCTGGATAAGCATTTGACAAGTGTATATGGCCATTTAATGGTACAAGTCTATGCATACATTAAAAAAAAGAATTAAGTATGAAAATCCTATCTGTCAAGTCTGTATATATATATTTAGATATGGCGGCGAATATTACGTCCAGCACACGTACACGTTGAATTCGCCGGCTGGATAAGCATTTGACAAGTGTATATGGCCCTTTAATGGTACAAGTCTATGCATACATTAAAAAAAAGAATTAAGTATGAAAATCCTATCTGTCAAGTCTGTATATATATATTTAGATATGGCGGCGAATATTACGTCCAGCACACGTACACGTTGAATTCGCCGGCTGGATAAGCATTTGACAAGTGTATATGGCCCTTTAATGGTACAAGTCTATGCATACATTAAAAAAAAGAATTAAGTACGAAAATCCTATCTGTCAAGTCTGTATATACTCTAAAGGAAACCTGGGTGCAAGTGTCTCCAAGTCACCAGTTTTGTCGACTATTTTGGTGACATTGCCCTAGAGGGAAGGTAACTGACATCAAAGTAGTCCCGTGATAGGTCTTTGGTGGTAGAGACCCGTTCTAGTTCTAACACTTTATATGAATAAGACCTATCACTTTTACATGGGGTTGTCATTGGAGGGGGTCAATTGACACCATTTGACCAGTCACACCTCTATTCGCAATGAACGTGTTTAGTGTCAGTTACTACAATGAAGTATTATTTCAATACAATATAGTAGTTTTTTAATCAAACAAGTCCTAGAATTAAATTTAAGAACCAAATCTTAAAAAGTACCAACAAATGTGTCACAGCACCGTTGAACACTGTACTGTACTTCATTACTTTTAAACCTTTTTGTTCTTCATAAACCAGTTAAATGATTTGTTCTCCTTTCACTGGGCATGAGTTCTTTCTTTTTATACTTGTTCTATTTTCACAATTCCCAGGACCAGTCTGTTGGTCCAATTGACACAAATTTCCCGCAGGGTGTATACAAAGTTTCTACACTTCACTACATTTGCCACTATATTTGGCTTTAATACGCAAAAATTTTTATCAATAACAACTGAGAAGTACAATTCCTATAAAAGTTGAAGAAATAATAAAAAAAATATTGTTATGATTTCGTATTCGTACCAAAAGTGTAGACTTCATTTACTAAAATGTACTAGTGATTATCTGGTTCCAATGTCTACATATGTTCCCAAAGGATCTACCTAGTCAGTACCAAGTCAGTAGTACCAACGTCAGTAGCAGATTTCCAATGACACGCACATGTTAAATGTTAAATGTAAATGTGTATAGTAAATAACATTGTCTGGGGTATAAAAAGTCACTAGTACTGGTGACTGTGTCAATAGTGAATCATTACAGATTCACTAGTAACATTTCCTAAAGGGTATATTCAGAAAAAAGTTTTTTTAGAAAGTGACACTATGGGCCATGCGTCCCAGAAAAAAATATGTTATGAGATAAAGATCGATTTTAGAGAAACGGTTTAAATGGCACCTACGATTAATTCCCAACCTCGCCAAAATGCAAACATTAAAAGATGGGTTATGGGTGCAAAAAAATTATACGGAAAGGGGATATGTGAAATGATGGACAGATGTTGGCCATTTTTAAAGGGTTTGTCCATATAACGATTGGAACATATTTACCAATTTATCTCCAAAATTCTAACAAAATCTTGTAAATTTTGTATTCCCAAAAATTACTTTGATAATAAAAATTACTATCTACAAAATTGCGCTTACATGGACAGCCCCCCAGCCAGCCGAACGAACGGATATTGTTAGAAAGTGAATCTGAAGTGATTAGTATTTAAATTAATAATTGATCAGTTCTGCTAATTCAGGAAGTCGTGATCGTAATCTTTTTCGATTCGAAAGCAATTTTATTTTTAATTCTTTCAGTCTTAATAGAATCCTAAAAGAAATAATCAGTCCAATTTTTTTTTTTTTTTTTTTTTTTTTAATTTTTTTTATTTCAAATAGTTTTATATCACAAAAATATTTTAAAGCCTCAGCACCAATATTGGCATTAAAGAGGCTAAAAGGCAACTAGTGTTAATTCATTATTTACATAAAAATATAAACTATTTAAATTTTAATATTAATTTTTTACAGTTTTTTTCTATTTTTAATTTTATCTAAAAATTTTAATATGAATTACAAAATTTTACTCAAGAAGTGTTTCGAGATTGGTTAACAAAAATTTTTTTAATTCCCTTTTAAATGTTGACAAAAGTTCAATGTTTTTTAAAAAAACTGGTAAATTATTGTACTCATTTGGACCAGCAAAACAAACACGCTGCTTTGACAATTCAAGGCGACATCTAGATACAGACAAATTTTGGCTCTGTCTTGTTAACCTATGTGTAATTTGAACATTCTGTTGGAATTGAACTGACGAATTTCCAATATTTTTAATGGATTTGAAAACAAACTTCATTATTTGCATTTTATACAATGCTCTTATAGGTAAGACGTTTATAGCATAATTTTCAAAAAGATCCAAAGTATGATGTCTGATTGGCAGATTGAAAACCAACTTCAAAGACTTGTTTTGCGCCGATTGTAAGCTCATCAGCGAAGCATTTTTCTTAAACCCATATATTATAGGAAGGTAGGTTAAGTGACTATGTATCAAACTCTGATATATTAGCATTTTCGTTTTTACATCAAATTTATTTTTGAACTTATATAAAACTCCGATAGCAGAAGATATTTTTGATTTAATGGAGTCAATATGATCATCCCATTGTAAATTACTACAAAACAACATGCCTAGATACCGTATGGTATTGACTTCCTGGATTAATTAATAAAAAATTTCGGGGAGTTTTTTCCTTTTTCCCATTTTTACAATTGAATTAATAAAAAAACGCCCAGGTAACTTTTATTCATAATTGGCTTGAATAGGAGCTGATTTTAAAAGGCACTGAAAACAACACTACCAAACACTGTCCAGGAAATTTCTGAAACCGGTTACCGGAATATTAATTTCACATATCGGGCTTAACAATCGTTTTGAAATGCTTAATGTAACTGCTGTTCTGACTTCATAATCATATTATTGATTATTTGTTAAAAATTTGGAAATTATTCGAAAAATTACAGAAAAAAAAACCAGTTCGAATTCTTTTATTCAAGTCCAGTATTTTATTTTTGGTGTGAAGGGTGTAAAATTTCATACCTACCACTCATGCCTACCACTCATGCCTACCACTCATGCCGTAATGTCATGACAGTTCTCTCAAGTTAAATCAGTAATCATTGAGTGATCTTAGTTTTAAACCAATCCGAAAGCCACCAAACTTCTATTGAGGGGGTGGAATAGAATGATTTTAGATTTAACTAAAACAAATAAGGATCCTACTTCATCTTTTTTAATTACGGAATTATGTGGACTTGAATTTATCTGTTGGAAGATACGTTAGCGTACGTTTAAAGTCAAATACAATATTTCTAGATCCCTATGCAGCAAAAAAAAAAGCTGCCTACCTAGAAGCAATTTTGTAAGGGAGACGATTTCACGGGATCACTTTCAAGTGCGCATTTATAAGGCATGCTTTTTGTTCGACATGAACCGCTTTAAAGCACAGGTTTCTTCTGTATCGCATTCATAATCTTTGACAGCTACGAAAACTCGATAATAATTTTTGGAATACTAGGAAAGGATTTACAGTTAATAAAAGCGAAAGCTCAATTTTAAATGTACGAGTGCTGTTTGTTTCAAATGCAAAATGTGCACTGCACACGGATCTTATGTATATCAACCACCAAAAAAACCTTTTCACTTTAAATCCAGTTTTATATATTTAAATCTGCTATAATATCAGCAAAATTATACTACCAGATTACATAAAAATCGAAATATTTTTGGAGTTTTTAATGAATGCTGTTAATCTTTTTTTATGATTTGAATAAATTATAGTCACAAGTTTTGATTGCGTTAAATTATTTTAATAATAAAGTGTTTTTTTAAATACGTTTTGGAAAATAAAAAAAACAACATAACAAAAAAAATATTTAGCATTTTTAATCATTATTAATTATACATAAATCAAATACAATAAAATAAAAAAAAAGATAAATTTTTTGTTAACAAAAAAAGAGAGTGGGAACTAAGTTCCATTCACAATCAAAGCAACAATTTGATTTTGCTTCTGTCACATTTTTTCCCAAAGTATGTCATATATCGTTAGCTAAAATGAAAAAAGGCGTAACTAACAAAAAATTCCAAATCGTGTTTTTGATTGGTTATTATGAATGCATTGAACTACATGTCATGACAAAATTTCACACTTCTTCGATCAAAAATTACGCTTTTATTCACTAAAAACAAAGGGACGTTACTACAAGAGTGTAAATTGTATAAATGCAAAACTACGTAATAACCCACTTTTTTTTTTTAACAAAATATAATAAAATAGTTTGCTTTTAAAATTTTTTGAAGAATTCCATGGACGACTTATCAATGTATGTTTTCTTACATGATTATAGTTTTAATTGTATAAAGTTTTTTGCTTCTCCTGTAAAATTATATTTTTGCTAGTTACGCCTTTTTGCATTTTAGCTAACGATATATTCCTTTCATTATATCGACACCACAATAGTGTTATGCATTTGTGCTGATGTTCGTAATACCTTAAGATTTTAGTCAAAGACCCAAATTTCATGTACCGAACGATTCAAAATTGCTTTGGGCCACTCCGTCTGTTCGACTGTAATCTTGGGCGGTGCGCAAAATGACCTCAGGAAATATGGCCCCAAAAGGAAAGTGAAGAACGGCCCCAAAATTTTACATGTGACACAACAACACGCAATTTTGGGGCAATTGTTTTGTTTTCTTGTGGTTATTTTTAATTTCTTCGTTATGGTGTTTGTGCATTTTAAGGTCAATGAAAAATGAACCCAATATCAAGGAATGAAAAATGATCCCAAATAAAACTACAATTTTTTCATTGGGGCTATTTTTCGTTTACTAATAAAAAAATGCAAATTTTAAGATGTTAGAAATTACCTCAAACATTTTTACACAAATTATATAAAATTAAATGTAAAAGCTTCTAGCGTAGCACTAGATTAACAGCTGGTTTTGTTATTATATCAGCAGAAATAAACTATTTTTTTAGTTCGTCTCTCGTATTTTTTTTACTGAGAAATTAGCGGTATAAAAGGCTCCAAATTTTTAACGATAATTGTACTTTATTGTTTTATGCAGAAACTTGAGTTCTTTTGTAAACGTAAAATATACAACACTTCTTAAAAATCAGGTTAGCATTTAAAAATGTAACACTTATGGTACACTTGTTTAGAATAGGAAACGCTCTTAATGACAAAAACAGGGGTGTCATGGAAATCGAAAACGTAAAACAAAAGAATTCGGCAGTTCCTTTTACTAAGCTTTTAATCTAACTTTTACAATTTTTGTTAAAGAATTAATTAATAGAGCATTATTTGTATAATAATTGTCAAAAAATGTTTTTATTACAGAAATCTTATTGAAAAATGACTCTTAAAATTCATTCGTTTTACGTTTTCGATTTCCACCCCTCAAAATCTCAAAAAGATGTAAGTAATTAAATAATTTTCGGCACACAGAAACTTTCACAAGAATCTTAACCTCATAACATAATTTTGTTCTGGCGAATCCATTATTGCCCATAGATCCCACTCTCGAAAATTTGTCTGTAAATCTTGTGGTGTAGGTTACAATATGGGCGGGCTTGACGGACTATTTTTTCTACATTTTTTTTTTTTTGAACAAAAATTTAACAAAATCATACTTAAAAAAATTTGGTCCACTTTTACTTCAGCAACAATTTGTATGAAACTGCAGTTGAAATTTTTTTTTTTAATTTTTACAAGTTTTAAATGAAACTTTTATAATAATATGTTTTGAAAATACTAGTTTATAAATTAAATTGTTCGGGGCAAAATTCAAAAATTTTTTTTACTGAAAATGTGTTTGTTTGTACAAAAAAGATGTTGTTTTCATTGTAAAAACCAAGTGAAAATGTTGTTTCGTCTGTGAATCTGTCTTAATATTAACCATTTCTTTGAGCGTATAATAAATAGTTACATATTTTATTACTCACTGCTTAACTCAATTGCGGTCGGCCTTTTAAGTGCTACATATGTATATTTTGAAGGGTATTGTAAAAATTCATCTCTTAACCTCACTTATTACAAATATTTGTTAAAAAAAAAGAAACAAAATTTGTGTTGGAGGTTTTATAAATTTTTTGCATATTTAAACAAAGTTTAACGTTTTTTTCTTTGGAGTTTTCTACTTCTTTCTTTCTTTTCTTCTTTCTTGTTTATCAACACAACATTTATTTTTTTTTTAACTAAAAAAATAAAATAAATTTTGAAAAATAAAACGTGACCGACTGACTGGTTGGTTGACTGTTTTTGTTTAAAAAAAATCATATAAGAAAAAAACGAAGAAATGAAATTTATTAAATAATTTTAATAAACAACTTATTTTATCACATAAATTAAAAATTGTATAAAAAGAATAGATTTTTTTTATATTTGATTTTTGGGAATGAGTAACTTTTTTTTGTTTATACGACTTTTAAAATATTTTAATATATGTACCTACATACAAACATGTATTCAATAATTAAAATATTAGTACATTTCACAATCTTAATCGTATGGCTTATAGTTCAAAAATACGACTTTTGCTTATGCGCTTGTGAATAGACTAATATGTTGTATCATTTTTTATTGCATTGCAAAAAGGACAAATCGTAAATTTTATAATTTCCACAATTTTTTATGTCAAATAAATATATAAATTTTAGTAAACATTTTTTACTTCACTCTTGTTTTAATCCTTTTTTTCTAAACCAGGTATGGAAGTTTTTATTTGGGGTGAAATGGTAATAAATATTAATTCCTAAGAAATTAAAATAGGTAAAAAAAATCAATTAAAATTAATTAATATTTATCATTAAGAAGAAATTATTTTGTGGTGTTAGTCTCTAAAAAGATTTGTACAAATTCACCGAACAAATCAAACATTTCCAGGCGTACATATGTATGTACATATACATATATATTAATCAACCACATAATTAGTCATCGTCTAGACTTGCAATTTTTGATGCTACAAATTTTGCTTTGAAGTTGCTTTAGTGTCTAGATTATGAAATTATAGTTTGGCAATTTTTGTATTTTTTTGTTGTCTTTCCTCTTCTCCTTTTATATGTTGTATATATGTTAATGCAAATGCATCTACAACAGTGATGGAAAATTGAGCAAAAGAGTACTTTTTTCAACATTTTGGTACTTTGTACAACATTTCAAAATTCAAAATTTCAACTGCAAAATTCTGATGATATCTGAAATTAAAATATACCATCAAGCAGTGTTCCCATAACCTTTTGATAATAATAAATTTTGTGTAGGCAATGTTGTAAACAGGGCTGTGAAGTCGAAGCTGTAGAGTCGGAGTTAAGGTTTTTGCACCGGAGTCGGAGTCCTAGTACCCACAAAAAAAAACCGCGACTCCGACTCCAAATTTTTTTGGCATAAACAATTTAAAAAATTATTCTAATAATTTCCAAAATAAAAATACTTCGAAATTTGCGATGCAATATTAATTGGAAACTGAATCCTTTTCTTGCTTTATTTAACCATTTAAAAAGGTACTGCATTAAAAAATGAGTTCAAAGTCAAATAAGGACCATATACATTTAGCATTAAAGTTAGATTAGGAGTCGGAGTTGGAATAACAGCGGTTGGAATCGGAGTCAGTACTATTTGCTGACGACTCAATGTTAGAAAAACTCAACGCTAAATTTCTAAAGAAGAAGCATAACAAAAGAGAAATAAAACGGACGTTGGGGTACCGTGGTATTTTTGAAAGGAAAAAGTACTGAAAATCGTACCATAGTACTGAATCTTCCATCACTGATCTACAACAAACTTCAAGTAAAGAAGTATGAGAATACCAAAAAAGACAATTGCAGACTACATAAAACTGAGTACTCCTTCCCTATCTCACCTATGAGTACTCCCCTTCCCCTCTCACCAATAAACTGAAGAATTGCTGCAACAAAATTGCAAGTTTTAGCAGTGACTTAGCCAACACTTTTGTTTGCAAATTGCCAACAACAAAACGGAAACATTGTATTATTAGACGATTAGACAAGAAAAAAGAACGTTAATGCAAACTTGTGAATTGGACAATTGTAAATATTATGCGTTTTATTTTTAATGTAAAACTTATAAATATTTTAAAGAGTATTTAATATAATTTAAACAACTAACAAGAATATAATACAGTGGGACTAAAAGTAAAATAAATCTGATTAATTATTTAAGTTGTATATATTTTCTATGTTCACTTTAGGGGTGCGGAGAATGTTCGGTTTCACATAAGCTGTTGCAAACTATTTGCCTTTTTTTGCGTATGATAGTGGTGAATAGGGGTATAGTTAGTATTATTCATCTATGACCCCATAAAGTATATATTTATATTCTGGATCATTGAGTAATTCTAAGCCGATTTAGTCATGCCCGTCCGTCTGTTGATAACACGCTCACTTTCGAACAACACAAAAGAATAGAACAATTTTGGTGTAAAATTGCATCTACTTATCCTAAGCTGGTTAGGATTGAAATCCAGCAAAATTGGTTTCGTTTGATAAGAGTTATGAATCCAAATGTGGTACCACCACCCTAAATAATTAAAAATTTTGTTACAAAAACTAACATAAATGGTGGCATAATGCACGGATTTATAAAAGATTTTGCACAAATTCATTCTGTATGACTAAAAATCACACTGTCGAATTTCGCGATGATAAAAATGAGCTTAAGTAAAGTATTTTTTCTATAAAATAAAAACATATTAAAACAAAAATAAAAAAATCTGAGAGAAATCTCGCATCTCTAAGCAACAATTTGAAAGCTTAACTCAAAATGCTGAAATTATAGAGAACTTACTTTAAAATTACATTAAATACATAAATTTACATTATATGTATCAATATTTAAATAATAGCCCCCTTAACTTAACATCACCTTATCTGCATTATTAAAAAATTTCCATTTATTAACAAAAATTAAAATTATAAAGCAGCTATTTAAATCAGCTGTGGCGCGTAATGTCAAACTGGCGTTGGTTTAGTGTTGCCACCAACAAATTGGTAAATTACACACGGATCATGCCAAAATTACACATGAAAATACAAATTAACATGCTATCTTTTATCTGCAAACTCACGGGTTTTATTTTTAATTTCATTGAATGTATAAACTTTTCATTTAGTTAAAAAAAATTAACGAGTCATTGGTTTTTATTTCATAAAAACAAAAAATTCACACATTTTTTATAGTAATTAATAACTTAAAAAATAAACAAAGTAAAATACATCACTTTACATTGAGATACATTTTTTTTATTTTTCCAGATATTTAAAGCTTCCACTTTTTGTTTATAATGACTGGAATACGTTCAAAGTTTGGTCCACCATTTCTATGTATTCCTTTTTAAATCTGTCGTACAATTGTTTAAATGGTCTCATATTCTTTTACTAGCAGCATTGGAAAAGATTAAAACAAAAATAACTATTTGCAAAGTAGGAAATAATCTGTCTCCCAAGGAATTTTTTATTTCCAAAACCTTTTTCCAATAATATTCTGGCTTCAAATTACTATGAAGTAGAGCTGCAAAACTATCGATAGTCGGCCCAATCGATAGTTTCGATAGTAAGCTTTAAAAGTTTCTATGTGACACTTCTGTGGACACGGTAGTCAATGAAGGTGGTTAAAAATGAAAAAGGTTTAAATCTTCATTTACTGAAAACGTTTTTCAGGTATAATTAATATAAACTTTATATAGATGTAGATACGGTAAATTGTCATCAGGGTTGTCCGTTTTTCATCTTCGACGTCAAAATATTCAACTTAAGTCTAGAAAATTAAAAGGTTATTTCGTAAATTTTTATAAAAATTTTCAAGGAAGTAGATTAATTTCTTTTACAAAATAACCCCATTAATTTTTTTAAGACTTTTCGTAAAGAAAAAAGACAAACAGGTAAAATAATTGCAACATTTATCGAGAAAACAAAACTTCTAAGATCCCTGGTTGCAGGTTTAACATTATTTTAATATGCAACTTATTACACAATTCTGTGGCAGTAAGGAAAATGTGCTTTAGTTTTTTTTTTAAGTTTTAAAGGTGATTTTTGAAAAGTTACTCCTATTCCAAAATAATCTTCACTTATCTGCGTTTAAATGTTTTTTTATAGTTTTTGTTTCTAAACATTCCTTATGTCACAGATCGGAAGTAAACCTAAGTTTTTAATCCAAATATTATCACACATTGAAAAAAGATATGTACACCTGTGTGCAATTTTGATTGTGAAGATCTCAAGGGTGCAATTATTTCTAGTTGTTGTTGCATGTACTTTTGAACATGAAGATAAAAAAAAACTCAAATTTAGGTTACATTTTCCTTTTTTCCAAAGAACAAGAAACGTTTATTCACTGCTTAAAACTTGCATCGAATGAGTTGTTAAAAATGTTTCGTTGACAACATTTAATCAGCTTTGCAGTTACTTTTAAAATTTTCCGATAGTATCGATAGTGATAAAAACTATCGATAGTCCGCCAAAAATAAAACTATCGATACTATCGATAGTACTATCGATTGTTTTGCAGCTCTACTATGAAGGTAAAATTTTTCAAAATGTAAGAGTGCATATTGTCGCTAAAAATATTCTTAAACCTCATTTAGTGTGCCGAGCTTTGCTTCTAATTAAACAAGATTAAATATTACGAAGTAAATTTTCCAAATATGTTGGAAGGTTCAGACGGGCCCTCTACACTACCAAATGTATTAGGTGTCACGAGCATTTTATCAGCGCAATATCCAGCTTTTCGTCTTTTAACAACTTAATATCTGAATTATACTGTCCAAACATAACTTTAGGTACATCTGGTGCAAATCCCACTAAATTTTTAAATGCCTTTTTCTAAAATTGTTCTTTTGAGAGGCTTTAACATTTCTTTTGCAATCAATGATCCACTCTTTTGAAATAAAAAAAGAATAATGTACACGGCATGTTTCGACTTTATAGGTAATAAATTGCGACAAAATCTGTCTTTAAGTCAAATGATTTTTATTTAATTATTTATTTTTTATCACTGTACAATTATATAATTATTATACTGTTGAATTGTCAGACCACTAGCATCTTAGGCCATCAGCTCTGAATGCCAAATGTTTAGTAGTTAATGATCCAACTGTTTTTAGTTCAGGGGCAAATTACGGCATTAGATATTGATCGAAAATACAAGACAGTTTAAATGCAAATTTCGATCGATATCGAATGCCGAATTTGCCCCCAGTCTCTTAACGATGTCACTATTTTAATTAAATTTTTAAATTTTGCCAAGAATATTAAACCTTTTTACATCTTGTGACAAAATAATAACAAAAATCAGTGCTACAAAACGTTAAAATTTTAAATTACACATAAGCTACACATGAAAAAAAATAACACATTATATGTGTAATAACACATAAGTTGGCAACACTGCGTTAGTTTTACCAAGTGAGAAATAGAAAGAGTGAGAGGAAGAGGAAGTGAGGGAAATTATTCCCGTTCTAGTCGATTTTCTAATACAAATTGCACGTTTAAGATAAAATACGATACAAATAATAGCAAAGGGACTATTTATCGTTTTTTTTTTAAATAGACTAAACGTTTTATGAATAATTAAAAAAACGCTGTTAGCACATGTAATAAATAATTAAAATAATTATTAAACAAACATTTAATTCGGTTTAAAATCAACAACAGAAACATCTATTTATTTCGAAATGCATAAATTATAGAGATGGAGTAAAATTTTAATGAGATTTTGTAATCGAAATAATGATGATTACGGGGAGAAATTGATCTTAGAAAATAGTTAAGATTCAATTTCAAGAAATTACTAGATTTCCGCTTTAGTATAGAGAAACACACATAAATTTTAATGCAAGCAAAAAACGCATAAAGTTTTAAATAAAAAAACAAAAAAAACTTAAATTTTCGTTTTTATTCCCCTAACAATATTGAGTTTATTGTTTAAGTTAATTATCTGGCAATATTGTCAATTAATTGTCTTAAGAAAAACGATTTCATTTTGGCCACTAATACACTTTTTTCAATCAAAATACGTTCTGCAGCGAGCAGTCATTTATGTTCATTTGAATATTACATTATCCATCCCTGCAATAGGTTTCGTGGATTTTTCCCTTAAGGCAAACCTATTTTTTTATTGTTTAGAGTTTTTACTATTGGGTAAATACTGGGCACACACTTTGTATAAAAAAATTAAAAATTTTTTACTTTTTATTTAAATTTATTTAAAATCCCGTTTCCCGGGATTTTTCAAAGCCCAAGTAAGAATCAATTAAGGTGGATTCATCCATTTGTTATTGACTACACTAAGAGTGTTCCACAGCACAAAAAAAAATTTCGGAAAATTT
Organism: Pollenia labialis; assembly: GCA_949318255.1. Lineage (NCBI taxonomy): Eukaryota > Metazoa > Arthropoda > Insecta > Diptera > Polleniidae > Pollenia > Pollenia labialis. The sequence goes on along the minus strand of OX439139.1, from coordinate 193,363,188 downwards.
GTCGGAGAAATCAAAGCTGTCATCTATTTGTTTCACAAAGTTGTAGCACTGCAGCAACTGATTAAATTTTGCTTAGTTTTCTTAAAATCAAAAAACATATTTCTAATAATTTCCAAAGAGTGTGTGTAAATAATGGATGAAAAAAGATGATCACTCACAGTTTAATTTTACAAACAAAAATGGACTATGAAATTATTTTTTTTCAATTCATCTTTGTATGAAAAAAATTAACTTATTGCCAGTTTCGTCCGGACAATATGGGTGAGGTGAATCTAGCTTTATTCAACTATTTTGTAACGTTACGTTATTACCATATTCTACTTCAGCTGTTATTGTGTTTAAATCGATTTTTTCTACTTTAAGATTTAAAGTCACTCCTGCAGACACTAAAATAGGTAATAATTCTAACCTTTTTCTTTAACTGCCTTGTTTTAGAAAACTAAAACAAGTGAGTGAGAAATTATATTGAAAACAACAATAAAAAACGAAAATTTGTTTTTGTTTTTAATATAATTTCTCACTTTAATTTTCTAAAAACAGGCAGTAAAGTACAACAAGTTTTAAATTAAGATTACTTTCATCCAAATTTTTTTGCAATTTTATTTCTATTAATTTAAATTTCAATCACATCCGTATAAATAAATCAAATTGATTTGCAAAGGTTTTTCACCTGTAATTAACACAAAACACGAAAAAATTTTCTCTATGTTTTTTTTAATATCGTTTTCGTGATTTTACATTTGAGTCATTTAGTTTTGAACTGACGTAATAGAGATTCAAAGTCATCAAACTTCTGCATCTTTTATTTCATCATAATCATTACAAAATCCCCCTAAACGTCCCAAACTCCGTGCTCACAGTGGTTCTCTTTGTATTTAAAAGCAAACAGAAAGACAAAAACAACAAGTGCTACAAGTGACTGTCTGCAGCAGCTATGACGAATGAAACAAAATAAGCGAAGAGAAAAAAAATAGTAATTGCGTACATTGTTTCTTAAAAATACACACATTTCTTTCAACATACAATTTACGAGTAGTGAATTATTTTTATTTTCGTTTTTTCACAGTGATTTGTATTCTCAAATGAATGTTGAAGATTTACGTTTTAGACCATAATGAACATGCCTGCCTCTTGTTTTTTTTCTTTACGTAATATCTACAAATCATTTTGTTTTTACTATAATTTTTTAGTTTTGAAAATATTTAATAAATCGCACGCGTTTGGTGGTGTTAAAAATTACAAAAGTATTTAAGAAATAACTCGCACTACAGTCATAGTTACAGTACGAGTACGATTTGCACAACCACTGATTAGTACAATACCCCTATTAACGCAAGCGGTCATTATACTCACACCACAATAGTGGAGAGGGTATTATGCGTTTCGCTGATGATTGTTATACCTATAAATATTGGCTCTAGACCCAAATTTTACTATACCGACGGAATCAGTATCACTTATTGAATCAAAAAAATAACTAAACCATTGTCTGGTCCACCATGGAGTAATAAACAGTTAACTCATGCCAAGAATAAAAAAATAAATGTTATAAAAAATTAAAACAGTCGGAGGAATTCATTTTATGATAACTAAATTAACACAATATAATATAATTTAAAACGTAATTCAAAATCGTTTTAGAAGTTTGTTAATTCTAAGAAAAAAGCAATAGGCTACCCTTCTTCTATGAAGTTTAGACAGAATGAATCCAGTGATCATGCAACTATAAGCAACGTATTTGCGGATTTTTTCTCAACAACATATTCAGATTCTACTTATGATGGTTCTTTTAATTACCCATTTGCAATAACAGCAAAGCAAACAATAAATATACCTTCTCTTGATATTTCTACAATATCTGTGGAACTAAGAAACTTTAAATTTTCGTACAACTATGGACCGGATAAAATTCCAAGCAATATTTTAATTAAATGTGCCGAAGCTATTGCCATAACTTTATAAATTATTTTCAATGCATCAACAAAATATGGTAATTTTCCTGACGTTTGGAAAAATTCTTTCATAGTTCCTTTGTATAAATCAAGAAAAAAGTCTGAAGTGGAAAACTACCCTGGAATCACTAAACTTAGTATTATACCTAAATAATTTGAAAAAATCATCACTGAATATGAAGCGCTGGGCTAGAGAGTTTAATGATCCTAATGTAACAAAAACTTTGTATACTGCACTTGTAAGACCTATTCTAGAGTATGGATCTATAATATGGGACCCTGTATATAAAAATCATTCCGATGCTACCGAATCCGTCCAAAAGCAATACCTGCTCTTTTGTCTTCGTGGACTAAACTTTAATTCAGTAAACTTGCCTTTGTATTAAGCTGCCCACCCTGAAAAGTCGGAGGACTATGTTAAACATATCGTTTATTTTCAACATAATTACTCGCGAAGTAAGCTCTGGTTTCTAAGTGCCCATTCACATTATACGATTTTTGTCGTTACGATTCTTTCCTTATGGCCGAGAGGGGAGAGAGAAATTAAAAGGGGTACACAAGCGAGTGTACTCTTTGATTCATTTTGTTCGCCCATTCGTTCTCTCATTGAAAAATGTATTGAAGTTCGGTTGCAAAAGAAAAAGTCGTAACGACAAAAATCGTACAATGTAAACATCAGACCGACTTCAAAGAGGAAACGACAATAATCGCAACGAGAATAATCGTATAATGTGAATTGGGACTAATACACAATATTTCGTTAAATGTTCCTCAACGCCCATCACGTCATTTTAATCCATTATCAGTTCGATACTTTCGAGCTATTTATGGTATTGCGGATCCTCTTCTTAGAATGTGCAATGAATTTAACAAATTCTATATATATTCCCCTCGATCCTATAAGGAGCATAGGGCCTCAAATTCTATACTTGTATTGATTTTTCTTCAAGTCCAAATGTAATTAAGAACAAAGCTATTATTTCATTAAATTCATAATTTTAATTTTTTTTAAATGAACATTTTATATATTTTGAACTGTATTTTATGTTTAATGTACACTAAATTAAGAATATTAAATTTAAAATGTCTGTAAGGATTATCTTCCATAGACAAATAAATAAATAAATAAACTGACGATGTCAGTCCGTCCGTCTGGCTGGTTGTTGAAATAAAATACGCAAAGTACAAGTAGCAATTTTCAAGATAATTTGATAAAATTTGGTACATAGAATACATATGTATATTACAAGGGCCAAGCCTAGTCTTTCCGGAATGTACCCACTTAGATTTAATTTTGTGAAATCTTATTGCATTGCAATCGTACTGCTCTTACTATATTTCATTAGAATCGGTGTATATAAGACCATAGCGATTTTATTTATGATATAAGTAAACGTTTAATTCACTTTATTAAATTTTCCATTACAACCGATTTTATTTTTGATTAATGGTTTAATTGAAAAACAAATTGGCAAGAATTTTTTCTGTGAATGGTCGGTCGGTTGCGCAAATCAAGCTCGTACTGTAAAATCTAATTAAATATATCAAATTACTTTATATGATCGTTTAAGCTCAGTTAGCCGAGAGTAACAGTAACGTTGCAAATCATAAAAACAAAGCGTTATTATTGTTTGGAAAATAAACTGAAAGAACCTGAAATTTTTTAAGGAAACATAAGACATGTTTCTATTAGGTAATCACCTTTGTATTGCCTGCTGCTTACTGGTTGCATTATTGAAAAATTTTGTAATACAGTGTTTTTATTGAGTTATTATTGGAACATATTCATAAGCAGTAATTGAGGTTATTTCTTAAGTTCTTTTTTGGCTATGAATTCATTAATTAGTACTGCACTGACAAGTAAATATTTAGTAAATTTGGTATCAATTTAGTCCGTAAATTGTATTCTTAATTTTAAAGCCTTTTTATTAGGTTATGAAATGCAAAAACCGATAGATACTGTATTTTTGATTTTCATTTATTTCTAAAGTGAAATTTCAAACAGATTTGGAGCTTCTGCAAACACAAATATTTTCAAATCTTATTAATTTGGTTTTATTTTTGTTCTTTGCAGGTAATTTTGTGTTATCAACTGTTTTACAATCAGATGGGCTAAAAGATAAATGCGAGAAAAATTTCTACAAGGTACATACAAATTAGTATATCTGTTTATATAAGTACACGCAGAAACTGTACAGTAAAAATCCTAATTACAAGCGGTTGCCCACAACAGTCATATATGTTTCTTGTAATTGTTTTTAGTCATATGACTTTACAACTTTACGACTAACTTGTGAATCCCCCAATAATATATAACACGGTTATTTACAAACATAAGCAGTATTATGGTCATATTTAACAGTAGTTAAATACATATAACCATAACATGGTTAAAATGAACCATTACTTGGACAAAGTTAACTATATGTTGGTAAAAATTAAACATATTATGTTTAAATCTAGCATATGCATGGGTATTTATATTTACCATATTACGGTGGTTATTTATTTAAATACATTTTTTCCATGTTCTGTTTGGAGGTGTTGTAATTTTTTTTATTTTATTTTTTTTTATTCCTGAAACAAATCAAGAACTAATTTTTGTCGCTTTTTGTTCCTGTAACATGGTATGTTCTAATTTTATAAGTTATCCTTTAATTTTCTGTTAAATAAATTTCATGTTATTAATTTTCCAACCTTCGGCGACCTTTACTTGGATTATTTTTTGGTTTTATTGGCTTGTTCTTCTTCGTACATTTTATTTATTTTAATCAATAGTTAAAGGAAAAAACATGTGAGAATTTTAACCACATCAAGCAAGTGATTGAAAAGCATTCAACTACTTCCGTGAAAAAACAACCACAATTAGTAACCAAATTATTTATATTTCCTAAATTAAAAGTACACGTTTAGAAATATAATGGGTTTTCATGATATTGCTTTAAATTATGATTATGATTAACAGGACAATAATATGATTACTTCTTAACTTATAATGATTAGACATGATAGGAATATGATTAAGAAAAAAATATAATATAGTGTAATATTACGAATAAATTTGATCATAATATGATTCAATAATAATCGTCATATGTTTTATACAATCATGAATCCTATGATAATATGGTGGCCTTGGAATATGTTTACCACAACCATGGTTTTTTCTTTGAGTGTACAATATTGAGCTTAGGCTCTATAAAGTAGTATATTTAGGATGCTTATGAATAGCGGAGTTTATTTAAGGATATCCGTCCGTCCGTCCGTCAGTTTATCTGTCCATGTGTATGTTGAAATGGGGTTTCCGTAGACCCCAGGTATGATGAGGACTAGATTGTGATATACAATTATGTTACATATACCTCGTTAAAGTTTGGCATTAAAATTTTTTCCCATAAATCTCAAATTTTGTTTTAAATTTTGCAATTTTTCGCGAGTTTTAGCCATGTTTGCAAAAAAGCGATTTGTTCCTGCAAGCTTTCTGATTCCTTACAGCTTTAACGATTTATAATAAAAAGTAGACTTTGTTATCATGCCGATGTTAGCAAATTTTTGAGAATTTCCGTTATTATAGCAATTTTAACCGAATATTTGCAATTCCTTATTGTTTTAGGGACTTTTAATAAATTTTATGGCATGTTTAAAATATTAAAAATTTTCGCGATATTTCGTTATTTTTGGATTTTTTTTTTACCCATTTAGCGATTTCAAATAAATTTTAGTGCTTGTTTAAAAGTTTGCAATTGCGAAAGAAGCAATTTTTTTATTTTATTTCTTGGCTGAGCTGGGAAAAATTATCAATAAATTTTAATAAAAATTCCAAGTTGTAAAAAAATTTCTTCCTCAGTAAAATTAATTAAATGAAAATCAAGAAATTAAAAATTAACAGTTCAACTAAAATCAAAATTATTTTCTTTACAATACTCATTAATTATGAAATTAAAATGCATTTTCAATTTTTTTTTTCAAAATTTATCTTTTTGGAAACTAAAATGTATCTTTCTCGAAATTTCACGGGCAACACTGGTAATTGTAGTAAGACTTCCCGACAAGAAGACTACCGGTCATTTTACTAGTTATATGACCGGTAGTGTTGACCAATATAGTGTTATAGTAATAGTGATTTTTTTTGTTTTGGTTATGCATTTCTTGTAGGGTTACTATGTATCATTGTATTTGTTGTTGGTGTTAAAGCGTGTTTACAGTGTTTAAAAAGGTGGAAATTGTAAGTGTTTAATATGGACAATTATTTTATTAAATTAATTTATTTAGGAAATATAAATCTAAAATGCATTTAATAGCTTTATTAGTTTGTTTATTAAATTCGTTCTTCGTTATTAATAATAAATATAAAAGAGATATTTATTATTATACCTACTTGTTGATTGTTTTTGAAATATTCCCAGCTAGCATAGGCTGTTTGTTAGACGATTATGTTTCATATACAACTCCTTAAAGAATCTTTTGATGATTACCTGAAGAGGAACAATAACAAAACATCTATATTTTTTTATTTATTATTTTTTTATACATTTTCTGACACGATCGTCTTTAAATCTTGGAATCGACATTTTGTGACTCTCTCTATGAGAGCTACCTAATAAGAGCGTGAAAATTACAATTTCAATAGTTACAACAAACGGTCCTAAGGATCTGTCAAATAGGATCTTCCACCAGGATGGTGTTGAATTCGCGATCTTTAGGATTGGTTCGTATAAAGTGTATAAAAATTAGATGTTTTGGCATGAAAAAGACGCTTCAACCTCTTATTTAGGTGCATCAAACGTCTTTTTCATGTCAAAGCTTCTAAGTTTCTAACAAATTTTACGAAACAACCTGAAGATCGCTAATTCAACACCATCCTGATAGAAAACAAAATCTTATTTGGCAGATCCTTAGGTCGGTTTGTTAAAAAGTTCAGCTGGCAATAAATAGAAAAATTTAACATATTAGCTAATCGTGAAAGAAAAACTTATTGAAGAGCTTCAAAAACGTACAATATTTATATACAAAAAAATAAATTCAATAAAATAAAAAAATCTTGATATACTTTCGAATCCGTTTTCAATGCACGAATAAGTAAACAAATAAAAAAATAGCTGACCTAAACGGCTTTTATAACGCGCGTTGCGTAACTTGCAATTTTTCATGCGCTAAAGTTTTTAAACGCATCAGAATCAGAAGATTATTTTAGGTGTTGTATATTAAAAATAATCGTCTTACAAACAGCCTATGCCAGCTGGGTAAAGGCAAATATTTTTAAAGAATGATGAATGGTAGTAAATTTCCAGAATTACTTATTTTAAAGTCATTTATAAAAAATTCTTCAGAGCTTTATTTTTAATATTACAGAATTTTTAAATACTTTACAAAGTTGCTAAAATTATATGTCTTCAACACGTGGAAAACATAATAAGACATGTTTTATAACAGCAAAATGTGCCTTCTTTTCATCCTTAATAACAAGTAGGGTGCAACAAAGGCAACATAAAAATAAAAACATACATACGTACTTATATGTATGAATATAAATCCAAATACACAGCCAAACAAAGATTTAATTAATTACTCCATACATTTGCTAAAAAGATTATGTGGTTTTGAAATAAAAAAAATGCAAGGAGAGCGAAGAAAATATCCTTGGGGCGAATTTTTCGATTGCAGAAGCGATGATGTGATAGACACGCGTGAGAAAGGAATGTACACCATCTCTATTACAACCTAGTACACTTTTTTTAAATGCATTGCCGCATTTATGGAGTAAACGCCTAGCACTTGCACAACAAGTAACCGGGATAGTGAAATGTTCATTCAATTAAAATAAACTCAGTACTGCTTCACATGCAAACATTCTAAGCAGGAAGAGGACAGTCTATACACAATCGCGCTTACTCGCTTACAGTTACGTCTTATCAACTTATGCACGTTTGTTTTACACTTTGTTCTGCATCTAATGACTTACTAATGTTATTTTTAGTTTAAAATAATTGTGTATGACCATATATGAAGTACTATACTATTCTAAATATGCGATTAATCGATAAAAGCGATTAAAAATTTTTTTTATTCGTGGTCGCAATTGTACAAATTTGGGATAAAATGCAAACCGCAGTATACACCAAGCCACGTCTAATGAGCAGCGCGTTCGTAAAAGCATCACTCCAATGTCAGGTGTTCGAAAATAGATAATATTACGGCCCTTATTATGTAAAACTCAACGCAACGCCAACAAATTACATTGAAAGCTAAAAAACAAGTTATCAATATCTTGTAAATTTGTTGTTGCTTTCAATGTAATTAATTGGCGTTGCGTTGCTTTTTATATAATTAAAGCCTTATCTTTATAACCCATCACTATGTTAAAACAACAACCAATTTTTTTTAACACATTTAAATTTCAGTGTTCGAAAATAAACAGAACATTATTTAGCGTTCGGCTCACACAGCCAGGAACTATATCAATTTTTTTAGTGTTTGTGAGCTATCTAATTATTATAATTTTCGTCCGGGTTTGGACAGAAAGTGTTGCCTGGTGACTTTCTCTTAAGGCCGGTGCTCACTATTCTTTTAAGTCGTTAGATATGTATGTCAAAAAATCGTAAGTGTTCATGTGTGTGACCAAGAAATCAATTAATATTAAAAATTTAGATTAAATTATGACAATCAGAGTTGCATTTATTTTATAGTAGCTTAGATCATATGTTTTTGATTCTTTTTCGTGTGACAGTGTGGCTTTGACAACCGATATTGCAGAAATTGTTTGATTTCGGACAGAATTCTGTAAAATTTTTGTGTGAATAAACCTTACGATTATGTATGATAGTGAATTCCGGCCTTAATGGTATTTTTCATTCTTTAAAACAGACATCTCACTTGTAAGGACACATTTTTATGGTATGGAGTTAATAGAGTTAATTTAATTAAGATGAATAATTAAATTTGTATTTATATCTTTTTTAAAAAAATATAATTTTTATTTTCTTTATTATTTTAAATATTTCTTTTCAAAAGTTTTTAAAGAACTAAACTACATATATTTTTTTATTTCAATATGTTTTATAATTTAAGAATAAGGGAAAACTTGTTTAACAATAATAAAACAAGTAGCAATTAATTATAAAAATAAAAGTTTGAATGTAAGAATATAATAACAAAAATATAGAAAATATAATAGAGATATTCATTAAATATGTTACTATAATCATTAAACATATAACTATAAGTATGTAGGTGTCCGATCATGGGCGTTTCCATTGTGTTATGATTATTAATATTTTTTTTTATTGATTTATTTATCGTTAATATCCTGCTTTGTACAATTTTCGATGTTTGTGTTGACTATTGTGTAAATAATATTGACATATCAAAATTATTTAAATTTTTGTGCGTGTGTTTTATTTTATTTTGCTTTTACTTTTAGAATAAGGTCAAAGGTAAATACAAACTATATATAAAAAACAGTTATCTGAATTTATAGTGCTTTTAATCGCCCTGCCATATTAAATGTGAATGGAAATTATACATTTTTAAGGATTATTATTGGCTTGTGTGCTAAAGTCATGTTAGTTTTAAATTTCTTTAAAAAAAACTAAAACACTAATAGCTTAATTTACTTAAGTTAATATTAGAAACAGTATGAACATTTTAAATTCCAGCAAAAAAATCTACAAAAAATTGGCATACATACATTTGTGTGTGTTTTTATCATGGAACTTTAATACATATTCCCCAGTGAATGTCTGCGAAATTGAAAGCATGTCAAAAGAGATGATAACACATTAATTTAATGGACAAACAAAGATATCTAGTACTACATATTTTTGTTTATATTTACATACATAAATATATACATATTTACATACATACATATATATGTATGTAGGTTTATTTATTTTTGTCTACAATTTTCTTTTTCACGTGACTGTTTTTTTAATTTGAGTATTTTTTTAAAATTTTATTTGCTCTTAATGTTTGCCCACAAAAACTAATTACAAATTTTCTCTTTAGTTCTACTACAGTTTTGTGAATGAAAACAATTACAACACATTTTAATTTTAAAACGTTAATTTTTTTTTAAAGCTGAAAGAAAGAAGAAAGGAAGAGTATGTAATAAAAACAATTGTAAACAGTTTGTACTTGTCGCATGAGTCAGTATTTTTTAATATTTCGGTTTTTTCTTCATTATTTCGCTTTGCATTTTAGCCAACAAAGTATTGTAACATATTTTTTTTTTTATCCATTTAGTGGACAGGAGAGCAGACAGGCAGCTAGTCAGTCAGACTGACAAGCCAATTGAAGTTTACCAATTTCTTTTTCTATTGAGTTGCCAACCATATCAGCAATTGCAAACCACAAGGGAAAATAGTAAACAAGTCATTGTTGTTTATGTTTATGTTTTTTTTTTTTTTTTTGTTTTAGTTTTTGTGGCGTTTTTAATGGGGTGTGGGGCGTTCGTGTAACACGCCATCAATGACGCCAGTAAGACGCTGTTTTTTACTTTATTATGTCAGTGTCTACTATTAACTCCTCTATGGGTGCGTGAGCGAATTGGATGCCGTACGAGCCCCTCCCGTGTATTTTATTTGTTTGTATGGGGCTTGTTAATCATAAAATTAAAAAAAAAAAAACAAGATGCATATGGGCATATCCATTTTGACGTGTCGTGATATTTGTACCACAAAATGTAAAAAAATTAAATGACGAAGTCAAATTTATAAAAAGAGTTTTTATACATACAAAGTAATGAAGTAGCACTATATTCAGAAAAAAAATTACAGTAATCGACGCTAAGGATTTGCAGATATAAGCAAAAATATGCGCTGGCGTGACGTTAAAAAAACGGAAGTGGGTTTTGACTTGCAATACAAAACTGAATAAGACTGCGAATTGAGCAAGATGATTTGTATAAAACCTTTTTTAGTAAACTTCTGACTAATACAGATTTATTTTTCAAGCTATAAAGTTTATAAATCTTTGCTCGTTTTAAGGTAAATATGGGAATTTTCAGCTAAAAGTCTACTTTTTTTAATGTATGTAACGCCAGATTGCAAATCAGGTTGCATTTTCGGACCATGTTGTTCAATCGTTATCCCTTTTTTAACTTAATGTAGAGCTTGTTGCGCTTTACACCAAAATATAAAAAAGTAAACGATACATATAAAATTTTTTGAGAAACAATTTTAAATACTTCTGGCGTTACGTGACAAAAAGTAGACTTTTCGCTGGAAATGCCCATATAGCAAAACAAAAAAATAGGGTTTAACATAAAAACGTGACTGTATTTTCTTTTCTAGGCTGGTTTTATTTGTTTTTGTCATTTTTACTAACATCCTTTTGTGGTATAACTTAGAATTTTAGTAGACACAGAATAGAAAATTCCAATTCGCCTATTTATATTGTTAAAAATGTTTTAAGTTTCCATTTTTAGCAATGATTTATAAAAAGTTTCTCTAACATGATGGCGAAAATTAGGAGCAAACCACGGAACACTTTATCTGTCTCTGTCATCACGATATCTCATGCGTTGAACTTAGGCTGTTTTTAAACTTCGTACGGGTTAAGTCTCGGTGGAGGTTATATTTAGTGAAACTCCATGGTATTGCAATCGATCATTGATCCGGAGTGTGTCAGGAAGACACTGCCTGCATTTCTTCCTAACCTTACATTCATTTGTATATGCTAAATCAAATTTTGATAAAAAAAAATATCATGTTGTTTAAGGCTAGTTTATAGTACGTTTCCACTTACATGTTTTGGGCCACAAAACTAGTTTTGCTACTTGTTTTTCCATACATTTTTTATGTTCGAAAATCGCAAAAAAAACTAGTTTTGCTCCAAAAACATGTCGAAAATCATGAAGACAACTCTGGGTTATCCATTATTGTTGATTGACAATTTCGAAAAAGTGCAAAGTTTATTCAACTCTCCAGCTAATTTTTTGTTTGCAGCGTCAAAATAATACAATAAAAAGGTAGTAAATTATGTTCTTTTATATACATACGTACATATATGTATATATGTGTAATAAAAAAGAAACAAGGAAATTTCATGTTAAAGAAAAATATTTTTTTTCAACACATATTTTTTTGGCTTTCATGTTTGTTTACAACATAACCTAGCGTTTCCACATGCAAGTACAAGTTCGAAAAACTCAATACACTCACACTTTTATCACTAACATTCACACAATTTGTGTACTTTCAGCCAATCGGCTGTTTTCTCGATTTTTCGTTGATAATACGTATACACTACTTGCAAGTAATTACTTGCATGTGGAAACGCGTGGTAAATGTCAAATTGATTTCGAAAATTCGAGAACCAAAACCAGTTTTACATAATGGAAACACTTTGACACGTTTTGTGCAAAACAAGTTGTTTTTCTCATAGTGGAAATATAGTATTCCACTATCACACAAGCCTTACGTATTCCATATTACACTCTGAGATAGAAATCTAATGAGTTTTGTTGCAATTGTCAAAATATTTAATGTTACATTACAGTTTGTAGTGACACCATCATACATGAAGATGCTTTTGTTAAAATGCAATCCTGAGCAAATGAAAAGTATGAAGTATGAGATGTAAAATTGTTTTTCGTAATACTTGTCATTTTCATAATACATTGCATTCACACTATCACACTTCTTTATATAACTTGAGTTTTTGACATGTTTTAATTCAAAGTGTAATAGTGTTTGCAATGCGAATGAAATTTTAATACGAAAACTACAATTTTTGAAAAATTACAAAAAAAAAAATAGATGATATTTGCTTTACATTCTTTTGTAACATGTCTACTTTGTATAAACTATGAACGTGTATTTAAAAGTGTTAAATAACATTTTAATTTCACAATAAAACAAATTTTTCCATTAAGTTTGCTAAGTATTTATCTAAATATTTTTCCCTAATTCCTTGTTAATAATAAAACTTAATAGTTTCTTTTAATTTTTTTTTTTAACATTTTATATATTATTAATTACACATCCCACACAAAACCTCTTCATTTACAAATTAATTTTTCTCAAAAAAACTTAAGAAAAATAAATAAAATGTATTAATTACTACTTAAATACATTTAACACGGGCATATTTGATATTTGCCTATGAACTTAACATTTAAATGTTAGAAAAAAATGCAATTTAAGAATGAGAAATCAAAATTGTTACTTAATAAAATTGCTAATTAAAAAGACAAAAAACCAAAAAGAAAGAGCTTGTAGTCCTGAATAATGAATATTTAAGAATGACTGATTATATAAGATTCTTGACAAAGATGACAGTTAAAAAAGCTAGAATTTTATTTGCAATTAAGGTATAAAAAGTTGCCGTTGGCACTAGAGAAAAGTTAGTATAAGCAATTGGTTCGAAAGGGAATGTTAAGGGGACCCTAATTAATTTAAAGACAAACATTTAATTTTAAAAAGTGAGAGCTTGCAAAAACAGTGAAAAATATAATGATTAAACAAAATAGGAACAATGTTGTGAATATGTAATAAAAATAGTTTTGTGTTTAAAATGCCAAAAACAGTCTACATACCAACTATGCATCTGTTGTTTTAACAACATTGCTGACATATGACATCATATCTTGACGAGCCATTGTTTTGTATGCATAAGAAACTTTAGCAAAATAACTTATTTATGTTAAGCGGCTATTACACGGTCATTCTTGGTATGTCTGCATAAAAGCCACTTACTTAATGGAAGCTGCTATAAAAAGCAACAAAAACAATCAAGATGGCGTTTTTTAAACTATATAACAGTAGTGTTGTTGAAGTGAGGCACCAATGTGCAAACAAATGTTTGAACAAAGCTGTTTGAACAATAACAAAACGTCGACAACAGCCGTATTCATGATCCAAATTCATGTGCGCGAACGAAATTGTTTATTGTTTAATCATAGCGATGGCTCGTGAATGTTATGTTATGTTAGTGCCAACAACTTTTTCTAAGTGCCGGTTCACACACGTCAAGTTTGACTCGTCAAGCCTTGAGCTTTTAGGAGAGAAGGGAAAAGAGAAGGCCATTTCTTTTCCCGTCTCTCCTAAATTGGTCATTGGTGTTTAAAAAGCTGGTAAAATAACAAAAAATTGGACATTAAAAAAATTACTTTGAAATTATTAACTTTTATTTTGTGTAAAAAATTTTTAAAAACTTTACAAGATTTCTCTAAAACGTATTAATGTTTTGTTTTGGCTCTAATCAGGTCGAATGAAATTCGGTTTCTTTCTTTAGCATAGAGATTATTTTAAATAGTAAGAACCCTTTCACAAAAAGCGTTGCTGGCTGCTATTGAAAGTACGAAACATAAAACTTTTCTCAAATTCTCAAATTCAATCCATTCACCTTTCTTATCTTATCATTTGACGAAGGCATGTATTCTTTCTGTTTGTTTCAATTATTCGTATGTTTTCTTTTGCATACATACTTACTTATTAAAAATCCGCTATGAACTTTTTAATTCGTTGGCAGGATTAAAAAAGCTGCTATGCAAAATCACTCAAAGCAAAATCGCCCAAAGCAATACATGTTTGAAAATCGCTCAAACGAAAAAGGCAAATAAAAATAAAATGGAAATAATACCCAAAAATTGTGAAAAAAAAGCTAAAAAAAAATAATAAAAAATCAGCCAACTCCATATTTCCTGCATATACGGCCTTTAGCAGGACGCAATAGTTTACCACTCTATGGCATAACAAACCCCAACTTCGCTAACATAAGCTTCTAAATTTGGGCTTGCGGCCGGTAAAAGGTTGGCTTTGCAGAAGGACGCCATCTTTATATTAGAACCGAGTAAAAAGATAAAACTAACTTAAGTTTTTTTACGATATAAATAAAAATCATCAAATAAAAAACTGAGATCACACAATTTTACACACTACGGCTCTCTCAAATTTAAGCATATCCTGAACACAATTAACAACTCATCAGCCAGTAACTTTATGTAGCCCCAGCTGATTTGTTGACAACACAGTTTCTAAAAATTATGACTAAACAAATGTTTGTCTTTACTCAACAGTCTTTAGTTACTTAGGGCGTGTGCGAAACGGTAGAAAAGTACTCCTGGATGTAAAATTTTGACACTGTTGAGGTAAATACAATTTCATTAGCCCTGGCAGCTAGTAAAAATTTTGACATTAACGTAGAAATTCTTGGCAGTTTTAATTCACCATACAACTTTGCTGCCGTTTCACTTAATAAAACATATTTCAGTAAACTTTGTCTTCAATTGGGATCCTAAGCAATTGATAATCATGGAAATACAACGCGCTCCTGGCAGAACCAAAAGATTTCAATTTCGGTTCAAGGATCTTCGTTATCAACAGACAACATCAGACAAATTGTGGGCGGGTGTGGAGAAGTAGGCGTCGCACCAGATATTTTTATTTATATTTAAAATGCCCTTCTTTAATAATATAGTTGTATAATTGTTTGTTCTTATCGCATCGCACGGTGAAGGTTATATTAGAAACGGCATAACCCAAAAAAGCAGTCTTACTTGTTATGTTTTCAACTGTTATGGAGTTATTCAGAAATAAGTGGTGATACATTATTGTTTTTAATGCAAAATTTGTACTAAAAAAAGTTTAAAGACTATTGACTACCAGCCGTCGTCAATGGTGTGGCTACAATCAAAACATGACAGGGCAACCTGTCCCTGGGTTCAATTTCCAGGTCAGTAAAAAATGAAAAATAATCATTAATAAATTATTTTTTCATGCTGTAAAATTCCTTTCTCCATTTAAACGGATTAAAAACTAATTTTTATTTTCAGAAATTCATTAAAAAAATTTAAATGTTTATCATTTATCGGAAAGCCTGGTTATATTAATACGTAAAAAAGCCATAAAGCAAAAAGTGGGCAACGAAATAGTCGTTGCAGTTGAAGCGAAAAATTCGAAAATTTGAACTTTGTTGCGCTACAGAGCATTAGACAACTTCAGCTACTACTACAACTACTTTATTCTGTTCCAGACCTAAATTCGCCGTCAACAATCTCTATTAAAAGGATTATTTTCCTATACTTTGGTTTTGTGAAAATATCTTAATGCTAAGAAATATTTTACTTTTTAAAACAATTCTATTTGTTCTTATTTCAATTTGACGTTATAAATGTTACGTTTAAATAAATGGGAAAATTAAAATAGCAGACATCAATGAAAATGTATTAAAACAGCTGTTGCACATGTTGCAATAAAATTGAGAAAAAAAAAACTACAAGAGCAAAAACAAAAAAAATTAAAATCATAAAACACATAAACAAGATTACGCATTCATGTTTTGTGTGACGTAGACAAAGACCCTTTTGCTTTGTCGATGGAGCAAAATTTCATTTAGTTTGGTCTTGACATACGTCATTTCCACGTCACTGGCGGTAAAAGAGAAAAGGAAATCTCATATAAAATTGCTGTTGTTTCTCATCAACTTAATGATCTCTTTATTAAATGGTGCAAAAATTACTTATGTGTGTGTCTGTGTGTGTGCCTTTGAGATTTTGAAAATGTTTACATACAATCTCGATAATAGAAAAATTGCGGAAACGCGATGAGGGGAGAGAAAATATTGTGAATATGTAATTTTTTGTTGTGTTACCGCATAACTAAAAGGGACAAAAAAAAAACAAGAAAAGATTAGACAATTTTATAAAATAAACTAAACTAAATAAATAAACTAATGATGTGGTGATAATTTGTTTATTATTCTTTTTGCTGTTGTCATTATTTACCTGTACTTAGGTACCATGTACTTTTTTAACGTTAATATATTTGAGAGAGTGTGTGTGTGAATATGTTTGGCCATGACCTTTAGACTTAAATTGGGACAAGAATTGTAGCGGATTTATTTTGTTTTTTTTTTATTCTGTTTAACTGTAATTTCTTATTAATGTTCAACAACTGAAATTAATTACGCAAAGATCAACAATTGATTAAGTTAAATTGTTTAAACATTTACTGAAGTAAAAGGATTTTTTTAAAAAAATAAAAGAGAATTACAGTTCTTTTATTCTAAACGGAAAAAAAGATTTTCTTTAGTGTTTAAAAAATTACTTCAAACATGTTAATCATACGTACTGTTGTCTGTTTGATTAATAAATATTAATTATACGCCAAGTGCTTAATTTATATATAAATCAATCATACGTAAAATGTTGTCATAAAGCAAATTATTGGTAATTTGGAAAAGTGCAAACGATTGAGGGAGCTTTTGGGAGTAAAACAATATGTTTATGCAACTGATTTAAGTGATTCAAACTTTAATAAGAAATGAGTATGATAAACAAATCTTAGCAAATATAAAACAACCTTTTTAGAAACAATTTTATATTTTTAAAAACATTGAGCAAATAAAATTCTAAAGATTTTTGATTAATTTTGTTCAAATCTTCTATTTAAAGCGAATTTCAAGCGAATTTTTGCGAAATTTTACTGTTTTAGAAAATAAAAAAACACAAAAAATTAGTAAAACATATACAATGTTGTTCTTTAGCTAAAAATAGATGCACATGATCAAGATGCTTACGTAGAACTTTGAGTTCAGCAGAAGATTTTGTATTTTCATCTAAAGGCCTTTAATGAATTTAAAATCTTTAAAGAAATTGGGGTATAAGCAAATCCAAACGCGCTGCATAATAATTCTTTTTATCATGAAATTATTTATATTTATTTATATAAAAATATTAGTTCGAAAATTTGTATGCAGAAAACTAGTTAAAATGTGTGATGTTAATCTTTAAATAAGGCTGGGTTTTTGAGATCTCAGTTAAACTAGGTTTAGCTATGAAAAGAGATTTGTGCCGCCATTACCAAGTTTGTATGCAAAATTTTAAGGAAACAACTTAGTTATCCTTAAATGGTTTGCCTTTAAAATAAAACACACACACATTTCGCCGGAAAAATCCGAGTTTCAGAAACAAATTTGAAAAATTTTGCCACAGACGCATTTCCACTCATCAAAGGTATTGAAATTCATTTTAAAAATCAATACCTCAAATTGAACCGAACTAAGTGAAAGTATACTCTAAATAAGTTTTTAGACCATAATAAACAAGTCCAACATTGCGTTAATTAAATGTATCATTATAAAATAAAATTTTTAAAATTTCACGAAAAAGCGACTTGTATTGGAAACACGAAGTTAGCCGAAAATTATACTATTTTACAGAAATCTACATAATGTGTAGGAGCAAACAATATCTTTCGAAAATGTGCAGAGTAATCTTGAAATTCTTGAAATTCCAATTTTTGATTTTTTTTAATAATTTTAATAACTTAACATTTACACCTTCCACTGCCAGTACGAATCCACTCACATGTTTCGCAACGGCAGCTCCAGTGGCAGCAAAAATTGCATGCAAGTGGAAATTTGGCAATTGCTTGCCATTAAATGACAAAACGATAAACATGGTTACCCTGTTAAAAATTTACTGCAATATTACTGGATTATTTTCAAATTTTAATTAAAGTTTTAACTTGTTTTATTATGATTAATTTTTAATTATAGTTAGTTATAGAGCATCAATATTGTTCAAATAATGCTAATATAAAAAAAAAATATGTAAACCAGTTCCTCAAAAATGTGCCAATATGATTAACTCGGTAACTCTGTTTTGTTTTCTGGTACTTTTTATTTATTTAAGAAGTAAACAATTTTGTCAAGTTGACGCTTTAACGGCATTTTAAAAATGAACTCGCAGTTGCATGTGAAAACATAACAGCAAAGGGCATGAGATTCGACTATTTCGAACAAATTTTTGATAATTTGTATACAACAGTGGCATGCCACTACTTGCATGTGTAAAGGCAGCGTAAACGATGGAATTTTACAACATGAAATGAATTAAAATTTATTGATAGTTTTTTAATCTTGACTGAACGGAGGATTAAACTCGGGTCGAACTCATTTGTCTCATTCTTTATAACAATCGAAAAGAAATTAATAAAATTTCCTGCCGTTGATGTAAAGATTTGTTAAATAAATGGCAGTAAAGAATATGTATTTGAATCAAATTTAGATAAGCCGATCATTTTTCATGTGATAATTTAGCAAGAAAAGAGTTTTCTGTTATAATAAGTTTCTTTCGATGTAGATTATTGTCCAAAATGTATGTACTAGAAAACTTTGTTAAATGTCTTAAAGAAGTTTTGAGATTTCAATTCACAGATTCTTTTTTTTTTTAATTGTTTAATGGGTTACTTAAACTTGTAGTTCCCAGATTTACGTTAATATTGAAAGAAAATGTTTACTTAAAATACTTATAAATGATTCATATCATATGGATATGTGTGTATGTTTACATCTGTGTGTGTATGTTTGGGGGGTTATTATCAGAAATAAGTGCGTGTCATTGTTTCCTAATTATATTTTTTCGATTGCTTTTAGTTTTTTTCCAGTTCAAAACATTTGTGACTCAAAGTGTGTGTTACCTGTAGTTGTTGTTTTGGCTGGGTTAATAACAATTAGGTAATTTTTATTTGTTGGTAACGTATTCGAATTATTTATCAATATTTCATGTGATTATTAGGAGTTAACTTCTTTACGCTTTTGTCCCTTAAACAATTCACTAAATGCCCAAATTATTGAAAAAAGGGGAAGTAGAAAGTAGTGTTTTTCAGAAGGCGATTTATCTTAATCAATTTCTAGCAACAAGCGAGTACACAGACCCATGAAAAATCAAACGAAACTACACCAATCATGATTATTTATCACTCACTAATACACACCCACACACACATACAAACAGTATTATACATTGTTAACTATTTTATTAATTTTTAATATTCCCAGCGGGAAAAAGAAAGAGGACGGATGCCTTCTAGAAGGCCTCTGTACCCCTTCTTTTGGATGAACAAGGCCTGCTCGCCATCACACACGATGTCTTTGCGAAGTAGGCCTACCGTTCTAGCTTTTGCAAAAACCAATATCAAAAATGTTACTCCTTCGCTACTCCCTTCTCATAGAAGCTAGTGTGGAAGGTGTATCTTATCTTTTATACCAAAGACCTGAGGCCTTCTGTGAGGCATTCGTTAGCAGTTAGAAAAGAACAGTTATTGAACCAAAAAAAAATGTTTAAGCAGGCTTTTAAAAGGCCTGAAGTAAGAAGGTCTTCTGAGTTTTCCCGCTGGGTTGGTTTGTACTTTAAATGTATAGGTGTGATGAAATCTAATCAATATATTATTAAAAAGAACAAATAACAAAAACAACAAGAAACGTAAAACTTTATCAGTTCATAAATTTTTTTTTGTTAGTTTAAACACCTGCTTTTCGTTATTGAGACAGTTATTTAATAGTTCTTTTATTTTTGTTTCTTGGTTTTTTTTGGTAATTAATAATAAGTTTGAAATAAACTTTCTTAAGATTAAAAATTATTTATTGATTTTAGTTGTTTTAAAGGAATTTTTTAGACCGGTTGTATTTTTTAGGTGTAAGAATTTTTTTTTAATTTTTTGCCAACATAAAGCAGATGGTAATTTAAAGAGTTTTTATTTTATATTTTGAGCAAAATCAAAACAATTTCAGTTATTCTTAAGAATTTTTAATTTTCGATAAAAAAAAATTAAGTGTTTTTTGGATTTAACCTCTAAATGGTTGTGTTGGGTTGTTTAAGCTTATAAAGACTAATAACCATTTTTGTTAAAGTTAACACTAATAAAAGCCAAGTGCAAAGTACAATTCTTCGTAACATATTTAAAAAAAAAATTTTTAATTCTACAACAAAATACAAAGTTTTAGAATGCAATGTTATAAATTTAAGTACAATAGTAGCAACATTTAAAGGTATTTATACTGAAAACTATTTAAAAAAAAGTTGGGAAATTAAAAAGAAAGTTTTAAGTTTATAAAACAAAATCAAAGTAGTTTTCATTTCAAAAATAAAATTTGTTGTTTTTTTGCATTTTTTATAAATAAATTAACAAGAAACAAATCCGTTTCTTTTAAACAGACTAAGCTTTTTTAATAATAAAATATAAAAAACTTGCAAAAGATATACATACATATTTCTCATAACAGAAATTTAGCAGAAACATGTAATTTTTGTTTGTTTATATAATAAATATAAAATAGAATATAAATAAATATAAACTTCAAATAAATAAACAAAGTCCGATTTTAAAGAGTTCTCAATTTAATATTAAACATAGTTTGTTGTCACTAATTTATTATAACATTAAAAGAACAATAATTGTAAAAAAAATATAAATCAAAATCTTACCTTAGGCTACGAAAAAAAGATAAGAAAAGAGTCATGGTTAAAATCTAAGAAAAAATCAAAAGTTAGCTGCATTAGATTTCAAATTTCCAGTAAAATAAACCAATATGTTTTTATTTTATGAATAAATATCAGTATGATTTTATGAGTCAAGATAGCACAACTAAACTTTAGTATACAGTCAAATACCGATAATTTGTACCCCGATAAATCGTAATTCCCGATAATGCGTAATAAACTGTCGGTCCCTTGAAAAATATCGTTTATTCGTAAAATTTCCATACATTTTGGTCCCCTCGCTAATTCGTAATTTTCGTAATCTTCTTTACCTCTTATAAATCGTAATTGTTTGCTAACTACCTCTACTTCTAATTCGTAATAAAAACAACAGAAACATGAAAAGAATGATTTTTTGTTTACCGGTTTTTTTCCTTGGGTTATTGCTTTTGTGTGTGTGTGTATTTCCTTAAAATCAGTTTGTTACATGAATAATAAAGAAAAATGTCAAAGCACACGCATAAAACTCTGTCTGTGTTACGAAAACAACAAATTTTTGTAGCCATTGACAATGGAGAGATTTGAAATTGCTTCATCAACTCTTACTTCAATCCTTCAAATGAAAATTAATTTGTTTGTTTTTTTTATTTAAATTTTATTGTTTTTTGTTTGCTATTAAAATTACACGTATTTTACGCTAAGTAAATAAATGAATTTGCTATTTTATTTTATGTATTTATTTAATTTATTTTATATTTTATTTTTAAAAATTGTTTTTATGTTTTAGTAAACAAATTGAAAAACCCCGTTAATTCGTATTTATTTTAGTTTAACCCCGTTAAATCGAAACCCCGCTAAATCGAAAACCCCTATAATTCGTAAAAAATGGGCGGTCCATTGCAATTACGAATTATCGGGATTTGACTGTATTAGTATATGGAATATTAGTATAATAGAATAATAGAATAATAGTATAATAGTATAAGTGTATAATAGTATAATAGTATAAAAGTATAATAGTATAATAGTATAATATTATAATAGTATAATAGTATAAAAGTATAATATTATAAAAGTATAATAGTATAATAGTGTAATAGTTTGATAGTAAAATAGTATAATAGTATAAAAGTATAATTGTATAAAATATAATAGTATAATAGCATAATAGTTTAAACAAAAATCAGGTAAAAATAGCACACTGAAAGAACATAGGTAAAAAAGTTGTATTGTAGTATGTTTAATATTTTAATATGAAAAATAAAACAAGATTTATAAAATTATGTAAAATTATATTATAAAATATAATCGAAAATAACAACAGGTCATGCCATCAAGTAATATTGTCATAATTTGCAAATATTAAAAAAAAATGTTGTTGTATTTCATACTAAGATGTCCTAAAATACTAAGACTTTTTATCAGGGCTGTGGAGTCGGAGTTGAGGTTCTTGTGGGTACTACGATTCCGACTCCGACTCCAAAATTGTTCGGCATAAAAATTTTTCTAATATTTTCCAAAATAAAAAAAATTAAAAGAGATTTTGCTTTTAAAATTTTAAAGTTATGAGTAGGTGGACTTCAAAAATTGAGATAACAATTGGGTTTGACAAATCATTTAAGCTCAATGAATCATTTTTCAGGTGATCTATAGTATATTTCAAAACTAGTTCGATCCCATATGAAATGTAGCAAAACTCGTTTCTTTCTTTCGTAACTTCGTAGCAAAACTCTTTAGTTCTAAAATTAAATTTATTTTTTTATATATATCAGTTGATTTTAATTTTTCAACTGTTGAGTTTTTAATCATGAATGGCATAACACTTCAGAATCAAAATAGTTCAACTAATTTGGTCCATTTAATCGGGCGCTATATGTTTTTTTCATTTTCATAAAATTCGAAAAAAGTGTAACGAACGAGTTTTGCATCTCACCTACTCATATGTCAATAACTATATTAAAGCTCAATGCGGTACGTGTTAAAATTGAAATACTGATTTGAAATTTTTAAAGAATCTTTTTTTTTTTTGTTTGCTATATTTAACCATTTAAAAGGTACTTTTTAAAAAAAAGAGTTTAAAGTCAAATAAGGACCAGTCTGTTATAAACTTACTGAATATACACGTAGTAAAAACTTACTGAACACTGTAGTTGGTAAAATTTAATTCGGTCTCCAAAAAATTTTCAGGAAGCAGTAAATTTAAAATTTTAAGCGCATTATTTGTTTAGTGTAGTATGCTCATGTGTGTTTTCTAGGACTTATGAATTTTTTATTTGTATTCAGCATTTAATTTGAAATAAGAAATAAATTCTCTAGATTTTATTTAAATATTCTCAGTAGTTGGTAACTCTCTTCCGAAGGTAAACGAGTATTTTACAAATTAAATAATAATTTATAATTTGTAAATATACAATTTTGTTTAAATCTACTGTTCTGTAAATAATCATGCAAGAATTATTAAATGACCTTATTGTTTTTATTTTTTATTTTTTAAATCATAAAACGCACGTTCAAATTCATAAGAAACATGTTTAAAATTGCAGAAAACTCTGAGTGCTAAGCAACTTTTTTTATGTTTGCCGACTGTCTTCCGTCGTGTTAATAGTAATTTGTTTAAACAAAATACAATTACATTTTATTAAAATTAATATTCAAGTTTTTTTTTTGACTGGTTTTAAGTTTTAAATAAAATTGTCACATAATTGTGGAATAAAGTTTCAAAAACAATTATTTATTTATGAATATGAAATTCCAAAGTGTACAAAATATTTATGATTGTGCTAGAAATATTAATAAATCAATTTTATGTATGAAGATGTTTGGGAGTTCTTTTTAATCATTGCAAAATTATGAGATGGTTTTTTAGTTACTGAATTAAGCCTGGTACTCTGTTTAACATTTTACGTGAAATGCTGTCAAAACGCATATGAAAAAAACTTGAGCGGAATATCTATGAAAAAATGTTGATAGAGTTGCACTCTGTTCGTTTTAACAGTTTTTTTTATTAATATTTACTATCTTTTTTATACAAAATAATAATTTTTTGTTAAACACATGTGGGGTTTGTTTACACACTCAAAACAGTGTCGCAAACTTTGCAGGAATAAAAACGTCAAATTGTACACACTCACATGATAGGTAACATTGATACATTTCAAAATGTTCGTATGAAATAATTAATGTTGCTCAACATTTTTCACAAATTTGAACAGAGAGAGAGTACTAGGCTTTAAGCAAAAACAAATATAGAAGATTTAATGACATAAAGGATTAAATGTGATTCGGGCCATGTGGCGAGAGTCCATTCAAGATAATTTGTCAAACCAAACTAAGGACGCAGCTCTACACAACGCGTTCTATGCTGCATTTAATTTCTAAACCACAGAATACCACATAACTGTGAAAAGTGACGTGTGAAAAGGGCCGAAAGGCAGCTTTCGAAGAAAAAGACAGAAAGCTTTTTTTTGGTAGTGAAGTGGTAAAGTGTTAAAGCAGGCCGCAACCATCAACACAAATGGCGTGATCATAAAAAAAATAACAAAACACAAACCACGTTAAACAAATGCATTAGTTTAACAAACGTTGTGTTAAGTGAAAAAAAATTCATTTAGTTATATTGTTTTGTTATATAATGTTATTTACTCACTTAAATATTATTTACCAGTGTTGTGGTAATTTTAAAAGTTAATTTTTACAACAGTTTTTCATGTTAATTTCAACTTAATAAATTTGTGTTCATTGTATTGTCGCAAAAAAGATGGTGCAAAGAGAAATGCAAAAAGGGCAGCTTTCTTAAAAGGAGACAAAAAAAACACAAAATCTACCGTCTCGTGGCAGTTCTGTGGTATTCTGTGTTCTAAACTCAAGGCAGAATTAGTCTTTACTTTCCGTTTCTGTTCTGTTCCGTGCCGTTCTGTTTCAAAATTGTAATAGTTACTTTTTCTGTAGCAACTTATCTGCTATTTATGACAAATTTATTAGTTTTGAACCGTCCATTGTTTTATTTCAATAAGTTTAATACTCATAAATTGAAGAAATTAAATCATATGAATTCTTAAAATCACAAAAAATAGTTTATTTCAATATAAATATGTATTTTTTATTATTTATTTTGCTGTCACTTACAATTACTTAACAAGTTTTTGATTTCAACAAACTGAACTGCAACAGAACAGAAAAACTAATTAATTTCACAGGTTTTTTAATAACAAAAACCAATCAGCTGATTCGTAACAGAACAGAAAGTAAAGACTAACTGAGCCTTCAGGATAAATGCAACGCATTTTATGCGCCAATTTTTTTTTTTTTTTTTTTTGATCAACTATTTTTATTAAGTAAAAACAATTTTGGCAAAAATAAGTCTACCTCACAAACATATTTATCGATAACATGGAAAATCGAAAACTGCTGACCTTTTTTTATCCACACGTTCAACGCGTGGTGCAAACCTCCAGCTTAAGGTTCTTTTACACGATATGTTTTTTGCATTGGCTTTGTCAGATGTAAAATCCATATGTAATTCCACATGACTTCAAAATTAACAAACACAGAAGGTTTTTAATTTTTCTTTCATACGTTCGTTTTTGGTTTATCTGACATAAACTAAAAACGTTTATAACAGCAAATTATATACTGATTAAAATTTCTATTCAGTTTTAATTGTATTTCTATTAATTAACAATGTTGTTTTTTTTCAAGAGTATGTGTAAATAAATAATGTTTATATGCCACCAGAAACAGCTGATGTCATTTAGTTTGTCAGTTTAAAATAGAATATGCTCTTATTGAAAACCTGTACACTGTTAATTCGAGCAACATTTACAGTAGCAATGTTTGCTTTTAGACGACAAGTACACTGCAAAATACACATCGTGCCTTTAACTCCAATACATGTGAGAACTGTCAAATTAGCTGTCACAAAAGATAATGCTTCCAATTTTAAATACCTTGCCCGTAAAAAAACACCCTTTATTTAATATCAATATTTGCAAATCATTGCGAAAAACTGAAAAAACAGAACCAGAAATCTATCTTTTTACAAATAAAATACTAAAAATGCTAATTTTTGAAATAAATGTTTATTTAAAGTGAAATCTTTACTTCGGGATTCTAATTAACAATTTTTATTTGTTTTAATAAAAAAAAATTCTGTTAAAGTAAACAAAGTTGTACAGAAAACTTGGCAAATTATTATTAAAACAAATACTTATGTGCACGTTTTAATACTTATATTATTAATTATTAATTTTTTTACAAACACATATTGTAAATTATAAACTTAACATAATATATTTTATTTTTTTTTCTCTTTACAGATTTAAAAGATAAATATATATAAGAGAACAACCTTAACAACAACAAACTCCCTTCCTTGCAAATAAAATAAACTTTAGGTTTAATCTTATTTGAATTATTTGGGTTAAAACCTCTTCTAATCTAATCAACAGCAACAGATACCACAAAAAAAGATAGAGAATACAAATTAAAAACTAAACAACAAAACCCCACAAAAACAAAAACACATAAAAAATGGCCTTAATTATGAAATATATAGACAGCATGCACAGATATATGGACGCACATGGCGGTAAGTAGGCAAATATCTAGTTTTAGTTTTTTTATGTGCAAAAAAGATATGAAAATGTATTACATATGAATCCGGGAAATTCGTGGGGGAATTCCCAGGATTTTTTTTAATTACTTAAAGCAAATAAGTTTTGTCAAGAAATAGACGTAAATTCAAATCTGATAAGTAAAGCACCATTCACCCATGCGTTCCGAACAATATTTTTTTGTCCGGACAAAATTTCAGCGTTTAAAAAACTGCAGTCAAAGTACAAAAACTGCCATTTCTTTAACTTCTTCATTTGTCATTGCTTTGTTGTTTTTACTTCTGATTCATTTAACGCAAACAGTCGCTGTCGAACAAACTCAAAAAGTGAAAAGTTGTACACAAATTTTCGTTTTTTGTTTGACAGTTTTTGGTTCTTTTATATTGAGTTTCGCGTCTTACTTTTGCGATAGAGAAATTATTTTGTTCGGCAACTTTTTCTTTGAATTGGCCAATGCACTAGAATGTGGGGTCAAGTCAACATTTTTTTTTGTTGTTAGGACCAGCACTCAGGGGATGCCCCCTACTAATGCATTGCATTGTGTTGGAACTATTAAAATAGGTTATGGGAAGGAGGAAAGACTTTGGAAGGAAGGTTATTCCACATGCGAACAGTCCGGGGAAAAAAAGAATTCTCTCCGTAATGCGATGCTCGATTCGTCTTCCAATCGACCACATAAGGATGGGCTCTTGAGGAAAAACGTGTATTGCGAAAAAACGTACGGGTTTCGGGAACCAAATCCCTTATTTCGTCAGAACACATCCCATTGTAGTAACGATAAAACAGGCAAATACAACCCACATTTCGACGGTGCTCAAGGGAGTCAATAGAATTGGATACCCTACTGCTAGCAATGAGAACCTTCGACCTCTCCTGCACGCGGCTGAGAAGCTCCAAAATAGACTTTGAAGCACCGCCCCACAAATGAGAGTTGTATTCCATACGCGGTCGGATATAGGTGGTATAAAAAGTAAGGAGATCAGATGTAGTGAAGTATATCTTACACCGTCTTAGAAAACCGAGGCACTTGAATGCTTCTTTCAACACCTTAATTATATGTTCTGTCCATCGGACATCACATTGTACCCTCATGCCAAGAACATCAAGAGATTCTGATTTCTCAATAATTATACCACCCATATATACAGGCACCTTGATTTGTCGCGCGTTTATGCGTTAGCACACAACATTGGGTTTTTCGGGCATTAAAATCGACCATATTTGCACGACCCCATTCCGAGACTATGTCAAGGTCTCGGCCAAGCGTATCATTCATATTCTGCCTCATAGCACCGACATCGGATACGCTTGGTTGAATGAGTACGAATGGCAAAGGTTGCTGTCATCTGCAAAAGAGTAGATAGGGTTGGAAGTTTGACAAAGGAGGTCATTTAGAAAGATAAGAAATAGAGTAGGAAAAAGAACGAAGGCTTGCGGCACCCCTGAATGAATCTTGAACTCGTTTGACGAAACCCCATCTATAACAACTCGTATAGTGCGATCTCTGAGAAAACTCGAGAAATTATCACCGACACCAAATGCAGCAAGTTTTGACAAGAATGCACCATGCCAGACTCTGTCAAACGCCTTGGAAATATCTAAAGCTCTGTTTTCCGATATCAGAGCTAGTAAGTCTACAGTAGAGCGACCTCTGCGAAAGCCATACTGGCGGTCGCTTTGTAGGTAGTTTGAATCTAAATATTTGACAAGATGTTAATTTACCATACTCTCCATAACTTTGGAAAGTGCCGAACAAATTGCAATTGGGCGCTAATTTTCATATGGTGTTTTTTCGGTGGTCGACTTATCAAAGTTTGCATACAAACTAGTTTTTTATGTAAACAAACTTATTTTTTTACTAGCAATATTTTGGACAACCCGACCACAGAAGCAGTGTTGTTGCAGAGTCGACCTCGCCTTTTATTCAATTCGCCTTGGTTATTTATAAGAACAAAATGAGCTGAGATGCCACTTTTTTTATTTTGTACATAAAAGTTGAATTGAGCTGCCTCATCATATAGTGTTTTTGGATTTATATTACAACAATTGTTGTTTTTTTGCTGAATAATTAAATAAAAAAATGATTATATGTAATTAAAAATAAACTAACATAACTTTCCTATTGGAGTTTGCTAATTGTGCCGCTCTTTTGTTCAAATTTTTTCTGTCCATACCGAAAGGATCGAAATTAGATTATATTATTTATTGTTGTCAAGAATTTATTTGAGTTTTCACAACACTCATAAAAAATTAGCGAATCGTTCAGTATCGACTGAATTAAAATTGCTTTAGAATCGAAAAAGTATTCAATCACGACTGCTATAATTTGCCCCTGCTGCATGAAATATTCATTGAATAAGATGTTGAAAATTGAGTTAATACTATTTCTGTAAGAGATAATGGCATAAGAAATTTTAAATGTAGCAATTAGTAAAGATAACTGAAAGTGTCAAGAGTTTGCAGAGTGTTCTTTTGACGATAAAGGAAAACAACAGTAGAAAGGAAACGTGTTATTCTTCTTGATTCCAATTAGAAATAGGCCGTCAAAAAATTTGGAAAATGCTTATTATTATTTACTAAAATTCTATTTTCAAAGAAATATTTTGTTTAAATAATTCAACGAAGTACGTTGTTTTTATGTCAATGATGTTGGCTTTGCATATAAAAAACTAAAAAATTAAGTACTAACGTTTAATGTATTGATAAACTTATTTATAAGATCTGATAAATTATTATTATTTTTTTGATAAAATTTAAATATATTATATTTTGACCGGTTTAGTTAATGCGGAAAATCCCTAAAATTCCCGGGAAATAAATCCCGCTTTCCTGCGACAGAAAAAGTCGAGGAAAAGAAAAACTCTAATTGTGATCTATAAGGCGCATGTTAGTTTAAAACTTGTGTTGAGTTTCATTAAATTCACAGTGCTAAAATAGTATGCCCAAGATACGTTTGAACAAGGTCGACTCATTAGCGGACAGACACAAACTCCAATTGGAAAATTAGTATGAATGAGGTAAAAAATGTGTATGTTTGCGAATTTTTTTTTTTGTTTTATATGGTGACAATTTTGACAAGTCGGGTATTTTTAAAATGCTCTCCCAAATGATCTGCTTTGTGTAAATGTACCTTGAGCATGCCTAATTAACTGTCTCAAGCATGATTTGGTCAATGGAACTCATAACACCAACATCAATTTTTTTTTTAAAAACTTTGTTCGAATAATACAAAGATGTATATAATTATTAATAATTTTTTCTAATGCACAATGTTATTTATAACTTGACCTCCCTTATAAAAGCAACGATTTTTTTTAGTTCTGTGAACATATCTGTGGCATTTTAAGAAAACATCTTAAGTTAAATTTATAAAGTTGAAAAAAATGTTTTTAAACATAAAAAAAAATATTTTTGTTAAAGTTTTTAAAATTTTGTATTATTAACGAAATTTTTATTTAATTTTGTTTTATTTTATTTATTAATAAAAATGGTTTTTTCACCAATTTTCTTTTAAAACCTTTTTTGTTATCATATCTCGACTTAAAATGTTTTGTCAAAATGCCACAGATATATAACATAAAATTTAAAAGAATATAGACAGGAAAAAGAGGAAAATGCATTCAAAACCACTATCTTTAGAAAACGAAAAGCTCAAGTTATCGATAAAATTGACTTATATTTATTGTAAAAATTTATTTAGAAACTACATGGTTATAAAATAACTAATGCTTAATTTACTAAATCTTTTTGTTTAAACATTTTAAAATCTTGAAGAAAATTTTGATAAATAAAAATTGCTAAAAAGTGAAGGGTGGTTAAATTTTAAGGGCCGATGTTGATTTTGAATAAAACACAAATTATTAAGGAAATAATTTCTTGTAATTTCTTCTTATCATGATAATATTGGTATTGTTCACTTACGTATGGAACAGTATATCGGCCAAATGGCCGCCGCAATCTCGGCGGCACACCTCCATCCGATGGTTCAAATTTTCGATGACTCTGAGGCATAATGGAGGTTCTATGCCGTTAATTTGCCGAATTATCTCATCCGTTAGCCCTTTAATTGTTGGTGGCTTATCGACGTGCACTTTACCTTTCAAATAACCCGAAAGGAAGAAGTCCAACGGTGTCAAATCACATGATATTGGCGGCCAATTGACACCGCCACCACGTGAGATAACACGGCCATTGAACTTGTCGCACAAAAGAGCCATTGTTTCGTTGGCTGTATGGCAAGTGCCACCGTCCTGTTGAAACCACATATCGTCCACATCATCTCACGATAGCGAACACCATTCACAGTAACTACCTGACCGGCCTCATTTTGGTAAAAATGCGGCCCGATGATGCCGCCAGCCCATAAACCGCACCAAACAGTCACTCTTTGTGGGTGCATTGGTTTTTCGACAATCACTCTTCGATTATGATTTGCCAAATGCGGCAATTCTGTTTATTGACGAATCCACTGAGGAGAAAATGTGCCTTATCACTAAAGATGATTTTTTCGAAAATTGATCATCCACTGTTGCCATTTCTTGCCAACATTCTGACCATTGAAGACGTTTGGAATAGTCAAGAGGCTTTAGTTCTTGAGTCAATTATGCATAATGTTCATCAACGACGAGCGTGAGAGGTGCAATTGTTTGCACGATTGTACGCACATTTGGACGATTAAATTGACCGAAAAAATGCACGATATGCATTTTTATTTGAACGCCCATTTTCATAATAAGCCTGAATATCTTTAACGCGTTGCTCGATTGTATATCTTATTATGGTTCAAATTAAGTTAGTTTGAAATTGAGAAAAGTCAAATGAAATGCAAAAAAAAAATGACGTTTATGTGTGGTTCACATTCAACATCAGCCCTTAAAATTTAACCACCCGTTACTTACACAAACAAAAAGTAACGGTGTGTTAGTACCCTACAAGAAATGCATAACCAAAACTAAAAAAATTACTATTACTATAACACTATATTGGTCAACACTACCGGTCATATAACTAGTAAAATGACCGGTAGTCTTCTTGTAGGGTAGTTTATTGGAATTTTTGAGCAAAAATTGCCAAATCGGCACTTTAATAATTAAGAGGCAAGATAATCGGCAAGTATGGCAGGCTTGCTTCTTGTACCTTAATTCGCCTTGTTTTCACCAATTTCACCATCAATCTCAAATGTTTCCCAGCACATGTTTTATAGAATGGGACTTTCAGCTGTTTGTGTGCTTTTATACTTATTTCAAAAAAGCTCGGATTTTTTTTTTTGGATTTATTGATTACTTTGGAAATGGTGTTCCACAACAAAAACAAAATTTTTTACTTTATTCTATAAATATTCATGCAGTATCGTTAAAGTA
This sequence comes from Pollenia labialis, assembly GCA_949318255.1. NCBI lineage: Eukaryota > Metazoa > Arthropoda > Insecta > Diptera > Polleniidae > Pollenia > Pollenia labialis. Next base: position 193,331,057 of record OX439139.1, on the reverse strand, counting down.
CTCACACAATTATAAAGTATTACGTACTTAATATTCATTCGATTTGTTTTACAAACAAATAACTGATGGATTAAATGAAGTCTCCAGCGCAATTTCCAAAAACAAAAAACTTAAACATACACCAGCCATTTATTATGTATGGAAGGTGTTAGCAAAAAAAAAAAAAATAAAATATATAAATACGGCTAAAAGAGAATTAACCTTGAAAAATTAAACGTTTTCGTTATAAAAAATAAATGAGTCTGATGTTTCATCACTCTGTGTTTACAAGAAGAAGTTCAAACACTTGTAAATTTTGGCACATGATCACTAATTGCTTGACCTGTACATTACACGGACTACGAGACTTTAAGAGAAAAATTTGTGGTACGATATTAAAACTATAATGAGTTAAGTATTTTACGATGAGTAAAAAGTTGAAAACACAAGTTGGTTTTTTTAAAGTACAAAAAAAAAATTTTTTTAAAATTTTGTTGATTTCGTTTAAGGGGGTTTCGGGTTTGATCCCTGCCAATTTATTTCCGAAAAAAAACTTACAATAACTAAATATTTTATATAAAAAAAAACAAAATTTATGAACTTTTGTCTATTTAAAATTTTGTTCACGTGCTGCATGTTATTTAATAATTTTTTTTTCAACTTGTATTGCTAAATTAATTGTTTTTTTTATTCGTTGGAAATATCCAAAAAATACCGCTATTAATGCCGATGTCGCTTAAATACAGTTGAAAATTAAATACCGTTATTGAAACCGAAATAACAAAAAATTTAATGCCAGCACTGATACCGATAATGAAACCGGTACCGGTATTAATACCGATACCGAAATGAGTTTCGGTTGCCATCAAACATGTTTTCCATTAATTCAAGTGTTAAATTTAATGCGTTTGTGCTGTGCTGCTGTTTGAACCTGACCTTTTAGTATACCGGTCGATTTAGAATTACATTTTAAATTGATCTAACGATGTGCATCTATTCGTAGTATAGGTCGCAATTCTTAAGCTAATTTGATGCAATTTGGAACAATATGTGTACTTGTCACAAGGACCAAGCCTAATGGGTAAGACTCGCTTAATACACATAGCCTCCATACAAGCTTCTTTCCGGAGTATAGTATTTGTGCATATAAACCATCTTATTATGTTTGTATAAAGATTAAATTTTGATCGAACTTATTTCTTATTTTACTGGAATCGGTCTTAAATACTACACTCAAAGAAAATGCATTATAACGCTGATGTATTTTAACATCAGTACTATAGAGTGTCTTCATTTTTAACCCTATGATACTTCTCATCATTGTGATGTCTGCCTTAGCATCACTTTGCCAAATTGTCAACAGGGTCGAACATTTAAATTATGTCATCAAAAGGATGACACATCGGTATCACAGAAATGACAAATCGGAGTCATCGATAAAAAATGCCACGAGCGCGATGACTCAGTAACATCGGAAAAAGGACTCATAAGGCACAGTTCGTAATTAAATTGAGTCATTGGGATTAACTTAAGTCAAAGACAGAGCATATTATTATTTACTTGCCCGTTATGCATGTTTCTTTCACTTTTGTTGTACTCCGCCTCTTGTTTACCGAAGAACTCTCAATTGTAAGACACCAGCTGCATGCCCGATATTGTTTTGCGTAATCATTCTGCTTTGAAAATTTTATGTATTTAACTAAATAATCTAAACAAATAGAATATGGGAATTTTAAATGTGAAAATAATGTTAATAATACACAAAATGTGGCATCGAATTGATGTCACTGTAATCATAGCATAGATGATGTCATAATTCTAATGTTGGGCATCATCAATATCAAGATGCATTTTTCTACCGTAAAAAGCTTTTAATGCCATAACTTTTTTATAGATGTTGGTATTCAGATTTAAATTGCCGACAATAACTTTTACGATACTTACTTTGTCATGACAAAATGTTGTGCTGGTTTCATATAAACCTCTATCCTAAAATCACTTATGGCTTATAACTAAACTAAACTTGAATTTATATGTAGTTTAAACTCAATAACTATAAATCAGTGGCCCATGTACTATACGTTGTTAAAAAAATTACATGTGGCAGCACTACGGCAAATCTTATCAAATTCATATGGTCTGTATTGGTAGTTTAAACTCCCAATTTTATGCGTTTAAAGCTGGTTTATATGTTTAGTGATTTATAGATTTGTTGGTTTAAACACATTTTTTAGATTTTTTAGATTTTTTAATACATTACATACCAAGGCGAATTGATTAGAAGGTGAGGCCAACTCTGCAACAACACTGCTTCTGTGGTCAGGTTGTCAAAAATATTCCTAGTAAAAAAAATATGTTTGTTTACATAAAAAACTAGTTTGTATACAAACTTTGACAAGTCGACCACCGAAAAAAAACACCATATGTTGACTTGACCCCACCTTCTAGAGAATTCGCCTTGTAACATACCTTTATTTTGGTGGGGCCCGAACAGCTTTTGTTTTAAATGTAAAGGCTCAACCATAATATGCATAGCCAAGCTTAACCTTCTGTCAAAAATTAACAAAAAGTCTCTCAAATGTATTTAAAAAAACAAATATAAAATCAACAAACATTTGATTCCGTACGGAATGTGCGATCAGATTCGCACTTTGCTTAAGCAAATGACAGTTTCATAAAATTTAACAAAAAGTTTCCTTAAGTTCAATATGGTTTACCTCATATGATTTACATGTATTCGTGCAATTGCTTAAGTCAACTTATGCACATAATGGTTAAGCCTTAAGTTAAACGAATGCAGTCTTCGTTTAGAAATTGATAAAAAAGTTTCAACGCGCCACGCTTATTCGCCGTAAGTTGCTTTTAATATTTAATTTTTTAAGATTTATTAATCACATAGGAATAAATTTTCTTCGATTTATAAAAATACAAAAAAAGTTTAATACCTTAATTAACTACGTAGTGCGTTATAAACCGGAACTGAATTTTTATTTTGATTAAATTTCATTTAAATAAAACATTTACCTTTTTTGGTCTTAACGTTTGAGAATTTTCTAAAAAAAGATGTGTTGACTTAAATAGAAATTTTATTGTAGCAAATGAGGTGTCGTTAAGTTAAAATGTCGTAATAAAGACAAACTTAACGAATAAAAATTAAATTTGTAGCAGGAAGTTGATAAAAATAGCCCATGTGCAATTTAATTATCTAGAGCTGAATTAAAAATACTGTTGCTTGCATTATAAAGTTAAAAATTTACTAATTTTATTAGAACAAGGAAGTAGCATTTTTGCCTAAAAGCTATTTTTAGTAAATTCTTAAAAATAGCATTGCGATTAGATTACTTTTTTTAATAAACAATTTGCCATAATGAATATTCTTTATTTCTTAACCAGGCATTTTAAAATTATACTCCTGCATGAAAGTGATCGTCAACACGTTGCCACAGTTGTCGAAAACCACATATTAACGCTTCGATCTTTTACCACATCTGCCGTAGTCTCCAGACGTTACCTCTTACAATGTTTAGTCTTTTAAAAAATATTTTACTTTTCTCTTTGCTCTTTCAAACGAAAAATATCACTTGAGGTTTTTTACTAGAGGTTTCTCAAAACTGTCTTAGATATTTATTATTTATGTACGTATCCGATTATGCTGACAATCCCTCAAATATTCAATTTGAAATTCAAATCTAAAATTTTTAAACATCTGTAGCACTTAATGATATTTTTGTTATTAAGTTAAGAATATTAGAAGCATTAAATACATTTAAGAAGACTCACCAAACACTACTGCCTAGCACAACCGTGCTCCTAATATAAGCCAATATAGTCTTAAAGTTCCCGAATGATATATGGATTTTTACCACCGCCGACATGATTCCTGAAGGGGGCCTTACTAGCAACGTCGCTAGGACTTATAAAATCTTAAGGGCTAACGGGTTCAGTGATACCAACTCGATATCTAGTCGGTGGCTATCTTTTAGCGATTTTTTAATTGAAAACTCCGAGGAAAGATCGTAAAATTGGTTGCTTTTATTTCGGGAGAACTATTTATTACTCCTTTCAAAGTGTCATTTGTCTACGTAACATGACCATTTACATTTTGAAAAGTCTTTACTTTGCCAAAAATTCCAAGGCTTTTAAAAAAATTATGCAAACGCCGACAGAATGTGAAAATGACAAACTCCTTAAGATCAGTTTGGTAGACATAGATGTTAGCAGCTTGCGGAAACTTGGAATATACCAGAGAAAGAATCCACTTTCGAAAGTTAAGTTTGTAGCCAAGTGAGAAAAATGCGCCGCTTCTTTGGTCAGCATGACTTTCCCAATTCATTATAACCGCTGCCATTTGCGTTTAACATTATTAATCTGTTAACCAGTTATACTTATCTTTTACCAAGCGGATAAACGAAAACAATCAGCAAAAAATCTTATACCAGCAAGATGTCACTTGTTCATAAAAAAACTTAAAGTCGATTGCAAAGAGGTTACTCGAAATCAATTAAAATTAATAGCACTGGTATTCGTTTGGTAAAATAGAAAGATAATAACGTTGTCTGCATGCTATCCATTAGCTATAATATAATCTCGTCGAGAACAACGGCGAAAAGTATAGGAAAAAGGGGGACACCCTGGGTTGGCAAAGTAATGTTGGCTTATCCTACCTCTGTGACGAGCGTGAATCGCGGCATTGGTTACATCCCCTCCTTAGTTTTTTATTCGCTTCATCGGTACTCCACTGGCATACCATATAGACCATCGCCTTAACATTGTTTTAAGCTGGCAACACCTCTCAAAATGCATGTAAAAGTTGAGAGTCAGCTGATTTAATTAATCTGTGCGGCAAATAAAAGGAAAGTAAATAATTGGCAGATGAGTGCTGGTTAGCTTTGCGACAGAATAGAAGCAAATGAGACATTGAGAAAACCAAATTTCTTTAATGTGCGGTTTATCGTAGGGGAAAAAGATAATCGTGTAATGAGAAAACGGCCATAATTTATTCTTTAGTCTGGGATCACACTATGAAAGTTTCTTTCAGAAAGTCTGAGTTTATTGGTAAGAGGGGAAGAGAACATGCTTTTCTTTTCTCCTCTCTCACCCATAGTGTGAACCCAGACTTACTTAATTTAAATTTGCAACAAATTATTTTATTGAAATTTTTAGCTAATCTTAAAATTTGTATCTGTGCATGCATCATTTATAACAGATAGCAAACGAAGTACATATGTATTAACTGATCTTGTTCTCTTTTTTTTATTTATCTTTTGTAGATTCCCGAACGAAGGATTGGCCCATGATGTCATCACCATTTCCGACATTAGCTGTATGCCTCACATATGTTTACATAGTCAAGGTATAAAAAAATTAAATTTATTACTATTTTAAACATTTTCTCAAATGTTCTTGTATGTGTTAAATTTCAATTTATAAAGCTTTCTTGCAATAGTTCCATTTCCTCAATAGGGCTTTTGTAAGAAAGCTTCGAAAAATGTTTAATAAAATAAAAATAATTAACGAGAAAAGAAATAATTCCCACATTCTATTTATTATAATTAAGATTTTAATAAATTTGTTATTAATTTAAATTTTCTTTTACTTAATCTTACTTTTATTACGTAAATATTTCAAGAGGTTTAAGCTTTATAAATTTGTTTTTAATATTTTAGGTTCTTGGACCACGATTAATGGAAAATCGCAAACCATTCCGATTACAAAACACATTAATTTTATACAATGCAATACAAGTGATATTTAGCGCCTGGATATTCTATGAGGTATTTTGTGGTACTCCTTTTCTTTTGAAAGGACGCTTTAAAAAAAAAAGAATAAAGTTTATACCGAAATGGGTCGGTCAATTAAAAAAAACCTTAAAAACATCTAAAACTCTACATCAGATGTTGTAAACATTCTCTTAAGCTTCTACATGTTTCATTATTTACTTGCTTTTATCATTTAGGATTTTTTTCTTCTTTGCAGCTTTTTATTAAACCATTTCAACTTTTAATTACAATTTATTTTTATTGTTTTATTAAAGTATTTAACTAGTCTTTTTTTATTATTTAAATAAAATTCAATAGTTTTAAGTTAATTTTTTAGTTTTTTAAAAGTTCAAGTTATAATATTTTTCTAGTGTTTAATGGGAGGCTGGTGGGATCATTACAGCTATAGATGCCAGCCCGTGGAATATAACGATCATCCTCGTACCAAACGAGTAAGTTAAGCTGTCAAAATTCTCTTAAACAAAATACAAATTCTCTTAAACAAAAATTACCAAAGAAAAATAAGAAGATCCTAAAGTCTGAGCACTCTCGAAAGCGAATTAAACTATCACGATATCAAGGATTTGATTAATAAAAAAAACGAACTAATGAAACATGCAAATTTCTAAGTAGTTTTGCTGAAATTGTTTAATGTTTATCCTTCAGTTCTAAAACTTTAAATCTTTTCTTTTAAATTATACGGATTTTTCCGAGTTACTTAAGCTTTAAAAAGCTTTTAACCAAATGCTGAGCCATATTATATTTTTGGGGAACATTTCAAACAAAATAATAATTCATAATTTTTCAGCTTTAATAATGTTAATCTATTTTTTTTAACTTAATTAATTTATAGTTTTGATTTATTTTTTTATAATTTTGCACTCATTTTTTTAATATACTTTATCACTTTTACATCTTTAATTTGTTAGATTGCTTATAGTTTTTTTTTAACAAAATAACTTTTCATTTTAAGCTTTACCTTAATTTTTTCGCTTTTTTACATTTATAACTTCATGTCATTTGATAGTGAGAGGGGAGAGAGAGGAAGTAATTCCTCTCACCCCTTTCACACATAAAGTAAGAATCGCACAATGTAAACGGGCACTTAACATATTTTAAAATCGAGTTTAACTTTTTCATAAAGCACAATTGTTTAACAACTTTCTTTAAGTTTGATAAAATTAAAAAAAAAACAAAATTTTACACAATAGATTTTAGTGACAAAGGCCTATCTACAGTAAAAAAAAACTTTTGGCAAACTGCTATTTTCTTTAAATTCTTTTGAATAAAAAGCACTTTATTCGAAAGCTTTTTCGAAAAGCTTCTTATTCAAAATATTTTAACAAATTGTCTAATGGTTCGATGGGACAGATGACGATTGAACTGAAGTTTAGTTGCCAGCAGCGAAATCAGGCAAAGTCGGTCATTTTAAAAAATGAAATTAACAAAGTTTTTTATTCCCAGCGGGAAAAAGAAGGAGTACGGATGACTTCTAGAAGGCCTCTGTACCCCTTCTTTTGGATGTACAAGGCCTGCTCGCTCCATTCCATACTTATATCTTTTTTACACACGTTGTCATTGCGAAGTAGGCCTTCCATTCTCGCTTCTTAAGCAGGTACATAAGAATGGTAACGGGATTAAAAAAAATAATTATATTGCTTTTGCTTTTGAAAAAAACAAACATTAAAAAAAATTTTACTCCTTCGCTACTCCCTTCTCATAGAAGCGAGTGTGGAAGGTGTATCTTATCTTTTATACCAAAGACCTGAGGCCTACTATGAGTCATTCTTTAGCAGTTAGATAAAAACAGTAATTGTATTAAAAATGTTTAAGCAGGCCTTTAAAAAGGCCTGAAGTAAGAAGGTCTTCTGAGTTTTTTCCGCTGGGTTTAAACATGAGCGGCGTTGCCTAATTTCGCAGCTGTCAACTTTAGTTGTGTTGCTGTCCGTTATCGACCCATAAGTAAAAAAGTATAAAAAGCATTTTCATAAAATGTTTTTGTAGTTAAAACAGAATAGATACTTTTGGGGAAAAGGATTTAAGTTATAAGGAGTTATGAAGAGTTTTTTTTAGTAGAAAGACATTCTAGAAAGTATTTAAGTTCAATGTGTTTTTTCTTTTAAAGGTTTTAAACGTTTAAAGTTAAAATCTGCATAAATAAAAATGTATTAATATAAAATAAAAAACAATATTTTCTAAAAACACTCTCAATGAAAACAATGTTATGGCAAATTTTCAGGATTGATATTAAATATTTAAATGAAACTTAATTCACCGATGTGGCACACTTAATTTCAACTTAAGTTTCCATTGTAATATTTTAGCAAGGTGGCCTCAATATCACAACAATACAACAACAACAACAGGCAAAGCAGTAACAATCAGCTGTTTTTTGAGACCAACTTTTTTATGACGTTTGTTTTATTTAGTAGTGTTACCATAGTTTTATCTTATTTAAATAAGACTTTTGAAATAAAACTCAAAAAATCAATCTAAATACAGAATGCGATTTAAGTTTTTATGAAAATTAACTTTATTTAAAAATAAAAAACATTTATGTAAAAAGCTTTGCAATAAAAAACTTTTCTATAACTAATTATTAAAACGCTTTAAAATAAAAAACATTCTGACTATAAATAATGATTTTCAAAAATACTTTTAACGTTCAATTTTACCAAGTTTAATTATAATTAACTATTACTTATTGTTAACTAACAGTTATAGTAATAGTTACCTATATCTGATTATAATTAATTATATTGAAAATCTTTTATGTGTAAGTTTTCCATAATAAAGTGTTTAATAGAAAGTTTTTATTTTAAAAGGCAGAGTCACATATATCGAATCCTTTGTACTTTAAGGACGAGTCAAATAGAATCCGTTGTACCTAATACGTCGCTTTTTTTAACTGAAACTAACCTAAAGACGGAGGAGTGCTACACAAAGAATGCTTTGATGACAGATATTTTATTAAGACATTTAAGAGAATGCCGAATATTATTCGCCGCCTAAAACTATACATAAGTAGATATAAATCTAAATAAAAGGATCAAAATTAAAGAAATTAATACAAGTTGTTGGTAGATCTCTAAACAAGTGTCATACAGGAATGTGCTGGAAATCGAAAACGTAAAACGCAAGAATTTGGGAGTTCTTTTTAATACACTTTAAATCCAATTTTTATAATGTTTGCTATAAAATTCGGTTTAATAGACAAATATTTGTACAATATTAGTCATACAATTCTTTTATTACAGAATTCTAAGTAAAAAACGACTGTTAAAATTCTTGCGTTTTACGTTTTCGATTTCCAGCACACCCCTGATTATATTTGATTTGAGAGTCGAAATTAAAAAGGATATTTTTGATTTCAGAATCTTAACCATTAATTTTTTATTTTTTTTCAACTTATTGCGTAGGATTATTTTCTTTGCCAAAGCATCTTCATCCAAATTAATCTTTAATTTTAAGAAAAAAAAGATCATGTATTAATTTTTTTCTAGTCTATTATTAATTTCATTGTGTATTTAGTGAGTAGTTCTTTTTGAAAACCATTATAATAATGGCTAAAAATTAGTGCTGGGATACTATCGATATTTTCCACTATCGATAGCTCAGATTTCATTATCGATACTTTCGATATTACTAATGTTTTTACTTGTGCAGGAGACGTACATATGTATCTACGCACGTTATTTTAGATGACAGTTTTTGAAAAATTGTGCGGCTGATAAGCACCTTTCTGAGGGAACCGAAGTAGCAAAGTCTATAAGTTATTTGACTGCAACTTAAGATAATTTTCTAAATTGGTTTTGATTCTCAACCCAAAAGGTTATCAATCTCGAGGACTTATCCTCTAATGGACGCAATTGCAATTGCATTTGCATTACATTACAAAAATATTTGACATTTCAGTTCCTATGTAAAAATATACAAATTTCGACATAAAGGCCTCTAATTAGCAGTAAAAAAATTACAGCTAAGCAATCCATGCCAACTGTCATTCTTGTTGTTTGTATTCATTACTGTTATTCAGCGCGAATTAATAATATCAAGCAAAAAACTGTGTGTAAAGCTGCTATTACTTGCCCTTATAGCTGTATATTGATATTTTTCCTATCGATATTTTGGATATTTTAAGACTATCGATAACATCGATAGTTTCCCGGCACTACTAAAAATCATAAACGGCTTTTATTAACACCTGTATTTAAGGAAATATATAATCTATGTAAATCTATGAAGCAAAGTGATTCCAAGATGACTTAATTAAAAAAAAAAAAGTTCTGAACATTTTAAACCACTACTTACCATAATCAGATCGCAAATATGTTTCAGCAGATGAATTCTCGAAGGTTTGATAATTGGAGAGAACAATAAAACAGATCTACTCATAACTTCAGGGATCTTATCTACGAGAGACTTATAAGAAACCTTATCAGCTCATCATCTTTCTTATAATTCTAATTGTTTGCGATTTAGGAAAATATTTTCATTCATTCATTCTGGAATCACGATGCAATGTGTCTATAAAAAGTCTATTTCCAAAACATCTTTAAAACATCGTTGTTGTTCATTTGTAAATATGTAGAAGCTCGTAAATTAGAGAAATATGTGAACCCAAAAAAAAAAAAAATTACAATTGCATATAGGGGTATTTGAGCGATCTACGTTTACGATAATTGTGAAAAAGATCTACATTGAAAACTGCCGCTTTGGCCTTCTCTCTGAAACTGAGTGAAAAACAAGGAATTTTCCAACCGCCAATGAGCTTGAGCGCAACCAACATACCAGGTGGCTATTTGACTGCAAAATCCGGCAGATTATACACTCGCCCTTTGTTCAGGAGCTGGGGCTATCCAACCTACGCTGCTTTTGGAAAAATTCTAGTAGCATCTGTTAATTAGCAACAGCACCAGGATGATTCTCCCTTATGCCGAACTTTCTTACAAGTAGAAAAAATAAGCCCTTTAGTGGAATTGTCAGGATAGCCCTTCCCGCGGATTCGGGTAGTAAAACACAACCACCACATGATCCCCGAAGGTAAATTTTTAACGGAATAACGAGACTTTTGCAAAAGCAGTCTCTCTTTACGACAGAAAGCATTTCCCGCATGAAGCCTACTACCAGTCAGCCGCGATCAGAAAGCTTTACGATCTTTCCTGAGATTTGTCAATTTTAGAACTTTGCCGAATTACACAGACATTGCTTACACCTGATTTCTTCCTTAATTAGGTACCCAGGGGGAACCTACGTACATAACAGGAAAAAAACACTTCCCTTGATAAAGGAACTAACTAGTTGCCAATAGATATTCCCTTCATTATTATTAAGGGCATCCTTCGCCCTAACAAGAAGTCAGAATTTAATAATTCTGCGTGTTTGTTTTATTCGTTTGTTTTGATTGATTTTGAAGTTTACGATTTGATCGTAAAGAATTATTATTAATTCTGATACCACAGGTACTATACTAATCAAGTGGAAGATCAAATTTCTGGAGCATGGTTCAACAAAACAAAAAAAAACAAAAAACGCCATTGCAATTGCCTCTTAAGCAGCAGTGCACAAAGAAATACATACAAATAAAAAAATTAACCGCCAGAAACCAACTTCATGTTTGCCGCTGTGACCCTTAATAAAACACCTCGTCATAAATGACTTTTTTTTACTAAAAAAAACATATACAAGGCCTCTGATTTCATTTCTGGCCGCGTAGATCGTGCAAATACCCCAATGGACTACGGAACCAAACCAAACCAAACTGCTGAAATTTTTTAATAAAAAAAACCAGTTGCTAAATAAACAATCAAAATTTTCTTCACTCTTTCTATCATGTTGTTTGTGTAAATTACATATTCTCCTTTAATCTTTACATTTTCAGATAAGTATATCCGGTTGGCTGACAGGACACTATAGCTTCCGATGTCAGCCGGTTGAGTATAATAATAACCCTAGAACAATAAGGGTATGTGTTAACCACCACCAACAATAAAAAAAACATGTACCATAACACTTAAATGTTTTTCGTTTGTAAAAGAATTTTGAAGAAAATATTTTGAAAAAATTTTTACAGTTTTTTGTATTTCTGATTTTTTCAAATTATTTTCAAAATGGGTTTTTCTTTTTCTTATTGTTTTTCCTCTCTACTTTGTGCGTCTTCATTTTCCACGTTCTAATTTCGTACTTTATTTTTTTCCTGTTCTCTACTTTAATGCACTAACTTTACATTTGTAGTTGTTTTTATTAATTCCGTTACTAATTTTTGTTTTTATTTTTACTAAATTTTATTTTATAATAAGGTGGCTTTGTTTATCATTTTGTTAAAAAATTAACCATAAAATTAAAGTTTTAATTTAAAAAAAAATTTCCGTTTATTTCGAGAGAGCTACAGTTTGTTAAAAAAAATTCTTTGTCAATTTAATTTAAAAAGACAATATAAAACAGGATTAAGGTTAAAAGAAAATTTTATAATTTTTGTCTCAAATACTTTTTATACCCTTCACCTCAGGCAAAAACTTAAAAGTCGTTTTAAAAAGCTAATTTTGAGGCTTTTAGAACACTTTGCTTATAAATTTACTGTTCGATTTTATTTTTTAATTCATTTCTTTTGAAACACAAAATTAATAAAAAAAAATTGCCTATTCCTTACTATGGTGAAGGGTATATAAAAGATTCGGCAAATCCGAATATATAGCACACTTAAATTTAATTTGACTGTTTTGTTTTCTAAAAAAAATCTGTTTATACCAAATTTATTTTGCATGAAGTTGGTCAAATAATTATTTATGAAAATATATCAAACACAAAATTTTGGAAAACAAGTAAAATTTTAGCACCAGGTTCCAGCCAGCAAACAAAGTTATTAAATAGTAAATTAAATTAAAACATTTATATTAACAAAAAAAACATTAAACATTAATTAAATATATGGCCGACCCCACTTTATTTTTCATCTCAATTATTTATTTCGAACATACCTACCCGCTGTCTCCATTCCTTAAGGGAGCTCCCATACAAAATGATCAATGCAGACTTGAAATATATTGAAGTAAAGTCCCATTAATGCCCAGGAATCGCCCCTAGTGAGATATAATGTATGACCGAACTCAATTCATTTTTTGTCCTTCGAAATTTTTATAAAGAAATAATAATAAATTATGTTTCTAAAACGACTGCTCATTAGGGGTATAACTTTTGAACAATTTTTTAAATTATCAAAAAATACCTATCCATGCCATATAGACCATGAAAATCTATGATAAAAATTGGGGTCACTTTTTCGCGGGCGTTAAAAAAGTTCCCCCCCAAATCAATTTGAAGTTTAGTATTTGTATTTTTTTTTTTTTTGTTAATTAAAAATACAATATCTCTATTGTAAAAACAAAAAACATTCAGTTCTATTTTACTATTTCACAAATAAGCCTTATACCACCAATTATACTACATCCAAACAGTTAAAATTATGTTAAAATAACACGGAAACTCTTTTTTTGAACAAAATGGAAAAAACGGTTTGGGGGGGAAGTTTTTTATCCAAATTGATCTCAAAAAACTGTTTTCTTGATATATACATCAGTGGCCACCCCGTCGTGATAGGTATTTTTTTTGGTTATACCCCTACTGCTCATATTAAAAAAAAGTTTTACTTTTCTCAAAGGAAATTCTATTGCGGAATTTCGGTTTTTTTTTTATAGTAATTTCAATAAACTAATCTGTTTTGGAGTTACGCGAATATATGTTGTGCAACCGCCTCCATTTTCGAAACAACAGTATATCTCGAAAACAAGAGCTAACCTAAAAAAATACGGTTAGCGCCATTGGATTCAGCGTACCCGAATTATGTTAAAACGCCATGTGCCCGGCATGTCTAATTGTGCAACTAGAACAGTGTAATAAGCTTTAGGAATTTCTATGCTTTTGACGAATAAAAAGCTCTAAAGCTTCCCTACTTTTTTAATTAAAAAAAAGCTATTTTATTTATATTTTTCTATGATATTGAGCTTTTCTAACCTAAGAAGAAGTTTTTATTTCATTATTTTTAAACATTCTGTAATCTATAATTAAAAAGATTTTATTTGTCGTGCTTAATTCCAAATTTTTATTCTTGATAAAAACACTGAAATTTATAGTTTGGGTATAAGCTTGTTTCTATGCGCATTGCACTGGTTGCACGAGGCCAAATCATCAGGAAACGTTCTCCCAAAAAAATTTTAGAAAAGCCAAAGATATTAGCGAACAAAACTTCAGAGTGAATGAGAATTGAAAATACTAAAAAAGTCTTATTTGAAACTTTGCCAAGCTTGCAAATATCATTTCAAAATCAATAATTTATACAAAGCTCTGAAATTTTTAAAAATAAATTTTTTTTTCTTAAACAATTTGTTTTAAAATTAATTTAATTTAAAACCAGTGCTAAAATTTTCACTTTGTCACCAAAACACTTTAAAACATTTTTATAGTTCGCCAAATCTTAATACATTTTTTATTCGTTTTTCAAAAAAAAAAAAAAAAAAGATGGTTCATGCTTGCTGGTGGTACTATTTCTCAAAATTCACCGAGTTCATGGACACGGTAAGTGTAAAATGTTCAATAAAATTAAAATGCATTTTTGTTTCTTGAAATGAAAATTATTAAATAAAATTTTTATAAATTAATTTTCTCAAGATATTCTTTGTTTTGCGCAAAAAACAAAGTCAAATTACCACACTTCACGTTATTCATCATGGCTGTATGCCCATGTCTGTATGGTTCGGTGTTAAATTCACACCCGGTGGTCACAGTACCTTCTTCGGTTTAATCAATACTTTTGTACATATTGTCATGTACACCTATTATATGTTTTCGGCTATGGGTCCTCAATATCAGAAATATTTGTGGTGGAAAAAGTATTTGACAACATTCCAAATGGTAATTAAAAGCAAATATAATCAATGCGATTAATTAAGTCTGGGTTCACACTATGAAAGTTTTCTTTCAGCAAGTCTGAGTTTATTGGTGAAAGGGGAAGAGAACAGGCTTTCCTTCACTCATCTCTCACCAATAAAATCAAACTTTCTGAAACAAAACTTTCATAGTGTGAACCCACCCTAATAGAAAAACATACTTGGTTTACACTATGAAATATTTGAGAAAGTCTGAATTGATTGGAAAGAAAGGAATATATTATTATATTTTTCTCCCTCCACTCACTAATTAAATTAGATTTTTTAAAAGGATACTTTCATAGTGTGAACGCAGACATAGACATGTCTAATTTTTGCATTAAAAAAATTGTTTTTGGGTTATTATCTTTTCTGCTTTTTTTATCAGGTACAATTCATTGCCATTATGGTTCATGCCTTCCAACTACTCTTCATCGACTGCAATTATCCTAAAGCGTTTGTCTGGTGGATCGGTATGCATGCTGTTATGTTCCTCTTCTTATTCAATGAATTTTACAAACAAGCCTACAAGGGCCGCAAATCGGTAAGTATTTGAAACCAAGCGAAAGACGTCTTGAACTGAATCGCCTTTATTAATTATTGTTAATTTTAAAATTGTATGAATGTATTTGCATTATTAAATTTAAAAAATGTTTACATCAAGGGATTTTTTAATATTTGATTATTTCATTTAAGAATTATGGCTTAGAGGAAAAAGTAGTTTTAGTAGTTTCATTTTTGTGAGTAACCGAAAGGAACACAATTTCGCCCGTATGAAACTATTAGCGTACGACGTAGATACATTGCTAATTTAAAACGCATAACATTTAATACAAAAGCGCACAAAAGCGTACCGAAACGTAAAATTGTATCTGCGTCGTACGTTGACTTATGTAAAAGATTTGAAATGCAAAACGAATTTTGTTTTTGTTTTTACAAATTGAGTATATTTAAACAAAATAAAAGGCGAGACGAATAAACAAAGAGTTTATTATATTTATTTAGACCTGTTTAATATTATATTCCAAAAAAAAAATTTAAGAAATTTACTGTCTATTGTGTTCCTAGCGTTAATCCTATTCATTAAATCATTTTGAAAACATTAAACTTTGTACACATTTGTAGACATGTAAAACTCCGATGGAAAAAATATTGTATACAAAAATGTTAAATGTTAAATTAAAATCGAGTTTTATAAGGTTAATTATTTTAATTGCCACAAGAACCAGCCCTAATGCAAATGCTTAGAACCGGTCTTTAATTTTGCATAGCCCCCATACAATCTTCTTCCCGGAATAGAGTCTTTGCGCCCATAAACCATCTTATTAGACTTAATTTGATCCAAACAAATTAATATGCAATCTTAATTATCTAACTAAATTTTATTGGAATCGAAATATATGTGTATATAACCATAGCTTCCATTAATATATACTTACTCAAAAATAATACTGGGTTCTAAAACATTTTCGAACTTACAACAAATTTTATTACAAAACTTTTTTCACACAAAAATACTTTTCCCCTTACCCTATATTTTAAATTATGTTAACACACACACAGCACATAACTATGACACAATACAGATTGGCAATCATCTTTTAAAGCTTGTTTTTCTACTATCTACACAAGTATTTACACTCTTCTCTCATTCTTTCTTTCAACCCATTCCCAACAAACACGAATTCAAACCTTTGATATGCAATGACTTTTTCATTTGAAATCAAGCACAATTCTCAAACGTTTTTCATTACTTTGATTTTAGCAATATAAACTCAAATTGAAAATGATTTAAAAATAAACATTTGATATGAAATATTTTATCAATTTGATGTCGAATTGCTATCAAATGTTAAATTTAAATCTAAACTAAACTTGCCAATACTAAAGCGAAAAGTAAATGTAAACATTAATAAAAATGGCGATTTAACTTAAATTTGTTACTTCTTGTGAAAATTAAAAATTATTTGCGACTCATTACAATGATTAAGAATACGAATAAAAAAAAAATAAAACGGGAAAGTGGGAAATTAAAGTTTTGTTGTATGATCGCGGTGCTACAATCCTGAAAATAAAAGGAAGCGAATTATTTCGTATTTGCAAGAGTTAGAGGACGGAAAGAACATTATTTCATCTTTTAGCTATGGTGCCGAATGTTTATCTTACAGTTTATTTAAATTGAAAAAATTAAATATTTATGTTCCACATTGTATTATAATCCACGTTTGAGAATTATGTTTGAAAGCAAGTTGAAAATAAAGGCATTTTTTAATTTGAAAATAATTTTCCCTTTTTGTTGAGAATGCTATGATTTTCAAACCATTATCAAACGTATGTCGTTTGAGAAAACTTTTGATTTCAAATCATTTTCAATTTGAAATAAAGCCTCTGTGTTTGTTGGGTTATTCCCCAAAAAGGTTCAACATTTCCTTACTTAACGAAATACTGATACATTCTTTAATCATGATAAACAAACAAAACTCTGACCATTCACACATTCGTACTTCCGAAATAGTATCAATGTCATCAATAATATTCCCACGTTATTTTACATCAACGATAATTTCCCCATTTAAGCCAACAAAAAAAATTTTAAACACTTGTCGCAACAAAAATCCGGCCTGTGGTAATGAAATCAAAAGTAAAAAGCATAAATAAACTTAAAATAATCAAATAATGAAAAGTAAACCTTGTAAACTTAAAGTCCAAATATCCAAATAAGGCCAAATAGAGACAGCGGCAACAGACTGCGAGCAACAAAAAATCAAAACGCTTCAATTATATCACACGAAAATAAAGGCAGAGCTTAACACAAACAGAGTAAGAGACAAACACCAAGGCAAACTCTTCTTGTATAAAAAAGCAGTAGTTGGCTGTATAACTTTTTGACTTACTGACTCAATGCCTGACTGACTGGCTTTCATTTTCAGAGTCGTTATACAAAATGTGGCACCTTTATTTTTGTGTTTTAATTTTTCTTTCTCCATATTGTGTTTATTTTCGTTCATTGTTGTTGCTTAAATTTTATGATCGTAAAATATTTCCTTGCATGATTTTATTGTTTGTACGCAGTCTGTCCTGTCTTGTAAAAATTCATAGTCATTGTATCGTCAACAGAAATACCGACTATTAACATACTTCATTCATTACTAGATTATCACTGTTTCCATGTTATTTTAACACCAAACAATAAATAAAAAAAAAAACATTTTTTTTAATTTTTTAAAAGGTTGGTAGTAAAAACACTGTATAAATTCTGATTAAGGGCAGTTTGGTTTTAAAACTTATACAGATTGACCTCTACGAAATATACACCTTAAAAAGTATTTGTACAAAATCATTTTTGGAATAGAAAAATACCACAGTTTGAAGAAAAATACAGCATATGTACAGTGTTTATTGCTTATTCGCACGCCGGTTATAAGCATTTTACGCTTTTATGCATTGAAGATTGCGTCATTACAGTTTGCTATTAAAAATAGCGGAAATTTAGTCATGTATAAGCATTTACTTACTTTACATTAGATGTCTATTACAATCGGGAGTTGCTTTCAGCCTGAAGTAGAAAAGAACGCTAGCTATTTCTGTCTGCTGCATGCTGGCGCCAGTTGGTGACATCAAGTGACGTTAGATTTTTTTGCCCCTGGTCGTTCCAATAGAGATTGGGTCGCCCTTTTTTACGTTGCCCATTAATGGGTTCTTCTTTGTATGCCTTACGGGACGGAGCATCGTTTTCCATTCGCTAATGCGCTTGACTATATCTACATCGTCATAAAGGTAGTGCAGCTCGTGATTCATTCTAAATCGGAATCCATCATCAACGCGTAGAGGGCCATAAATCATGCGGAGGATCTTCCTCTCGAACACAGCGAGCAAAGTCTCTTCGGATGTTTTAATTGTCCATGTTTCAGCACCATACGATTTGTAGAGTGTTGTTTTTGTTGTTATTCTGCGCTTAATTTCTAAGCTGACATCGCCATTGCATAACGTTGCATTACTAACACTGCCCCGTAAGTAGACGAAATCTTTTACAACTTCAAAGCTGTGATTTTCGGTCGCTTTACGTTGTTCGAGACGCTGAGATGTTCTACCACTAGAAATAAAATACTTCGTCTTGTCCTCGTTCACCTTTAGGCCATGATCTTAGACTTCTTTTCGAGTTTTACAAAAGCTCCAATTACTGCTCATGTGTTGCGACCAATGCTGTCAATATCGCCAGCATAAGCAAGCAGCATGACACTTTTGTTGTAAATAATGTCATCGTTTTGATTTTAGTCTCTTGCCTAAAAGCCCGCTTGGTACAAAAAGGCTGCTCGGAGAGGTTTGGTCCTATTTTAACGATTAATAAAAACAAGTTTTGGTGAAAAGCACAAAAACATTTAAAATATTGGTAAAATAGGAAAACAAACATCCTCGAGAAAAGGTAAATTTTGAAAAAAAAAATTTGTTTGTTTCTTAAGCCTCTTCTAGATCCTTGAAAACCCCTTTGAGGAATATGTAGTAGTTTCTTGGAAAAGGCATAATTTTTGGCAAAAAAAAATTTTAAAAAGTACCTAAATTTTTTAAAAAACTTTTATAAAAAGTACGTTTTTTAAAAGCCTTTTTTAATAAAACACAACAATTTGAAATAAAAAAAGGCCCCTTAATCAAATGCTCATCAGTTTATATACTCCACGTATTACATTTATAAATTTTTACTATCTACAATGTTGATGCACGTGCCTATTAAAAAAAACCAAACAAAGAAACACCCATCATTGATAACAGTGAGCCAGCTATTAGTTTTCTACAACAACAAAAACATTCATACATATGTAGTATGTAATATTACTATTAATTCTATAAGGTATCTTTACAAGGTAACTGCCAGGGAAAAAAGGAAATGCAAAGTAAAATAATAACATGAAAAAATGTTCACGGGAATAAATTCCCCTTATCATGAAAAGTTTTTTCCCTCGCGTTATTTACATTCTGGTTGGGCCTTAAGTCCTACAACATTTACAAAAAAATTTGTAAATGTTATATAAATTCATTAAATTTATACTGTTAATTCTGGCAATGTTTTCTTTAAAATACACCTCTGCACAGTGCGAGGTTTCTGATAAAATCAATGCCTACAATGTTTGCAAATCATCGATAGGTAGGAGCTGGGGACTCCGGCCGTCAGTAGTGGGATAGTTGCACACTTCGGTGGTTAAGCCCATTCTTACGTATGAATGCTGTGTTTGGTGGGAGTCATTGAAACTAGTTAGTCGCAGGAACCTTCTGTCAAAGGCTCAGAGGTGTGCTTCAAACGTCATGGCAGGTGCCATGAGATGTACTCCTTAAGCGGCCCTGAATGTCATTCAACATCTTCTGCCTATTGAGCAGTATGTGAATGGAATGGCAGCGGGAGTTAGGATTGATAGGGAATGTCAAGCAGGGTCACTCACGGATCCGGAGTGAGATTGAGGCTGGTGGCTATTGCCTGGCATCACCCAGCTCCACTGATTATGTGGGCACTAGGGTGGATTTTGGGCCGTTGCCAGAGGTAATAGTTCCTTCTAGCGAGGTCTGGTTAGGTAGGAGCAGATTATTTGGTGGATTTGCTATTTTCACTGATAGATCGAAGATGAGGGGCACGGGTGCACGGACATCAGGATGTCATATAGGCTTTCTGACGACTGCAGTGTTTTTCAGGCGGAGGTTCTGGGGGTTCTAATGGCCGTGAATCTTAGGGGAATATGTGTTAGTTAAGGTTGTGCTGGGTGCCAGGTCACTGCGACATAGTCGGCAATGATGTGGCTGATGAGTTAGCGGACAGGGCTCAGAAATGGAGGATCCTAATTGTTAGGCCTCCAATAGGATTCTATTTTAGAAGGATCGGGGAATGGGGTCTAGGCGCGACCAATCGAGCCTGGGGGAACCGCGGACGCTGTGACCGGTTCTTAGGAAGTCCGATTCGGAGTCGCTGCTAGGCAGGAGTAGGGTCTGCGTTAGGACCATTATAGGAATCATCACGGGCCACTGTATGAAAGGCAGGATGGCGTTGAGGATGGGATCCGACTTGTTGGATATGTGCGGGTTGTGTGAGGACCCGGAGGAATTGGAGATAGTTGAGCACATACTGTGCCACTGTCCCAGGCTACAGGTCAGCAGGCTGAGGTGGCTGGGTGCTGCATTATTGTTTTGAAAAATTTCATAAAAGAATGAAGTCGTATGGGATGTCAAATTGTTTTTCGTAATACTTATCATCTTTTATGCCACATTGCATTCACACTATCACACTTTCTCATATTACTTGAGTTTTTAACATGCCTTTACTTATGAGCCTTTTTACTTCGTTGTAGTAAGGCCCATCAACCCCGTAAAGTGGCCGCAACTTTCAAACTTTGCACATGTTTTATGGATGTTATATTTTTTTTAGAATTTTTTTTATACCAGAAATTTTATATGAATGATACGGTCAAAATTTATAAAAACAATCTGGTTGACTTAAAAGAGTGTCAGTTTTCAAGAGCCGAAGACAAAATTTAATTTATATGACAAATATCAAATAATTGTATCAAAAACTTATAACGAAATATGCTTACTTTTCTACACTCCAGCAGTCAAAGTAGGCTGTACATTGTCATCAAAATTCTTTAAAAAAAATTTTAAATCCAAAAATGTATTACTGTGGTCTGGTATAATGAGAATACATAAGTTGCTATCCTTCTCAATACATATTTGGTTTGTTTGTTTGTTGGCTAATAGACTCCTAAACTACTGAACCGATTTTCTTGAAATTTTTACAGTAACATCACGTGAGCCCTAAAAATAAAATAGGCTACTTATTTTGTCTATAGGGGCAGGGGAATTGGTATCCCCGCTGCCGCTGCACGCATTTTGTTGAACTTATGGTAGTAGAATCTTCTGAGCCCCAAAATTGAAATTAAATATCAGCGGGGTAAGTGGTACCCCCCATAGGACGCCAATGTTTAATATCGCATATCTTAAGAACTGTTATAGTGAGAATGTTCAAACTTTGTAGAAGTCACTTATGGTATACTTCACTTTTGAAAATAAAAATAAAGCGGGTAGGCGCAGGGGGGGAAATACCTCCCATAGGATGCATATATTAAATATCGCTCAACTTAAGAACTATTAAAGGGAGAGTCTCCAAACGTGGTTAAAGCTACTATTATGGTAAACTATAAATTTCAATATAAAAATGTGGTAGACAGAGGAGGAGCACTTTTTTTGATAAAGGCTGGGGATGAGGAACCCACCGTTAGATGCCAATATTAAGTATTGCATATGTTAAGAGCCGCTGCACCCATTTTCTTAATTTTTATATTCAGTAGCATCTTCTGAGCCTTAAAATTGAAATAAGATAGCAGCAGGGGAAGTGGTGCCCCCATAGGACGCTAATGTTAAATATCGCATATCTTAAGAACTGTTTTAGTAAGAATGTTCAAACTTGGTAGGAGTCACTCTTATAGTAAACTACACATTTGAAAATAAAAATTAAGGGGGAAGGCACAGCTGGAGCAATACCCCCATAGAATGTATATATTAAATATCGAGTAACTGAAGAGCTATCTTAGCTAGAGTCTTCAAACGTTGTTAAAGCCGCTATTATTGTGAACTATAAATTTGTAAATAACATTCGGCGGGGTAGAGGAAGGAAGAGTGGTACCTCCAATAGAACGAAATTATTAAATTCCGAATATATGAAGACAAATGTCTTCAATCTTTATAGGATCCACTCTTATGGTAAACTACACCTTTAAAATAAAAATTAAGGGGTTATGTGCAGGAGGAGCAATCTTTAATATATAAGTAAAAAAGCGTATGAAATTTTGTTCCCTATAGACTTCTAACCAGGCTCTTTACATATGCAATTAATATTTTATAATTTTTAAGTGCGGGTGGTACCTCTCATACAATGACAATAAAGATTTCTTCATAGTTGGAGTACTGTTACAGTGAAGGTGTTCCAATTTTTTACAAATAGCTTAGATTAAAATACACAACATCTTCCAAAAGTATGGCACCTCCCATACGAAAACATGCGATTTCTGTATACATATCAGTAGAGCGGGTTCTTTAAAAGAAATAAAATTTGGTACAAGATGCTTTGTTATCAATACACGAGATCTGTTTTAAAAAATTTTACTAATTGTATTTCTATGGGGGTAGCAAAGCGCACCGGGTTAAGCTAGTAATTTGTTGACATGTGGTAAATCATGTACTTCCATGTAAAGATACCTTCATAAAGTTATTTTGTTGGCTTCTCTTTTAAACGTCAATCGTAACAAACAACAAAACAAATGAAAGTTAAGTTAAAGTAAAATCATTGATAATTATAATTCAATACCTACAGCGACAACAAGAAGAACACAAAAAGGGGCACCATGAATTTTATTTGAACAGTACAATAACTACTACATATGCATATACTAAGGCATTACATAACTATTTATTGCTGTTGTAATGTTGTTTCTGTAGTTTTTGCTACCCACGGATTAACCAGTTGTGGACTAAATATAAAGAAGAGAGTTAAAAGGAATCTCATTTTGAAAATACTCTCTATTTTGGTCTTGAAAATTTTAAATTTAAAGCCATTTTTGAGGCAAAGTAGAAACAAGTTGTATTTTTTCATGTTTTGGCTGTACAAAAAAGTTTTCGTTATTTCGTCTGGAATAGAAAGTTTTCTTTAATTCAGCCAGATCGGTCCATAAATGGTTGTGCAAATTGAGCAATAAACTACGATTGTCTAAAAACATATTTTTCTAAGTCTCTATTGATTGAGTGAGAAATTACATTGAAAACAACAATAAAAAACGAAAATTTGTTTTTGTTTTCAATATAATTTCTCACTTGTTTACGTTTTCTAATAGAGGCAGTAAATCAGCTAACTAGAATGTTATAGCTAAAATTACCGGCAACGGTTTAAAAATAGCCGAGATAAAGACAAACTACTTTCTGTTTCTTTCCAAAATAAAGGATTTATCGAATTACCGTTTACACCTTGGAAGCCAAGAACACAAAATTTGGCGAAAATGCGTTTTGTGCAGAAGGAACTGAATGCTAACAAATCAGTTGGTTATTCGACAAGGTCATCATACATACAAATTTCCTTTGGAAATTAGGATTTTGGCACGATAACGACCGTACGATATAATCTAGAATAATAAAATTTGGCTTGAACGCTATAAATAGGTAAACTTTGTTTTTTGTGCATAAAAGGCCGATGTTGAATGTGAACCACACCTACCAACCGTCAAGCTCTTTCCTGCATTCAATTTGACATTTCTCAATTTCAGACTAACTCAATTTGAACCACGGAACGATACACAATCGATTAAAATCGTGGAAGTTATTCAGGCTTATTATGAAAATTATTATGGGCGTTCAAATCAAAATGCACTTCGTGATTTTTTCGGTCAATTTAACCGTCAAAATGTATGTATAATCGAAAAAATCGTGCAAAAATTTGAGCAAACCGGATCTTTAGGAGATGTGAAAACAGCAGTGCATGCTCGTTCTGCAGAAAATATTGCTGCTGTTCGCGATAGAGTGGCTGAAGGGCGGTCCTTCCTCACGATCGTCGTTGATGAATATTATGCATAAAGGCTTGCATTTACACGCTTACAAGGTGCATTTGACTCAAGACCTAAAGCCCCTTGACCATTCCAAACATCGTCAATGCTCAGAATGGCGGCAAGAAATGGCAACAGTGGATGATCAATTTTCGAAGAACATCATCTTCAGTGTTGAGGCACATTTCCATCAATAAGCAGAACTGCCGCATTTGGGCGAATGTTAATCCAAGAGTGATTGTCGAAAAACCAGTGCACCCACAAAGAGTGACTGTTTGGTGCGGTTTATGGGCTTGCGGCATCATCGGGCCATATGTTTTCCAAAATGAGGCCGGCCAGGCAGTTACTGTGAATTGTGTTTGCTATAGTGAGATGATAATGAACTTTTTATGGCCCGAATTGGAAGATAGGGATGTTGACAACATGTGTATTCAACAGGACGGTGCTACTTGTCACACAGCTAACGAAACAATTGCTCTTTTGCGCGACAAATTCAATGGCCGTGTTTGTTATCTGACGTAGAGGCGATATTAATTGTCCGCCAAGATCATGTGATTTGACACCGTTGGACTTCTTTCGTTGGGGTTATTTGAAAGAAAAGGTGTACGTCGATAAGCCAGCAACAATTCAAGAGCTAAAGGATGAGATAATTTGGCACATAAACTGCATTGAACCGTAATTATGCCTCAGCATCATTGAAAATTTGGACCATCGGATGGAGGTGTGCCGCCGGGGTCGCGGTGGCCATTTGGCCAATATTTTGTTGTCATGCATAATTGAACCATACCAACATTACCATTATAAAAAGAAATTACAGTAATTTCCTAAATAATTTGTGTTTTATTTAAACTCATCATCGGCCCTTAAAATTTAACCACCAAACTAAATCGACCAATTTTCTCAAGTACTCAATATACAAATGCCATTTCCGAAATATCGGTTTGTCTCTTTATATATGACTTATTTGGTAATAACAATGGATTCCAAAGTTTTTCTTAGGATTCAAAAAATGAATTAACAAGGTTTCGTTTAAATGTGCTAAATTCCTATTTCAAACTATTGAAAAACTGAAATTTATTGTTGATGGGATAAGCTATTCCTATGCGCATTTCACTGGTTCCTTAGGTCAGATCGTTAGGAAACTTCATCAAAAGATTTTAGAAAAACTTAAGATATTATGCAAAAAAAAACTGTTAAGCGAATAAGAATTATGAGCCCAAGTTTAACTTGTAACAATAAAAGCTTAAACAAAAACCACAACAATAAACAGCGTGTGTATCTTTTCCAATGGGTTCATTAACTCACCAAGCCTACAACCAAATAGTTACGGTTTTAGGGTTACAAAAGTGTTTTCCGAGAGTTTGCTTTATAAAACCCTCATGGTAAATAATGAGTCGATATTCACAAAATTTAGTAGGATCAATTCTGGTCATATAAAACAAATATGATCAAAATTTAATGAGTATCGATGCATTCCGTCATCAATTTACGTTAGTTTTGTATCAAAAATATCAATTTTTCGGGTGGTTGTTCCACATTTGGTTTCAGAACTATTTTTCTACTGAGCCGATTATGCTGGATTTTGATCTAAAATTACTTAGAAGAACAAGAAATAATTTGACACTAATGTTGTTCTTTTCTTTTGAGATCGTTCGAACACGAACAGACAGGCATGGTTAAATCGCATCGAGAATATATACATATATATACATACATATATTTGAGCTAATGTAATTGATTCTTGAATTCCCAGAGGAACATAGGGCCGCCTACAGGCAAAAAATGTTGAGTAAATCGCCATATCGATTCTTCATATTGTGTAAAAATTTCATACAAATATGTTATATACTCAACTCTTGAGAGGAGAATTAAATTGTAAGGTGTTAAAAAATTCAAAATTAAGATATTACTCTATTGCAGCAAAGTTAAAATATCCTCATTCACCACTAATGATGGAGTGTTTAAAAAACCCCTAAACGAATTTTCGTTTATTGCTAAAAAATGTACACTTTTTAATTTTTATAAAAAAAATCTCCCTTCTCATTTATTACTTTAATCTCGCAAAAATATTTGCCATTCCCACATTTGTTCAAACCAGTCTACACTTGGGGGGTGACACGATTAAATTTTGTTTCAAGTTTTAATACACTTACATTTCTACATTTATACTTTTAAAATTTGATGCAAACTTACTTTAAAATTCTCCTTTTAATTGTGTGTTTCAATTTACAGTCAAGAAAACACCTGATTGCAATTTAAATGAAAATTTTTTTTTGTTTCCTTAAGGCTAGTTTACACTATTATACTTTGTTTTAATACATGTCAAAACCTCAAGTAATATGTAAAGCAGACCATACACGATTCAATTCAATTGTCAACTGAGTCGGTTGTTGTCCAAATCAAAGCGTGTATGGCCTTGTCAGTTGATTAGTTTGACGGTTGTCGAGTTGGTTGAAGAAAAATCAAAAGATTTTGATTTTTTCAAGTTGACTCCAAGTCTTTCAATTCGATTGTACTGTGTGTGCTTAAGTCTCTTGATCAGCTGTCAAAATTTATGTTTGTAATTTTTTTTTGCAAAGAAAAAGTGAAATATTTTTAAAATTGTCTTTAATTTCAATAAAATTTTAAATAAAAAAATGACATTGGTGGCAAACATGGATACTTGGAGAGAAAATAAATTTTTGTAAAATTGTAAAAAAATCTAAATTTGACAGTTGAATTTAAATCTTTCAATTCAGTTGAAGAAGTGTGTGGCCAAGTATCAATTCAGTTGAAAGACTCAGTTGACAATTGAATTGAAAAGTGTATGGGGCGCATAAGACTGCTTTCACACGTATCATCTTTTGATGCTTAACTCTTATGTTTTTAGGTGAGAGAAGAAAGAAGAAAGGGGGTTAGTACGGAGATGCCTGTGCTCGGTCAGTATGCTTTGTGTTTTTTTTTCGTTGGTATATGCACAACGATGGCTGCATGTAATTTTTTTTTCTTTTCTTTTTCTCTTTGATTCGCTATTAATAAAATTGTTGCTTTTTTGTACCTAAAAAAGTTGAAACCGATTGTTCGTGTGAATATATTGGCATCTTTAAAAGGGAATTGAAAAGAAGTTGGGCTTCAAAAGATGAAACGTGTAAATTCAGACTAAATGTCTGAAAGTGTAAATGCATACGACTTCATCGTTTTTTGAAAAATTTCTAAACAATAATACTTTTCATTGCATCAGGGTTGCATTTTATTACATGTGTGAGTGTTTATACTTTGTGAGATGGTGTGAATAAAAACTGTCATGTTAAGCTAGATTTTTTGACAGTCACAACAAAACTCATTAGATTTCTATCTCACAAAGTATTATGGGATACATAAGACTTGGTAGATAGTGTAAGCTAGCCTTTAATGAAATCTTGAAAGTAAATTGCTTAAAAATTGCCAGCAGCTTACGTCGCAGCTTTTAAACTTTGAACATTTTGACAAGCAGTAGATGTAAACAGCTATCAAGAAAAAATATGAACGTGTAACTGCAGTATTAAGATAGACCATAATTGTTCAGTTTAACTACCTATTCCATACAGCACACATTATTACACTTAGAAAAATTCCCCACATTTACACACCAATCAAATTCATATGTAGTTAACGTCGTACATTTAGTTTAAGTCTTTTTATTTCGTTTAATTGATTAAATATTAGTAGTAATAATGCAAATATACATTTGTGTAATGTTAAATATTTACAGTTAATTTTCATCTTTTTATTTAAAACAAATCCAAAACAAAACATAAGTACCTATAGTTGTTAACAAAAATCTATTTTCCTTTTTCATGTATTTTCATTTGTGACCTAATTCTCTGCCTGATGCTACGACCAAATAAATGTTGCAACAATATTGATTAATAACCTTAAAATAATATTTAAAATAAAATCCATCAAAATAATAAATTTCAATACTCATGCAAAAAAAAAATTAATTAAATGAATTTAACATAAAACGCGCTTAAATAATAACTTGAAAAAAACAAATCAAACAAACAATTCCTGTGACAATTGCTCATTGACTATACATATTTTTTGCTTAATGTTATTGTAAAAATCGAAAAAAAATATATATATATACATATATATAGCAATATAAGAACGCATTAATGTTCTTTTTGCAGCGTCCTGATAAAAATTATAAACTGATAAGCAATGGCCATGCCAATGGTGATTTGTCGGCATCTAAAGATGGCGAATTTAGCAACAGCAAACACATGAATGGTCATGCTTTTAACGGTAAGATCAATGGACTTACAAATGGCATGACAATAACGGCAACAGCAAATGGTTGCACCTCCAGTGCGAATGGCTTAGCAAATGGTAGTGCGTATAAAAATGGCGCCGTGCTGACTAATGGCTTCGCCAACGGTCACAGTGATTTGACACAAAGAAAAGTTAAATAATGTAAACCCAAAACAGCGAAACAACGTAAAATACACAAGAAGAAATTGGACATTTAAAAATATATTTGAAACATTAGTTTTTCCTCCAAAGCAACCAACTAACTCAAAACTATTCTTACTTTACTCTCTATCTCTCCCTCTCTGTTTCTCTCTATTTGTTTCTGCATAGGAGTATATTTGTTTAGAAAATTTTTTGCAATAATTTAATTATTAATAAAAAAAAAACAAAATGAAAGTAATTAAAACCAAAAGATACCCGCTAAGAGCCATTGCTTTCAAGTCAATCTGTAACTGTAAATTATGAGATAAATTAAATAGAGTTGTATTCAAACTTTAGGAAATATTTAATATACAAATTAAAGAGAAATAAAAAATGTTTGTGATGTATTTCTTAAAAAAAAAAAAATTAATAATAACAATTTTTTGTAAATGGTTTTTATAAAAATAGTTCCATACTTATTTTTCTATATTTTTTCTTTTTTATTTTTTCTTATTTTGGGATAATTTTATAGTTTAAGTTTCATTTTGTACAATGTTATACAAATATATACACACATACAACGTTACTTTTTGTTAAATTTTCTAGCTTTTTATAAAACAAATATAAAAATAAAAAAAATATTAAATGCTTTAGTTGTACAAATAAATGGATGAAAGCAGTCGAAGGTTTATAGTTAGTTATAAAAAAATAATATTGTATAAATAAATAAAAAACATTTAATTAAAACAAAAACAAAACAAACAAAAAAAGGTAAACTCTACTTTTAAATTGCCTTGGGAGAAATCAGAGGGTGCTCTAAGTTCTCTGCAAAATATTCCATTAAAAGAAGCCATAGCATAAATGTTAAAGCACCTCTACTTTGAAAAAAGTACTTTTTCAAAAGATTCTTTTAATAAATGTACACACGTTACAAAAAAGGCAAAATTTTCTTACGGTCATCTCCAACGAAGCTTTTGTAGCAAAAAATTTTTTGAACATATTGCGGTTATTTCAACCATAATACTGTTACCGACAACCCTATTATGTTTAAATTACCCATCCCTAAACAAGAGATCCCCTAATTTCATTTGGTTAATATTAATAATTGTATGGTTGTGTTATTAATAATAAAAATATTTTTTTTATTTAAAGATCAATTAGGTTGATAAGCAACAATATTATTATTGGTAATAAGCGTAATACATTTTACTTCTATTAGTCATAAGAAGGTTGAAGGCAAACGTAATCTGTTTGAGACTTTCTTATGGATTACGTGGCAATTATACTGTTGAAGTAACCATAAAACATATGTTCGAACATTTATCGTAAAAAATAGTTTTGTTCGTGGTGGCCGACCATATTGAAAAATATGTTTTCTTTGAGCGCAAGTACCTTTCCAGCTGTAATTTCAATAAATGTATTTTTTGTAAAAAGTACTTATTTAAAAAGCTTTTCAAAAGGAGTTATTTCTTAAGCTGCAAAAATACTTTCTAAGAGATCTTTTTGTAAAAAAAGCTTGATTTTACAACTTTTTGTTTAAAGAAAAAGTTGAGTTTTTGATAAAAGAAACTTTTGAAAAAATTATTAGGGAAAAATTAATATCTTTAAAAAAAGAAGTGTTTTTTTTGGAGAAAAATGTACATTTTCAAAGTAACTATACAGATTTAAACAAAATTAGCTTTTTCATAGAAAAAGTACCTCTAAGCAAAACATTTTTTTTTCTTAGCTCTTTTGTTACAATACAAAATTTTTTTTACAAATATATTTAAACAAATTTATAGTTTTTATTTACAAAATGTTTTTCAAACATTAAAAATTACAAGTTTTTACACAAAATCAAAAAAATTGTAAAAATTAGCTTTTACAAAAATTACCTTTTTACAAGAGAAAGTACCATTTTACATAAAAAGTACCTTTTTCAAAAAGGTACCTTTGGATAAAAGAGGAAATTTTTACAAAAAAGAGTCCCATTTTATAAAACTATACCTTTTACAAAACTATCCTTTTTTAAAAAAGTTCCATATGGTGTAGGTACATTTCAAAAAAAGTAGTTTTCTACTAAAAGTAAATTTTTACAAAAAAATAGCTTTTAAAAAAAAATTTTTACAGAAAAAGAACCTTTTTGCAAAAAAAAAAAGTACCTCTGGATAAAAAAAGAAGTTTTTACAAGAAAAAAAACATTATTTAAAAAAAAAAGAATCCCATTTTATAAAACTGTACCATTTTCAAAAATTTCCTAATTATGTTGTACATTTTAAAAAAAGTAACTTTCTGCAAAAAGAAAATTTTTCCAAAAAAATTTACTTTTTAAAAAAGAAGTATCTTTTTACAAAAAGAAGTATGTATGTACACAGATAAAATAAATTGATTTCAATTAAAAAATTTGTGATATTAATTAAATTTGCACCAGTTAAAAAAATTAATAGTATCAATTAAGCGTTTAATTCACTTGATTAAATTTTTAATTAAAACTGATTTTATTTTTAATTTATGCTTTAATTAGTGAACAATTTGCAGAATTTTTTTTCTGTGTACGTTTTTACCAAAATAACAGTCTTGTCTTAGTTCGTAGCTTCTTACCAAATTGTGCTTTTTAAATAAATATTTTTTTTAACTAAAATCAAGTTTTTATTAAACGGTGGTCTATAGAAGTATTCTAATAAAAACTACTTTTCCAAAAAAGTGCGGTTGAACATTTATCCCTCTTTTTGAATGCAAGGCAGTCTAATTTATTTATACTTAACAAAAATTTTTTACACAAAATTTACAAGAGTGAAGTTATTAATTATTATTTAGAAAAAAAAGACAAGCAAAAATTTATATAAATATTTAAATAATTCTGTAAAAAAAATTAAAACCACACTAATATTTAAGGTAAAAGTCATGCATATAATTAAACAAAACAAAAATATTAATTATGTTTATATTAACACAAAAACAAAGCAGTTGTAAGGAAAAAGAAAAAAAATACGCTAAACTACTACCATTAAACATTAATTAAATGAAATAATTAACATCATTGTCAAAACAACCACAAAACTCATGATTAAATTATTAAACAAAACCAATCGATATCTCAAAATCAATTCAGCAATATTTCGATAAAAAAAAAACATTAACATTAGAAATCCGCTTCATTAATTTATTTAAGACCCCAAAAATATAAAATTAAATAAAAACAATTCAAGAGCCATTCTAAAATTATAGAAAAATTTATGACATTACGACAACATTAACAGCAACTAAATTTATTAAAATTGCTTACTGAAAATTTTGAAATTTCAAAAATTAAAGATACAAACAAATAAAAAACAATCCCAAATAAATTTCAAACACTTAAGGAGAAATGTATTTATGTTTAAAGTTTATTTTTATTATTATTATATTATAAAATTATCATTAAAATATAAATAAATATAAATTAAAATTACGTAAAACAATATTATAAATAGTAGTCTGTAAGTTGTAATAGGTCTAATGGTATACAGATTTTGTATGCAAAAAACAAAAACAAAAAAATTAAAAAAAAATAATAATAAATAAATGAAAATACAAACGAGACGAAAATTTATGAAAAAATTTCTTATTAAAAAAAACTAAAAATCTGGCTAAAAAATCATTATACTACAACAAGAAACCACACAAGAACAACAACAAAATCCCACAAATCAAGTAACAAACTATTATTATAAATCTTTAAGAAGGAAACAAAAGGAAACAAAACCGAAATATAAGAGTTCGTAAGTTTTTTGTGTATAAAATGTTAATTTAACGAACTGGGCGTTATGGAAGTTGAACTTATTTTTATTTTCCAAATAATATTTTATTAAATAACAACAAACAGTAAATAAAATTAAAAAAAAAAAACTAAAAAGCATTTTTGAAAAGAAAAAAAATAAATAAACTGAGTTTTTTTCTGGTAAATAAAACTTTTGGTTAGGAAAAGGTAAGTTTTTAAATATTTACTATTTTATTTTATTAACTTAACTTAACTTTATTAAAAAAGTTAAGTTGACAGACTTGTTAGTCCAGCTCTTAATTATAAAACATATGCGCCAGGAACTTTCTTTAATTCTTAATTCCAATTATGCGTATGCTGATCCTCTTATTAGAATGAATTTAACAAATTCTTTAGTTGTATTGATTTTTCTTCAAGTCCAAATGAAAATAACAAAATATTTATTGAATTAATTTCATCATTTTTATTTTTTTGAATAAACATTTTATATATTTTGAATTGTGTTTTATGTTAAATGTACACTAAATTAAGAATATTAAATTTAAAATGTCTGAAAGGATTATCTTTCATAGACAAATAAATAAATAGTAAATAAATTATTTAGTCATTCTCCAGACTAGCAATTTTTGTTGCTGAAATTTTATTAAATTCTACTTTGAAATTGCACTAGCATCCACATTATGAAATTCTAGGGTGTATTTTGTTTTTGTAAAAAAAATTTAGTTTTTTTTTTCTGACTGCCAAAATAGACGAACATTAATGAGCCGAACCGAACACAAGTTTGTGGATTACAAAAAAAAAACCGAACGGAA
This sequence comes from Pollenia labialis, assembly GCA_949318255.1. Classification (NCBI taxonomy): domain Eukaryota; kingdom Metazoa; phylum Arthropoda; class Insecta; order Diptera; family Polleniidae; genus Pollenia; species Pollenia labialis. The sequence continues at coordinate 193,297,868 of OX439139.1, read as the reverse complement.
TTAAATGTTCTCATCTTTTGTTGAGTTTGATAAAAACAGTATTATTTTTGTGTTCGAAAGTTGACTAACAGGGAAACGTTATTTTTTTTTAATGATTTTATGCACAAACACATTAACGTTTGTGTATTCCACAAATCTACCGAACCGAACCGAAGAAGATGCAGTGTAAAACAGACGCCATTTTGCAAACATTATTTTAATTAATATAAATTGTTTCTGATTCGACTTTATTATTTAAATGTATATTAATTTGAGGACTTTTTTATATAAAAATATTAAGTAATTAGTATTGTGGTAATTTTGTTGAACTATTTATGGTTTTTAATCCAAATTTTTAATATTTTTAATCAGGCTTAAGTTCATCAAATTTAATTTTCATTAAATTATTTTTTATGAAGAAAGGAATTTTGCAACATGAAAATTAATTAAAATTGTTATTGATAATCATTCATTCTTGACTGGCCTGAGATTCGAACATGGCGGCTGCTTACCCTGACATGTTTCGATCGCTACCACTCGATCTCCTCAGAGGGATTTGCCGTCTTACACTCGCTGCCATCTACGACTGCTGACGTCAATAGTCAAACATCAATCCTTAAACCAAATTGCATTTTAACCCTTTGGTAGATCGAAATTTGCTTTTTGAATGATTATCCATTTTCAATTGATTTTACATGTTTTTCCTTTTACCTCTGTTTTTTCGTACTTTTTGTCAATAATTCTTATTGAAGTCCAAAGTACATTTTTGTTTTTTCATGTTTGTCTTTCTTTTTCGTATATTCTTTTGTTATAATAATAAAACTATTAAAAAATATTTTTTTTGAGTTTAAGACTTAAACTTTAAGTACAATTAGTGCCAAAAAAGTACAATGTTTTACTGAATTAAGTACAATTTCGAAAATTTCATCTATCATCCCTGCAGTAGTGCTATGTTCATACGACGATATAAACCACTCGTTTTGCTCTCTGATAACTAGATTGCCACACATGCTGTTCATACGATTCATTCTTGTTTCATTTTGACATAGTTTTTGTGTGATTTTATTTAAAAAACATTAAAATGTATGTGACAATTGAAAATATATTATTTAAAAATTTTATTAATAATTTTATTTTATTATTATCACTTTATTTTATTTAACATCAATTTTTATTTTGTTTTATTAATTTTTTTTGATTTCTTGCGAAAGGTAGTTTAAACTAAACTAACGATAACATTTTTTCCTGTTTCGCCGCATGTTTCAATATGAAACGACCTGTTTCGCCCTCAAAATTTTGTATGGCAAGACAGGTCATTTCGATCATGTTTGTGTCGCGAAACAGGAATGGGAGAGCGAAACACGAATATTGCTGTCCGTGTGGACATGGTATTATGCAATAGAGATGTCCCTTTCTGTGATGATGATTCGCAAAAAAAGCCTCATCGACAAAAAAAAAATTATATTTTTCCAAAATAATAAAACGTCATCACTGTTGCCAACTTTTAAATTTTTTTAAAGCACTTATCTAGAAAATCCCCATAATATTTAAAAATTTTGCAATACTTGCATTTTCCAAAAACAACACATTAACTCATTTCTGAGGAAAGAGTTATACATATTATAACTTTTGCAAACACATTAAAGTTGCATTAATTGTTCTTATTCTTACCAAATTTGCGTTTCAAAAAATTAATCTCATTTATCAAGTTTAAACTTTAGTTAGTGCCGGTTCACACAAGTCAAGTCAAGACTTGACGAGTCAAACTTGACGTGTGTGAACCGGCACTTACAATTTGACATTAATCCAGTAAATTTGCATTAAATGTTTAACAGGGTAACATTGTTCATCGTTTTCTCCTTAACTTGGTGGCCACACGATCAAGTTTTGCCTTTCAATTTCATTGAATTTGCAATACACTCTCACATGCCTACTAACACACTCACGCTTTTCAAATTTAGCACGAGATTGCTTTCAATTTCACCTCTCCATTTGTTTGGCAATTTAACTTTCAATTTAGCAGCTGATTACATGTTTGTCTTTATTAATTGTTTTTTTGATGACATCTTGAAAGTAAATTGAGTGCATCCTTCTTTACGGCTTTCAATTTATGTAAGTTTTGACAAGCAGTATATGTAAAAGACTATCTAGAACAACTTTATCGTGTGGCCGCAGGGTAAGTGCCAAAATTCCACTCGCATGCAATTTTTGCTGCCACTGGACCTGCCATTGCAGTCTAGATTTGTATGTATTACACACATCATCACAAACTTATTGAATTGCGCTTTCCTTAATTGTTGCTTATCTAAGGCGAATTCAACTACAGGTGGTGCGGAACTACAACAATCCAAAAACAGCAGAACAACATAGGGTTTTTGCTTATAGCTCGAAATGTCAACCAATTTTAGCAAAACACTACCAAATCAAAACAAATAAGCTCGAACTGTAAAAATCAGATGCCGTTTCGACACAACCTGTAGTTAATTCACCTTGTGCTTATCTATTAAATTTTACAGCCTGGAACACCATATATCTTTAATAACATGGGGTCTTCACCTGACAATTTGTTGTCTTAATAAACGTCAAACTTCATATAAAAAAAAAGTTGACAAAAATTTCACTTTTTTTTTATTGACTTTGACGTTTGGTATGGCAACAAATTGTCAGATGAAGCTCCATGCAAGAACTTGCATTACGGTTGCCAGTATATACCAGAGATAAATATTGCGACATATATTGCAGTAAATGTCAAAATTATATTATCTTTAATGTAGACGATTTTGGTTGACAATTATTGCTAACATAAAACGTCAAATTTTGTTGTCAATTTTAAAAAAAAAGAAAAAAATAGAAGCAAATTGTGTGGAAAAGAAATTAAGTTTGTGAAATAGTAGCAAATTTTACAAGGCAACAAAAACGAAAAAATGTAAAGGCTTGAAAAAACACTATACAATTTCGATCTATTGTGGTTCCAGTAGTACAAATATGGTCCAAATTGAAAATTTTGTGAAGGTTTTTTTTTAATTTTTAATTAAAATTATAAATTTTTTAAGACGTTTAAGTCCGATATTAAAAAAAAAAAAATTAGAAATATGTATAAATACTTATAGTTATAACCTTTAATTCGTTTATGTATTGCATTTCAATCGGCTTGATAGTTTCGGAGTTATAATATCAAATTTAAGCAAAAAATATATTTTTTACGAAAAAATAGCAAGTTTTTTGTTAAAAAAAAATCGCAAAGCCACATGTATAGCAGCAAAATGAGGTATCGATCATAAAAATCGATTGTTTTTTTCGAATTTATTCACAATAAAGTAAATTCGCTTGTTTTCACAAAATTTGAGTTCTTCGTTTGATATATGTACATAAAGTTGAGTAATTACGTTCTTCTTTTGATTTATTGAATTTTGAAAACATTTTCCCCATGCTATGTACAAATTTTCACATTGAAAATCAATTGCATAGTAACATTCGGGAAATTGTTCACTTTTGCGGCTACCTAAGCGCTAGCTAAACGGTGTTAGGAATCATTCTTAGGAAGTTCATATGTTCGGGAAAGTTGTTTATTGAGATCTAAGGTGCATTTTTAAGGTTGATTGTTTCCTTGATTTTTTAACGGTTTGCTACCTATGGACCTGAACAGTGGAAAAAAGGAATAAAAAATTGAATTTTCGGGAGATTTTTCACTTTTGCGGCTACCTACGCGCTACCTAAACGGTGTTAAGAATCATTCCTAGGAAGTTTATATGCACTAAAAAGTTGTTTATTGGATCTTAGGTACATTTTTGTGGTTGATTGTTTTCTTGAATTTTGAACGGTTTGCTACCTATAGACCTGAACAGGGAAAAAAAGGTAAAAAAAAAGAATTTTTTTTAAGTTTTTGGCGATTTTGATCTTAAAGATAAAGTTTTTTTGATTTTATATGTTCACAATTTTTTTTCTTTATGGCAAATGCTACAACTTTGTCTCAGATGGTTAATCAAAATTCCAAACAGTTTGCATGATATGAGCCTGAGAAAATGATCACTTTTTTGGAAAAATGACACCGAGGCCCTAAATCTTTAAGGGCCCTTAAAAAAAGTGCATGACTTTCGGCAAAACTGGGAGACACGGGTCTTTTTTTTTTGGTCCTTTATGGTTATTTATTGTCCGTATATGGTTATTTTTTTCGTGTTGCACTGTGTTATTCTAGTATGACAACTGATTTGTTGTAATTTTTTGCTATGCACATTATGGTTGGGGAACATTTAAAAATAAAATTGTAGTTTAAAAAAGAAATAAATTTATTCGTAAATCTGTAAACTTTATTTCTAGGATATATGTATGTATGTACATTAGGGTGTCCCAAAAAATGATTTATTTATGATTTTCATTGGTGCTCAATCAAAATTTAAAAGCTTATAGGGTAAAGTATTTTTGGTTCTTTTTTAAGAATTTTCGGAATAGGTTTAGAGGTCGCGCAATTGGAGTTTTCATAAAAAACCGGAGTTTTCGGCCTTTTTTTTAACTTTACTGCTAACTTGGTTAATACCACGAGTTTCTGCACTCCTGAGGAAACAGTTTTAAAGAAAATTATCCAAGTTTTATTCCTGTCTGAAAATCTAATAAGTTTTGATGATTAGGTTACTCATTTAGATACCCTTAATTGCAATTTTTCGTAATTTTTTCAAAAATTTTGTAATAACGCTTTACAACTTTTTCAGTTTAAATGAAAACGAAAAAAACTAATGATGCAGTTTGAAAGACAAATTAATTCTAATTAATATGAATAAACAATTTTTAAATTTATTCTTACCGTTCCTGAGTTATACCCGTTTTTATCTTTATACCCAGTATATTTTATTAAAAAATCTTTGCAGCATTTGCATTTTTGTCGGCGGTTTGGAGGGATCAAGGGCATCTAAAATTTTTCCCACAAGCCACACATTTCTTGTTTTCACAAAATTCATATATATTTTGAATACAATTACACATTTTTGAACTAACAAAAAAATAAAAAAAAATCCTTACCGGTACGTCGACGAAAACTTTTATACATATATGTGACGCGCAAATATAAAGGGACATAAGGGAAAAACCCGGTTTTGTTCAGGAGAGTCATTTTGGTGTACCATCACTTCATAAAACGCGCATATCTCTGGGAGGGAACACTTTTGGTTCATAGGATCGGTCTCATTCGATGCTCAGATGATGTCCCCATCAAAAAAAAAAAAGTAAAAATTAATTTTTTTACCCTTAGGTCCCTTTCTCTATGCGCTGCCACATACACAAAAAACTTTTCTATTTGATTCGTCGGTCAGCTAAATCAAAAAATTGTGTTATGTAAAATCGTATAACGACAATATTATAGCGGAGAATACACATAAAATAGAAAGTGAAAATGACAGCGTGTAACGATTTAGATCAATAAATGTCAGAAGTTAATGACAATTAAACCCAACTATAAAAATTTATGGAAATATACAATAATTATAACGAAAAAAGTACAAGGTACAAACTATAAAAATAGTGTAACTCGGAAACTGTAGGACAAAATTCCATTTTTGTTTTTCTTAATTGTTTAGAACTTATCGGTATTTAAAATCGCGTCACTAGTTTTTATACCTTTCATATAAATTTGGGAAGTTCTTAAACCGTTTTTTGCAGAATTTGTTAAAAAATTACAAAAATACTTAATATGTGGAATCGTAATGGACAAAAATATTGCCGGAACTTAAAGTTTTTGCATATGGAAATAAAGTTTGGGAAATTTTCTTTAGAAATATTCGGTCAAAAAATTAAATGAACGTGGTTATTGACAAAGTTATGAGTCAAGTTTGAAAAAAGCCCGAAACCCCAGATTTTTAACAAAGACTTGAATTGCGCGACCTCTAAACCTCTTCCTAAAAATCTAAAAAAAAATTCAAAAATACTGGACCCTATAAGCTTTCAAATTATGCACGAGCCTCTGACAAAAAAAATTTTTGGGACACCCTAATGTACATATGTATATAAGATTGACATTGAAAGCTTTTTATTATTTGAACGGATAAAATTAAATAAGTATGATCTTAATATTTATTTAAGTGTTTTAATAACAATTTTATTGTTTTTTAACTTAAAATATATAAGTTTTTTTTAATGATATTTCTTAAAAAAAAAACAATAAACAGATGGAATTAAACCAAATAAGAAGAATTGTGGCAAAAAGCTTTAACTTGAAAATAACAAAGAAACTTTAAAAATTAAGCAAAACACAGCTGTTTTTGCTATTTTTTTTTAACCAACAACAAAAACATAGCATATCATAAGTAACATGCTAATGGGTGTAGTACGTAAATTTTAAACGCTAAACGCCGCACTGTGTTTTGGAATAGCCTGTTTTCTTGGATTAATTCAGGTGACCATATTGTAAGAACAACATACAGTGGATGAATTTTAACAATGTTCATTATGGTTATGGTTAAATATGATCATAATATGATTAAAATTCGGTCGAAATTATTCATAAAACACAGTTACAAATAGTGCAAATAGGGTCGATTTTCATGCCCGAAAACCCCAATGTTGAGTGCTGACGCATAAACGCGCGACAAATCAAGGTGCCTCATCTGTATATATGGGAGGTATAATTATTGAGGAATCAGAATCTCTTGATGTTCTGGGCATGAGGATACAATGTGATGTCCGATGGACAGAACATATATTCAAGGTGTCGAAAGAAGCATTTAAGTGCCTCGGTTTTCTAAGACGGTGTAGGATATACTTCACTCCATCTGATCTCCTTACTATTTAAACCACCTATATCCGACCGCGTATGGAATACAACTCTCATGTGTGGGCCGGTGCTTCAGAGTCTATTTTGGAGCTTCTCGACCTCGTGCAGGAGAGGGCGAAGGTTCTCATTGGTGACAGTAGGGGGTCCAATTCTATTGACTCCCTTGAGCACCGTCGCAATGTGGGTTGTATTTGCCTGTTTTATCGTTAATACAATAGGATATGTTCTGACGAAATTAGGGATCTGGTTCCCGAAACCCGTACGTTTGTTTGCAATAAACGTTTTTCCTCAAAAGCCCATCCTTACGTGGTCGATTGGCAGGCGTATCGTACAACGCATTACAGAGAGAATTCGTTTTTTCCCCGGACTGTTCGTATGTGGAATAACCTTCCTGCCGAAGTCCTCCCTCTCACTTTCAATGCAATGCATTAGTAGGGGGCATCCCCTGAGTGCTGGTCCTATCAAAAAAAAAAAAAAAAAAAAAAAAAAAAGCATTTTAAAAACAACCGGTTAACCGGTTTTAATTCGAATACAAAAAATACAAAAATCAAATTAGTTTTTGTATAAAAAGTTAATTTGAAATAAAAACACAATTCACGAAGGTGGGGCACCAACAAAATACGTAGATATAACTTAATAACAAATATTTGACGATAAAATCCAAAAATAAGCGTAACAAGTAAATTAATCAAACTTAAGCTTTTCTTGTAGGAGATTAAAGGAACTAATATATAAGCTTTTCTTAACAATTTCTAATTATTTACTAAACTTGATTTTTAAGATGATAATTGTATAATGCAATTGAAAAACTGTTAAATAATGTTTGCTCTATGTGTGAACATAGCTTTAGAATTTTTGAAAAACTTTCGTTTTAAAAATATACAGGAATTTAATACATACATTTATTATTTAAGATATTCCCCCAAATTTCTTTTAAATGAGATTAAATTTGTTGGTGGTTAAACAGGTCTATATGAATCTGTAGACTTCAATCAAATTTTTGAAAAGTTGCAACTAAAACCTCTTAGCCAGGATAATATAATTCGAATAATATTGTTTCAGCAATTTAGTAACGAATAGTAATATGAACATCTGTCAATTCGTCGATCACAATTTAAAACTTCCATGACATTGTTTGATTCCTTCAATTTTGTTTTAAGTTGTTGGTGTTTTAATAAATAAAACTGAATATATGCTAGAACTACTTAAGAATTAATGTGTTTCAGCCAATGAATAATTTTTAGCACAATATTCAATTAGAAAAATACTTAAATTACGGGTACATTTTTAACAAAAGTAAGGAAAACTTAAATAAATTAATCATTACTAAAATAACCGGTTAATTTTACCAAAATAACCGGTTTATTCGATATTCGAAAAATGAACATTTTAAAATATCCGACTTGGGCAACACTAAAATAACCGGTCGAATACTATTCGTTCAATCTCCCTAGAAACAGCGCATTGCCGTGCGCTTTTATTGTGCTGTCAATGGTTATAATAACAATTATACAAAAAAGGAGGGGTTAAAGCAAAAAAAAAAATTACAAAAATGCTACACACATACAAAAGTATGACAACGGAAGTCAAAAACGTCGCCGTCTTTTCTTTTCTCTTATTACGCAGATATGCTTTAGTTAGTGAAGCCAAAGAGGCCAAAGGCCGGCTATGCAGAGACCAGTACTTGTTATACTATAGAGGAGAAAATCCTTGCGACCAAAAGCGTTTTTGTTATAAATTTCTTTTTTTGTATTTAACGTTTGTAGGATAGGACCTTATGACATGTTTAAAAATGGCATAATGTCCATTTGCAACTTAATTCGTTGACATACCGACACTGCTCTAATGGAAATTTTTAAAAGCGTAGCAATGTCCATGAACACTATGACACGTTTTGGAGCGTCATAACGTCCATGGACACTGCCACTGGAGGTTATCACATGCCGACAATTAAATTTTTTTCTAATTGTATCATAACATTTTAAATAAGATAATTTTTGGGGCTACCTTAATACTATGTTATACTGTAATCGAAACCTTCTATCTACACAACAACGGCATGTACGAAAAAAGAACAACAAATTTTGTGGGAGTCATGTAGAGATGTGCGATATTGATGTACCTGTGATTTATAATAATATAAACCACTCGTTATGTTCTCTGAAACTAGATTGCCAAAAAATTTGGATGGCAAAACATGTGTTTCAATCTTGTTTGGGGGGCTCATTCGCCAAAATATGTCCGAATAATTAGTTTTTCCCGAAAATCGCAAATCTTTGTTTTCAGGCCCGAAAAACCTATGGGAGGTATTTTTAATTTAAATTTTTCATATTTTTATTCCCTATTATATCCTCAATAAATCCCTATGTGATGATCAAAAAATTCTGAAATTTGCTTAACAATATTTATCAAAATTTAAAAATGGAGTCTTTAAATTTGCCGTTAAAAATAAAAATAAAAATTAAAAATAAAAATAAAAAGCTTTTAAAAAAATAATTTATTTTTCATACCCGCTTATAGGTAAACGGTATCCTACGAAGAAAAAAACTGATTTACAAGTAAATACGGGTTTGTTTTAAGTAAAAATCGGCTCTTATTCAAATATTTCTCAAAAAACATATACTGATTTTATGCCTACAGTTCTTGTAGTAGTGTCCTGAGAACCGTTAATGGCCTGGGGAAATTTTAATAAGTCCCGGTTCACACTATGAAAGTTTTCTTTCAGAAAGTCTGAGTTTGTTGAAGAAAGAGAAGAGAAAAGTGGCATATTCCCTTCCCTTCTCACCAATAAACTCAGTCTTTCTGAAAGAAAACTTTCATAGTGAAAACCAATACTATCTTTAAAATTTTTAACCAAATCTTTTATGTCTTATTAGAACTTCTTTTACATTATTTTCCATTTAATTGCAAAAGTTGTTATTTAATAGCAACATTTTTACAGGAACTGAAAAAAATATTTTCTCCCTTATAAATGCCCCTTCAAACTTAAGGGTGGGTGAGCCACCCCTTCCCTATATGTGATCTGCTTAATTTTTTGTGAAGCAGAATTTTTTGATGGGAAGGGAATTTCTAGGGGGAGCTACCCTAATGTTTATATTTTAAAAGGCTTAGGATTAATATTGTGGATACTACACACTGAATGATTAACTTATCCATTCCACCTGTGGTGAAGGGTAAAATAACTGCATCTTGTGTCGTAAAATAGTTCAAAGTTGTTATTTACTGAACAGTAATTTCAAATAAAAAATCGCCAAGATGAAATAAACTTTACACCAAAATAAAAAGATATTTATGAATAGATTGGGAACTTTATTAATGATGCTATAAAATCAAAATCCGAACTAAGCCAGAAAACTCCAAATGGGTTTTTGCTAATTTCGATTAGTACTTTCGGATACTGAAGTCAAAAATGGAGTGCATATTTTATGTGTTGCACTGTAGCTTGATTTTTATATCGAGCCCTTATATTTATATATTTGCTTCAAGTCTAGGGTTTCGTTTGAAATTGCTTTTGCTCTTATTTCGTGACGGTACTTCCCAGAGATATGAGATTTTTAAAGATGATGCAAATGATCAGAAATTATCGATTTTCATTAAAAAAACCAAAATCTTAAATGTTGTTGGTTACATCATTTTTGCTATTAGGGCTCGATATATTCAGGATTGTTGTGGAAATCTAAAACGCAAGAATTTGGAAGTTGTTTTAATACACTTTTATAATTTTTGCAATAAAATTCTGTTTAATAGAGAAATATTTGTGTTATATTCATAAAATTGTTTTATTACAAAAATCTTTGTAATAAACGTCGCGACGTTTAAAATTCTTGCGTTTTGCGTTTTCGATTTCCAAACACCCCTGATTATATTGTTTAATTGAACCATATTTTAGTTAAATAGAAACACAATTTTTTTTAAATCGTGACATAATTTTTTATTGGGAATTGCTTAAGACTTTGATAAAACATTAATTAAATTGGAAAAGATCGCTTAAAAAATGAAATGACTTCTAGCAGATTTATTCAACTGGTTTTTTATGTATTTGCCTATTTATTTGCAAAAATGAATAAAAAAACATACACTATTCAAATAAAACATATTATTTTAACAAAATAATTTATTCTCGTTGCGGAACATTTATGTATGTATTTAAAGTTTTCTTTTTATTTAATTTTCTTATTTGGTTATTGTTTTTTTTTTGTTTATTTTTTGTTAAAAAAATATCATTAAAAAACTATATATTTAAAGCTTAAAAACGTATTATATACTTTGGTTATTATTGATATACATACACACATACATACATCTATATATATATATATATATATATATATATATATATATATGTATGTATATAAAATTGTAACGTTACTAACTGATTCATCACACACACACACAGCCTAAACGCCTGAAGCTAAAAACTTTAAATTTGGACCGGAGGTTGGTCTTTCCCTAAATCGATCACCTAAGACGGGATTTTTGGAAATTCGAATGTTTAGGGGGTGAAAAGGGTAAAAACAGGTTAATTCGGTAACCTTTTTAAAAGAGACACAAAAAAAATTTAGTTTTATCGTTGTTCTTTCGAAAAATAAGCGGACAAGTGTCTGGTACTTTTTTGAAATTCGGACGTTTTAGGAATACTACGGGTTAAACCTGAATTTTGGTACTTTTTTTCAACGCATCTATCCTTTGAACCAATAAACATAGAAATAAAGCTTATATCACATTCGAAACTTTTCAAAAAAAATTTCGAAATTCAAACTTGTAAACTGTTAAAAAGGTACCTCCATTCATTGACATATTTGTACTCAATTATGGGCTCCCACTTTTTGAAACTTTAATGAGGGGAAAATAGTACAAAATAGGGAAATTTAACATCGTTCTTTAGCTTTTTGGTTCTACAAGTGATGCCAGAAGTGCAGATTAATCTGCATTTTGTAGATTTTATACTCAAAATTGTCAAAATGCAGTGTAGAATTGGCCAATCTGAACGTGTACAATCGTTTTTATTTTATTTTTATTATAGTTCATAAATTTTCACAATTTCATTTTTCATATGTTTAAAACAATTTTCTGATAATTTTATAAAAGTATTTTCATTCATTTTTAATACTTTTAAGAAATATAAATTTGTTTGTTGTGTTTTTTTCTTAATCATCTGTCATTTTAATCATCTGAAATGTAATGTGAACGGCTTTGATTAACTTAATCAACATTTTGCTTAATCGCGTTTAAAATCCAAAGTGTGAACATAGCATAAGAACCCAAGGGTGAACGTAGTATTAATTTACATTTTGCTTAAACGCGTTTAAGAACCCAAGTGTGAACGTAGTATAAGATCCCAAATTAAGCAGCCTTCTGAAATTCTTTGGAAACGCTAAAACTAATTTCTCCGCTGTATTGCAATTTATGTTTTTAAGATCAAAAATCAATATACAGAATTTTAGGATGATTAGTCCATAATTTGCCATGCATCCAATTTAAATTCCATAAAACATTCTGATTATTAGTCAATAATTTAACATATACATATGTAGATCTAAACTGCAACCAATTTGAATTCTGGCGTCCATTTTCATAAAGATAAATTAATAATATATAGATTTCATATAGATGCCACTTCTGAAATATTCGAACTGTCGGTGGAGGGTATCAAAGGTTTGGCACAGCCGAACAAGATGTGATAATTCCTTACTCAGCTTAAATTTGAATAAACATTTTTAATGTAAAAATATTCAAAAATTATCTGTCATGTTCTGACAATCGCATTCGAGTGAAATTAAAGTAAAGCTTTTAGTAAGTTTAAGTTTATGAAACCCATTTTGTAAAGTATTTGGGAATTACATTGCAAAGGAACATGTCATGGGACTTACATTTGCATGATTTGGAAAAGAAAGTAGCTCCCGCAGTTGGAATTCTATATAAATAACAGGTGGTGTCGGAACTTCAACAATCCAATAACAACAGAAACAACATAGGGTTTTTTGCATTGCATTGTTAGTGTCCTTACGAAACACTAACAAATCAAAAGAAATTAGCTCGAACAAACAAAATCAGATGGCATTCCGACACCACCTGTAGTTGAACTCGTCACTTTGTGGGTAATTACCCGAATTTGGTATAATTTTTACTGTCGTGGGTAGAGCGTGGGTAATTTCTCTTATTTGAAATTCTTACTTCAGATACCCAACTAAAATTAAGATTCGAGTTCAGTGATGACATTAATATCTTTTTAAATATTGTTGCTAAAAATGCACAGTCTTCTGAACCAAAGTGTCGGTTTCTTTTTTAGAAAAGACTTGAATCATTAAATTTATAAATATTTTCAAGAGTTCGGAATATCGCAAGATGGTCCCTTAGATTTGGATAAAGATGCCTATCACAGGGATTTGAGCCAGAATTTATTGAAAAAAGTTACTTAAACTAAAAACTAAACTGGGGAATGATTTGTTACCAATATTGCTTTAGTTTGCAGAATATTTAACGCCCTTTTCAGTTTTAAAACTGAATTACGAAAGGGGCAGTTGTATAAAACCCTGCAGGTATTGCGCTTACAAAATAAGCTGCAACTGGTATTTGTTAAGACCATCAAACTTAAAATGGTAGACAACACAAAAGAAATAACTTTAATCGCAGATTGATGCACGGCATTACCATTTGAAACTGATTTCAAACAAATAGGCATCGCGCATCTCCTTGACGAAACGCATTGCAGACGTCCAATTTTGTTCCTCTTTTTCGAGCATTGCTGGCTGCATGTCACGAATAAAAGGAACAATGTTGACCTCCGAGACATCAATTGTTGCTGTTTTATCAGAATAAACCAATGATTTCACAGCCCTACGGAAAAAAATCAAGAGGGGTCACATTGCACGGCCTTGAAGCCTAATTGATAGTATATTTTCTCTAAATCAACACATTGCCTTTATTTTTTGGAGAAATAAGTTGCGTCATTTTAATCATGAAGACGCCTATAAGTTGCGTAAATCGATAGATGATTTTCAAAGTAAATTTGGTAGCGTTGTTCAACCATGAATCTACTCATGATAATGTTCCTAAGCAAAAAGCGAAAGTAGTATGACAGTTCGTTAGACAGCTAACCTTTCGTAAGCTCTATGGGGTTAAAAAAAAACACTCATTATAAAGGAATGGCAATGAGCATTTTGAACCTTCCCAAGATATATGCAACCAAATGTGGAAGTTAACTCATTATTTTAGGAGTTTTATTAACTGTTTTGAGGTCTTTAATGGTATTTTTGTGAATATATATGTAAAATTTTCAAAAGATTTTGTTATTCGTGCTTAATTCCCATGTAAAATTTTAATAAGAACCTTAATAGATTGACTAATATTGATCTTCTTTCAATAAGTTTGTTGTTCTTTTCAGGGGTGTTCTGGAAATCGAAAACGCAAACGTTAAAATTTGGAAGTTGTTTTAATCTAATTTTTATTATAAAATTTTGTTTAATAGAGAAATATTTGTATACTACAGTCAAATCCCGATAATTCGTACCCCGATAAATCGTAATTCCCGATAATTCGTAATAAACTGTCGGTCCCTTGAAAAAATCTCGTTAATTCGTAAAATTTCCATACATTTTGGTCCCCTCGTTAATTCGTAATTTTTTTTTCAAATAAAATCTTCTTTGCCTCTTATAAATCGTAATTGTTTGCTAACTGCCACTTATAATTCGTAATAAAAACAACAGAAACATGGAAAGAATGATTTTTTGTTTACCGCTATTTTGTTTTGCGTGGGTTTTTTTCTTGTGTGTTTCTTTATTTTCTTAAGATCAGTTTGTTACATGAACAATTTTTATATATGTATTTTTCCTTTTTAACCATTTTTTTATGTTTTTTGTATCGTTTTAGTAAATAAATTGAAGAACCCCGTTAATTCGAATTTATTTTATTTTGACCCCGTTAAATCGAAACCCCGCTATATCGAAAACCCCTATAATTCGTAAGAAATGGGCGGTCCCTTGCAATTACGAATTATCGGGATTCTACTGTATTTGTCATAAAATTCTTTTCTTTTCGATTTCCAGAACGACGCCGTGCAATAAAGCCATAGGCAATACAGCCATATGGCCTTATTTCTCACTCCATTGGGAATCGTTACGAATTAGCTAAATTTGTAATTAGTTTTGTTCACACCAACCATTAATTTTCCTTTTCTTCCTATATGAACACAGTGTTGCCAGAACTTTTAGAGGTAAAATCAGCAATAACCCATAATTTTGCATCAAAAAATCTGCGTCAAGATTTTAAAAATCTTCAATAAATCTTCAAAACACATTTATTACATTTTAAATGTAATTTATTAAGAAAAAGATATAACATTTTTTTCAAAATGTTCTGGAATTTAAAAATAGTTCTCAAAAATATCCATAGGTGGTCCTGGAAATATAAGTTTTAAAAAGGAAATTTTTTATTGAGCTCTTAACACAGAAAAGTTTAAAAAATTTGTTCGATTTTAACTCGAATGCGATTTTGAGACCATGGCTAATAATTTTTATATTTTTTTAAATCAAAAATTTCTATCCGAAACTCATTACTCAGGCTGAGTTGAGATTTTTCACGTCTATTTTATTTTAAACAACAAATAAAAAGTTAATTGCTTGACATGTTATTTAAACTTTTATTGAAAATTTACAAGATATCAAATATTGCAACTATTAAAAATATTTACACAATTTCTTCTAATAAATCTATGTATTTCCCCACGGTTCTTCCATCAATGGTTGATATATTTCGTTTATCAATGCAAAAAGTGGAAATAGTACAAACAAAAGTGACAATGAAAAGAAGGTTTTTACCGAGCTAAAAAATCTACAATCTTAAACCTAAAATCTTCAAATCTGCATTTTAATAATTTTGGGGGTAAATGCAGATAAATCTGCACTTCTGGCATCGCTGTATGAACAAATGTTTTTTTAAAAACTAAATTTTAAACATTTGATTTTAAGTAATTTTCTTATATAACGGTGTGTATTTAAAATATTCTCCAAGCAGTAGCTCCCAAACATAAAGCACAAAACAAACATTTGCAAAGCTTTGCTTAGTATTAAATGAAAGCTTTTTGCTTTTGTCTTAGTCAAGACACACAATATTTTTGAAGAACGTTATTTAAATAAAATAAGCAACTGGATACCTATAAATATGAAAATTAAAATTTATCTACATATTTAGTAGAAACATTTTATTACTGATCTGAAATGTTTTTTTTTTCAATTTACTTTAAAAAAAAATATGTACTTTAATAAACTGTTACAAATTGTTTGTACAAATTATTTTCCATTGTTTTATTACGTATAAAATTAAAAGGAAATTTTACATTGTTATGTAAAAATTTAATTAAATGATCCCTAAATAAAAATTCTATAGTGTAAATGTTTGTGCATTTCATGTTTATCCAACGAAATATCTGAAAAAATTTTTGCTGTAAACTGCTGAAAAAATAATTGTTTTAAAATTTCAGCATTTATTAAACTTTAAGAAATAAACTGGCAAGCATAGGAATAAAATCGCATGTATTTTGCTTACAAATCTCACAAATTTTTTAAATTTTTTTTAAAATAATTTCCTAAAATGTATGTATGTATGTATGTAGTTTTAAAAAATAATTTCATACTGTTAATAAATTGTTAACAAAAATCTTGAAAATTTTGTATCAGGATTTAAACAATTTTAGTTTCAAACGGTGCCTTGGAATTATTATAATGACTTCAGGGGAAGTATTCTGCATTCAGATGCGATTTTGATAAAATGTAAAACACATTTAGGGGTGTGCCAATTTTTTTTGTATTTTTTCTTATTTATTGTTATGGACGAGAATTTAAGATTTTTTCAATCAAATTTGAAATATACTGTGGCGCTAAATTTAAATTTGGATATTCATATTCTGTGAATATTGGTGCAGATATTCGTATTCACAAATTGATATTCGTAACATTACTAGCATATACATACATAGCTGATCTTGAAATAGTTTTTTTTTCGCGCTTCTTTTGGGTATGAGAGATTCTTCCTTTATTATAGCCTTCACCACAGGTGGTGGAAAAGGGTGTATATAAGTTTGTCACTCCGCTTGTAATTTCTTTATTAATGATCTAACTGCCTGTTTTTAGAAAACGTAAACAAGTGAGTGAGTGAGAAATTATATTGAAAACAACAATAAACCAGTTAGAAATTATAGTCGGTCAAGCCCGACCATATGATACCCAACACCACAGTATTTAAAAACAAATTTTCGAGAGTGTATGGCTATATGAATAGGGATCCATCTATGATTTAAATTTCATTAAAATCGGTTTGATAGTTTCTGAGAGGCAGAAATCGCCCCCTATCTCCCATCGTGGTCCTACGATTCGGCCCATTTTCAATAGGCTTGGTCCTTGTGCCAATAAGAACCTGTACTTTGCGCACAATGTTACATATACAGCCAGCCAGCCGGACGGACAACGTGAGATCAACTCAGAAAGTGATTCTAAGTCGATCGGTATACTTAAAGGTGGGTCTAGGATATTTTAAGGTGATACACACATCAGCACTACTGCCGAATGCCCTCTCCACTATTGTGATGTGGGTATAAAAACGAATATTTGTTTTTGTTTTCAATATAATTTCGTCACCACTTGTTTACGTTTTCTAAAAACCGGCAGTTAGACCATGGTAGAATTATGTGTAGTTTATAGAACACGAGCGCCTGACTCGTCCGTTCAACTTATGTACATTTAAAACAAAATTTCGAAAACGGACGAGTAAGGCGCTCGTGTTCTATAAACCACACATAAGTACAAGGTATAGTCATTAGAAATTTTGTTCTCAATTTCAAAACCCATATAACGTCAAACAAAAGAAAATATGGAAAATTTTAAAACAAGCGTCAAAAATCAAATAAATAAATTTGACATTACATGTGTAAATAATAAAATAAGGAGAACTCTCCCTAATGAACAGACCTGGTACTTATTATACTATGCAGTTAGACCCTATAAAGTATACAGCTATGGACATATAAATGGCACAAGCTCAAATTGAGCATAAATTTAAGTCTTTTCCAACTTAAAACTTTAAAAAGTGTAAAGGCCTAATTATAATATGCTTATGCTAGCTTACGCTACTGTCAAAAATTAACGAAATCCTGTCAAATGCTTAAGAAAATTATTATACACTTTCGGGTGACTATATTGTACGTGAGCCTAAATAGCGTCGATTATTGGGAACTTAAAAACCGGGAAACCAAAATACCAAAATAATGGTATTTGCAGAAAAGAACAAAAAGTTAGCTTCGAATTTAGGAATTTAAAAAGGGGCAGTAAAAATAACTAATATTTTTTATAAATATACAAAAAATAGTTAACGATGCGTGCAAAAAATCGTTTGGTCTGTTCCCGAGCTATTTCGGTGCATCCAAAATGGTCAGTAAAAAGCGTTGCTGATTTATACCATGGAACACAGGCTATTGCACAAAAATTGTTATGTGGAACGCTTTTGGGTAACTTTATGCAAGTTCGGACTGTTTCGTTATGCATGTGGAACAGAGCTTATGCTGAAATTTTGGGGAAATAAAACTTAGTTTTTGAGTTTAAAGAGGCATAATAAAAAAAATTTGCAATACAAAAATCGCTTCTATCGCAAACATGACTAAAATTTGCAAAAAATTGCAAAACTAAATGTTATTATTTTTTTCTTATTGCTGAAAAAAGTTTAATACTTGCATTTTTAGCTATTTGTTGAAGAAATCTAATAATTATTCTCAAAAATGTTTAAATTGTTTGTAAAAAAACAATTATATGTTTTTACGAAAGCTCTTAACCTATCGAATGACATTTCGAGTAAAAGCATACGATCGACTACTCGTTATCGAATTACAAAATCTCAAATTTCGATAGAAGTTTTTCGATAACGAATGGGACTATTCCAAAAAGTAAAATTTCGATCAAAGTCACTCGATTACGACTGCGACGATCTGGGCCCAGGTCTCAAAATGGACGCGTCATGTGAGGTACCTCAAAGGAGTCTATGCCATAAACTCAAATGAAACTAGAAGTTGCAGTTTCGTTGCAGTTGCGTATCACCCTCTGTTCTGAGCGTTACACGTAAATTTAGTATTTTATAAGAATGTTGTGTCGACGTTGACAATTTATCGAAAATTTGACAAAAAAAATCACATCTCCAATTATTTTTTTATTTTTCTCCGACATATTTTTTCATCGATTTAGCTTTTTTTAATAAAGTGTAGAATTTGTTTCCAATTTTAATTTTTTTTCGCGAATTTTTGCCATGATTTCGATTAGATATATTTTTACTGTAAGTTTTACCGCTTTAACGTTTATTAATAAATAAATAATTTTAAATTATTCTAGCTCACCTTAGCAACATTTCGAAATTAAAACACTTTTTTAAAAATTTTAATTACATATAGGAATATCTCACTCGTTGTATGTATATTGAATAGGTTAAATTTCACAGATAAGACAAATTAAAAATTATATTTTCTCTTCCATTTTCTTCGCAAAAATTTTAAACAAAATTAAAATTAAATTTTAAAAGCATAAAAATTTTAAACAAAATAGGATTTGTTTGCATAAAATACAATCTAAGAAAATATTTCTAAAATATTAAACATAGTTCAAATGAAAATAGTTTAGCTTCCATTTAGCGCTTAAAATAAAAAAATATCATTTTGTAATAGAAGACCTAAGAAAAATTAAAAAACCAATTACATAGTTATTTGCTAAGCCTAAAAATTTTATAATAATAGTTCTAGTAATTAATTGATCGTTTAGAAAAATATCTTTTAGGTTTTTTGATTTTGAAATGAATTTTTGAGTTGAGTAAAGCTGATTTAGTCCATAGAGTGTGACCGTTTCTTCAAAGAGAATTCAATCATATTATCAATATCAATTATAGATTTTTTAGATTTCTTGACATTCGAATCTAAAACTCTTAAGTTACTAGTATAATCCGGTAATTTATGCAGAGTCTGCGCCATTTCTTTGGCCATCTTTTTTGCCCTTTGCTGTAGAGAAATGTTGGATGAGAATTTATTTTTCGGGCTATATTTATAGTGATTATAGTCATGCAGTTCCCCAAAATCTAAAATGTCCCATTCACCAGACATCATATTCCAGGTGAATAAAACCCGACATTCATATTCACGTCGATGAAAAGCACAGCTTAACTTGCGTGAACAATTTAAACAGGAAGAGACTTCTTCACGAGCCGAAAAGTGGGCCATTAAAATGCAAAACACGGTCAGAGATGTGGGACAGACCTGGGTGGTTTCAATAAAATTTAAATTTACAAATTGTTAAAAGTTTTTTAATTCAACTTACATTTATCAGTTCGTAGGCCCAGTCATAGAAGAAGTCATAGGTTTTCTGATTCTTCTGGCACAATGTACTGATGGCATAGTATGTAAAGGTCTCCATATCAAACGAATATTGTTCTATGACTACACTAGTACAGCGCAGCTGTTGATAGGAAGCCTTAGAAATCATTTGCATTTCTGAGTAACAAGAGCCATGTACTTCCATGGGTAAAAGTATGTGATAACCGGGAGATATGCAATCGTCTGGAAATAGATGAAAAATACCTTTAATCAAATTGTTTATTTTACAAAAATATCTGATTCTGCTCAAAATATAGTAAACTACACAAAAAATTCACCTACTTTTTCACCCAAAATTAAATTAATAATTTCAACTCACTTTTGCAAAAAAAATGTACAGTCTGATTTTTGCACAAAATTTATTTTTTGAAAAAATTGCACAAGTTATACTCTTTACACACAAAATAGATCTGGTTACAAAAAAAATACACTTTTTATCTATACAAAAAATCACTTGTTACGCAAATAAACATATATTACTTTTAACAGAAGTTACTTTTTATACCAACAAAATCATTATTAAACATTTACCCACCTTCTTCACTTGTTATAACTGAGGCAGCATCATCTTCCTCCACAAACCGTCTTAAGAATTTCTTCGTGCAAACAGGCTTCTCCGACATAGCGCCACCTTGTAGCGGTACCTCAACTACTGAACGATACTCATCCCTGCGCGGTGATAAAAACACTGATACATGATGATTTGGCGAAAGCGAGCCGCTTACCTCCAAATGCGAGCGTTTTGTCATAGATAACTGTAAAGGCGAGAGAGTACCATGAGGTTTAAAACTCAACATGTATTGCGTAGCAGGAGATATCGTGTGAGCAAAATTTTGTGGCGGAGATTTTTGATTGCTATAGAAATGATTGGCGACCAAGTGGCGACTAGGTGAACGCATTACAGTGCCACCATTGCCGCTGCTGCCACTATTAAAACCTGTACTAGATTGCGTTACCAAGCCAGACGTTGAAGGGGGAGATCTAAAGCCCAATGGTGAGGTGCATGACCGATGTAGGGGCGAAAGAGCAGCTGATGTTGCAGAATACTGTGTGTTCACATGTTGCTGGTGGGTGTGGGGCGATGATGAAGGTGAGGCATAGGGCGAAATACTATGCAAATGTGTCAGATTGTGGCGAGGTGAATGACTGCCAGTATTTGAAGTACTCAAAAAGGAACTAAATGTATTGGAAGTTCTAGTCTTTGTAAAAGGTATAATATTTTCTGAATTGTCCTCTGAAAATTCATATTTACGATCAGCTAATCTTCTCTTGCGCAATATGGAAATTTTTTCACATTTTTCATTTTCTTCGGAAAACTCATATGCGGCTGCTTTATCATTATTGCTACCATTGTTATTGTTGGTATTATTTGCGTTGGAGGAAGATGAAGTGTTTACTGTGGTTATATTCGCCTTTAAGCCCGTAGATGAAAAGAATATAGAAACACCCTTGCGAAACGATTTAGTGACTATACGATGTCTTTGTCGGGGTCCTTTCTGTATTAAAGGTGAATTATTTTTATTGACACTTACCCCTCCCCCACCATTCACATTGGCACTATTTGTTCCCGCACCGCCACCAATTGGGGTAGCTGATGTATTTGCACTATTTATGGCTGCTGGTGACATAGCGTTTACACGACTAGTACCATTTGCATTGCAATTAAATATAAGTTCCTCACACGATTTGCGTGAAACTGATATAGGTGAATCGTTGTGACTTGACGCCGGTGATCGAAGACTATTTGCAGTTAATTGCGAAATGGTTACAACACCACTGCCAGAGTGTGTTGAATCAGTTTCAGCATCAGCAAAATCTTCAATTATTCTATCCACCACATTGTTTTGTGAATTTGTTGATTGACTATCTATGCTAAAGGTGTCGGTAAAATCTGTAGTGCCATTAAAGTGTAAAGGAGTACGTCTTTCTTGTTCAATTTGGCTGTAGGTTGATGATATTGTAATGGGATAACTGGTATAATTGCCAGTTGTATTAGTATTTTCTGTGGTATTTATTGCTTTTAGCATTAAAACTGATAAAGAATTCGGTTGCTGTTGATTTATTGCACTTTGATGTGGTTGTTGATTTTGTAATAACGTCTGTTGTTTTTGTTGATCCTTGGGAGGTTGTTCCAGACGTATGTGTAACATATGAAAGAATCCATTCGATATTATCAAAATACGCTCCGGACATATAAGATGTATGTTCGGATCAAATTTACGATCCGTGTCTGTTGTTGAATATTTTGTATGTACAGTTAAATTGCATTTAAGACAGAGTTGACGGCGGGAATCTATTATGGCAGAGAAAAAAGTGATTAGAAATAGAACGCATTTTTAAATAAATAAAAAATAAATATTTAAATAGAATCGAAGCAAACAAACAATTTTTATGCAGAATGGCACTTATTGTGTGATACATATGAATCTTTTATGTAACCTGATTCATTTTTCGTTAAACAGGTACCTATAACAATTGTGAATATTTTAGGCGGACTTTCTAATACAACTTACATCCATCGTCCTCTTCAAATTCCCTTAGCTTTTTACATTCTAAACACCCCAATTTAGGAACTTTAACATAAGTAAGGTAAGAGTCTTCATTTTCATCCTCGGAAGCACCATGGACAATTAAAATACGAAGGTCACAATTTTTCCACTGAATCATGCTGACTTTTTTCATATTATCAACACCATGATCATCGAAGAGGCAGCATTTGTAAAAACTACGCAATGGCTTGAAGGGTTGATAAATCCAGAAAAATAATCTAAAATTATAAAATCAATAATTTCTCTAATTTTTAAATTTAAATGAACATACGTGTATTTAAAACCCATACTAAAAGAATAGTGACTAACAGAGGCATTATCACTGGAGCAGAATTTGTAGCTTAACAAGAATTGGCCACAGGCAGAAAGACCCATAAAAACTTGTCTAATTGTGAATAAATGAAACAAATAAGGGAATATTTGAAAATTTTGTAAATAGTGAAAACTCACCCTTGTAAACAATTTGGTGTTATTACATCCTTAAGACAAAAGCATAATCTAGTTGGCACATTAATGTAAAATGGTTTTATCCTGTGACTGTTGCCCATATACTAATAAAATCGCAATATAAATGAAATTGAATTAGAATTTCAATTGTTTCTTGGAATAATTTACCTCTCTTTTTATCAATTTATTTGCTAAATTTTCTTGTGGTTGAGTTTTTTTTGCCTCGTCCCCCAACCTGCTCCCCTGACCATATCTAATAGGACCACTACGTAAAGGTTCATCTTCTTCCTCAGTATCTGAACTCTCTGCTAAAGAAAACTCATCTTCCTCATCCTCTTCGGATGATGATAGGTCAATGTAACTATGACTACGATTGCTGTGGTCCATTCTAAATTCCTTTTATGATTGTAGGTGTATGGTTGGTTGTTAAGCTAAATTTTATTTTACTTTCAGTCTCTTATTGCCAGTGTGTTGAGAATTTTTCAATTGCACTTTTCAACCATAAAAAATTTAAAATTTTATGGTTTTCTTGCTGATTTCTTCACTCCATTTTGATTTATTATAGCGTTGATATACTTTTTTCAAAAATCTATTAATTTAATAAGAATTTTTGTAAATTTTTTTCTCAAAAGACCAACGCTTTTGCACCCTTTACCAAAAGCATCAGCAGGAAGAAAAAAACAAATTTGTTGACAACAAAAGGGTTTGAGAAGCATTGGAAAATTATGCGAACCGGTATAGCGTTGCATTTTTCTGTCAAGTGTTAAGCGTTGCCAAATGTGCAGAATTATTTGAATACTTCAACTTTTATTATGGATATATGAATATGTTGACTTAATATTTTTACATTGACGAAGTTACATAAAAACATTTTGATGAGTTTGCGGAAGAAAGTTGGTTAATTGTAAAATTTGTGAAGCTTTTTTTATTTGCTGCAAGTAATCAGCTTTCAATATAAAAAGGTTATTTTAAAAAAAATTGTTAATCATCTTGGGACAACTAGTTGAAGAGGTTAAATACATTATTGTATTAAAAAGAAAGCCGAAGTTTGGAGTTCTATAAGCGAACTGTAAATTTTACAATTACCAAAAATTGACAAAAAAAAGTCTATTATTTCGCGTGTCGTGTAAGTTGCCGTTTTTCATGCGTTAAATTATTTAAACAGACGACACTAACCGAATTAAATTCTAGAGATGTACTTCTACATTACAGAATTTAAACGGGCACGCATTTTCTAAGTGCACGGGGTACCCACTTGGCTTGGTATGTTTTTCATACTATTCTTGCGTTATATCCTTCAAGTTAAGTGAAAAGATTTGTATGCGGCATGAAAATCAGCTGATTTGTTTGAAAGCCGGTTGTGACGCGTACAAAGGTCGAACTTAGACCTACTTATCGCATTGCACGCGGCAAGGCATTATACACTTTTGAGCATGTAGCTTCCTACACACTGTGAGCGTCAAAATGAAGTAAACACCACATACAAATTTTAAGTTTTGTCGATTAATTGTACATATATAAATATTTATTTATGATAAATGGTTCCTTTGGCAGCCATCGGGTGACACTCATGAATTTATGGGCATCATTTGAAGTTTGCTTTCCCACATTTTATTTTGACTATTTTATTTTAAAGGTATTTTTTACTCTTCATATTCTTCGAAAGTACAAAAACCAATACTTTTCCGTTATAATAACAAAAAAAAAAATATTTAAAAGCGGCCGCCATTTTTTGCATATCTTCTTTAAGGTTAATACGGCTGTTAACTTTATTTTGAAGCATTTATTTGGTATATTTCATTAAAAAAATAGTTATTTTCGTAGTTGTTTGTTAATCATTTAGTTCTGCTTTTATTTGTAACTAAGTTAGTAATAATATAATTTTATATTAAATATATATTTATACACAAATAATCGCCAAAACTTAAAATTACTTTTTTTTGCTTACTTTATTTTGACGTATAACTTCACAGATTTAACTTTTTTGTTAGATTCGTAGAATGTAAAACAGAGTGTGTAACCCGTGATGTGGAACTCCAGCTTTGCTGATAATTCACACGCATACGGTTTAGCTGATCAGTCTTTGTTTAATATTCTTTTGAACATGCGTATACACATGGTCTAATAAAAAGGTCTGCGCAAAACTACAACAATGAAGCAATAGCAAAAACAAAATCATTTTGTTTGTGTAAAACATGATAAAGATGTCAAAAACAAAAAAAGCAGAATCCGTTTGCGCTGCTTCACACATATCAAGTTTGACTCGTCAAGTCTTGAGTTTTTAGGAGAGAGGGGAAATATATGGCATTCTCTTTTCCCTTCTCTCCTAAAAATTCAAGACTTGACGAGTCAAACTTGACACACGGACTATTTGATTCACCATATTTCTTTACTTTAAACTAATGTATAATATACGAAAACAAAAGGAAAGCAAGAAAATTGACTATTACGGTCACAGACATAAGCAGATATCGCACCTTTGACAGCTGAAAAAGGGTTAAATCATATGTTTAACCCCTAAATATGAGAAATCAATATGAAAATCAAGGGATATAAAAATGCATAAGTAAGAGTGAACAGCTATAGATAACCAAAAGAACACAAATTAACATTACATTTATCCTTCGTATTTATACCGTCTTGAATATAAAAATGCTGTTTTAAATTTTACCTCTCTGTGTTGAGTCGTCTTCTTCTTCTGATGAAAGAGCAAAAATGAGGAAATTCCGCCAAAATAAAGCTGTGTTCACATTATGTGTATTTGTCATGTGGATTGTCACTTTTTCACATGTTAAATATGTACATATCGTCTGAACCCCTTCAAACACTATCATGTGTTATTTCTCTGTGTACAGTACACATGACAATTTTGATTTAGAACGTGTTCTATTTTCAAGTGACAAAGCACCTGACATCAGCTGTTTTTTATTAACAAAATTGTTTGTGGCGGCAAAAATTAATTGAAATTGTAATACATATATATTAAAATAGTAAATAAATAATAAAACAGATAAAAAATGCACAAATTAATTATTAAAAAAGTTTTTATTATTTTTGATAGGTTATGATAAATGTACGTTACATACCATTATGTGAACATGTAAATTAAAAACCTTATGTAAAACTCAAATTTTGACATACACATGAAAACACATGTGGGTAGAAAAGTGACATTCCATATGACAAATACACATAATGTGAACACAGCTTAAGTAATTATTTTGCGCCAAAAGAAAATTTTCCTCATTTTTGCTCCACAATTTTACAAAATAAAATGTAAATAATAAAATTTCATTTAACCCCTTTTATGAAAAGAGACAGCTATATATAAGACTTCAAAATGTGCTGTCCTTCACTAAATTTGGGGTTAAATGAGTATTGCCACTTTGACACTTTTTAGTGCCTGTTTTGACCGCCAGGTGGCCGTGTCTTATCTGTATAATTTGCAGCGTGGCCATTTTGGCATTTTTGCAGCTAGATTTAGCATTTTTTTGTCTGATTTAGCTGCAAATTTTTCATTTAGCAGTTAGCATTTTGTTTAGCATTTTTTAACTACATATATAGCATTTTTTAGCATTATTTAATTTAAGAATATTAAAGTAATCTTTTTTGAAAAACTACCACACTCTTTTGTTGAATGCAAATACAAACCCCTACTTTTTTGCTATAGAAACTGTACAATCTTTTAAAGGACCTTTCATATCAAGTGGTTTTAAAATTTGATCAGTTTGATCCATTAAATTAATTTTAAGACGATTTTTTCCCTCAATTACGATTTTGAATTTTTTGGAATCGAAAAGAGGTACCCAAGGCGAATTCATTCAAGGTAATCTCGGTGCTACAACAAGTACAACTCGTACAAAAACCACAAGCATTTTGTTTTTGTAAAATCATTGTACAATGCCATAAACAGAAATTGTTTTATTTCACAGAAACAAAGATAATAAACAAAATTTTGACATCAGGGCTTTTAAGACCACCTATAATAAATTCGACTTGAATTGAAAAAAAAACAAATACGAATTACATGCCAAGATTTTATAGCCCAATTTATATGTCATCTTAGAAACCTGCTTAAAAACTAATAAATGCAAATTAAGCGAACGAAAGAAAAAATTATTGATTTCACTGTAGAAGAAATTACAACTTTGGAACATCAGTGGATGAAACCAAATTCATATGACAGTTGATTTCTGGATAAATGTATATGGATATAAAAATTCATTACATGAAAATCCATTCAGTGAATTAGCTTCTTTTGCTCTGCAGTTCTTGGTTTTGCCACTTAGCAACGCGGAAGTTAAAGTGGTTTTAGTGGTATAAATATCTAAAAAACGAAAATTCGAAACAGAATGACGTTAATATATTATAATGATGAACATGTTATATAAATTTTATTAAAATACTAAATAATTCCCATTAATGGGTCAAGTTCCTTTGATTTTTTGTTATGGTATGGTACCTTTTGTTTAAAAACTTTTTTGTACGTATATAATAACTGAAATATAGTTCTTTTATAGTTTTAAGACTTTTTATGTTTCATAAATATTATATTGTTATTCTTTAATCAGCTTGTTCTATTGATACGATGTGAGGTTATAGGGAAGAATTATGTAAAATAAGTTATGTATAAAGGTATTTTAACTAAAATAACAAAAAAATAAAACAATTTAAACTTTAGCATTATTTTTTGGCAGTTTAGGATTTTTGTTAGCATTTTTTAGCATTATTTTTAAGCCAATTTAGCTGTAAAATATTTTTGGATATGGCCACACTGATAATTTGTGATTACGGTCAATTCTGTAGTACTTTTCATTCTATGCTCCCTACTTTTTTAAAAACTCAAGAAGTGACGACACAAACCTGATGCGTGTGAATCAGCACTGATTCTTTTACATTGGAAAAATTAGGAGACAGACAGAATTAAAATAATTAATTTAAGCATTTTAAATAATAATAAAAACTAAATAAACAAAAATTTAATAAAAATATGGCAGCGCTTAGTGTGTAGACTAAAGACAGAGTCGGCTTAAATTGCTTCTGGCAGGGCTGCATTCAGCGGGATAAGCAGTTAAATTTAAATGCATAAAAGAACGGAAATATAAATATACTTCCATATGTCGCACGTGATCATAATAAGGGTGTAAACTCAAAATCATTACTTTTTTTTGTTGTTAAAATCGACCCGTTTTATTCATATCTACCTGCTGTAAATAATATCATGCTTTTTTGTCTACATTTTGACAATGAAACGGTTGGTTTTAAAATCTTTTTCATATGCCTTTGATAACAAATAAAAATGGTAATAAAGTAGTGTGACCAAAAAATTAAATAAAGTTATAGATTTCTTGACAAGTCTGTAAGACGTTTATAAAATGATAGAATCCATGCTATCACAGTTGCATTGGAGCTTATTATGAACTAAATTAGATTTTCGACAGCAGTGGAATTAGCTGATTGAATGAATTTATATTTGGTATTATGGCGCGCATTCGATAAAAATTTACTACTGGGATTTGTTGTACATTTTCGATCAGCTGTCACTTTAAATAAACAATTTTTATCTACAAATTTAAAAAATAAAATTGAAATTAACCGTGACCACGGCGGAATTATGGCTGTATTCAAATAATTAAGCTTCAGTGGGGCTTCATCCTACTTTTTTAAATAAATCATTTGGTCAAAAAAGAATTTTGTTCCATAAGGAGCGTTTCCAATTGCTGTTTACGACGTTGGACTTGCATAAAATGAACAAAACTCATAAAGAATATGGTATTTGGTATACGAACATAAAAAATATTACAAATAGTTACATTTTCAACAACTTTTTTACATTTATTTGCACCGTCGAAAGCAAATTTGTTGTCGTTGAAAAATTCGATGCACAACGAAATTTTCGACGGTGTTGCCAACTCAATACCAAATTAACATTCGATGTTCGATAGCCAGCGAAAATCGTTTATCAAATGTAACTCATAATAGGGGCCATTTTCTTGCAAAGTAGCTGATTTTACGATCTTGCATCTTTTATTTACTTATTCAAATGGCAATTTATTTTAAAAAGGACGTAGCCCTGTTTATTCATTCAAATCAGAAGAAATCGTATTGAAAATGTTGTATGCAAAACATTTTGGTTCGTTCGTGGCTTTTATTTATTTAAAAAAATTTTTTGTGAAATTTGAGAATTCTTAAGGGTTTTTTTGATAAAAGCTGCCAACTTGTTGATGTCGGAAGAATTTAGCTGACAAACTTTTTAGACCCGACAAAAGAAAAAGAATCTCTCCCACGAATGTAAAAAGCTACATGCGCATATGGTTCTGACGTAATTTTGTCGCCATCACACAACACGAACTTGCTATTGTGGCTTTGAAAAAATTACCAAAAAAAAAGAGCAAAAACACCCGCATTCAAAATAACATACAAGCCGTCCAACACTGTTTTACAACTGTCACGTTACAATCAAGCTATATTTATAGCAGGTAGTCTCGGAAAGCCAGCTGTTTAGTTTTTATTTGCTTGTTTTGTGATACGAACTGTCAAATGTTGTTTAGCAAACAAGTAAACAAGTTTTTTGTCTTTATCTTTTGTCTTTTTTGTCTCTTATCAACTCCTTTGCTGTTTGACAGTTCGTATCACATAACAACAATAAAAAGCCCTGTTGTTTGTTTTATTGTACAATTGTTGTAATCTCGCAGCTACCTGCTATAAATATACCTTGGTAACAACGGTATGCAATTTAATTGTATACAAAATGAAACCTTAAAGGCTCAGTTAGTCTTTACTTTCTGTTTCTGTAACTTACAATTACTTAGCAAGTTTTTAATATTACAGATTGGACCGTAACAGAACAGAAAAACTAATCAATTTCACAGGTTTTTTAATAACAAAAACAAATCAGCTGATTCGTAACAGAACAGAAAGTAAAGACTAATTCTGCCTTAATACCATGTTCACACGGACAGCAATATTCGTGTGATTGAAACGACTTGTACATTGAAAACGGGTTCGAAACTATATCAAGATAATAAAAAAAATAAAATTATTTTATTGAATTTATTCTTTTTATATAAATATCGTATGTTTTTTTTAGCTCTTTAATAAGTTTTTCTTTCATGATTCACAAATTTGTTAAATTATTCCTTTCATTGTCAGCTAATTACTTGTCAAAAATACACAACGTTTTAAAAAGTTGAAAGTTAACCAACTTTCTAGCGCAAACGCATCAAATTATTTTGTATGTAGCTTGTTCTATGAATATACACTACTTACCTTTTTGTTGACAGAAGTCTACAGAGCGCGCGCGCACTAACACGTGTTATGTACTTCTACCTTTACAGTTAGGCGAATGATGCTGTACCGTATCTGTACTGTATCAATCAGCTGTTCGCTTTTTGTTGTATGAAAAGCAATACAAAAGCTTACCCAAATTTAATGTACCGTAGTTGTAAGGTTTCATTCTGTATAATTGATTTAAGACTAGTACACAAAATTAATTTAAGCCTATAAATATATAAATACTTATTTATATACATTTTATAGCGTAAAAACAAATGAATTTATTAAAAGTCATTTAAAATATTTTAATTTGGTTTTTTGGAACTAATAAACAGTATAATTTTAACGACAGATTAAATAAAAAAATTATTAACTGCTTTTAAAATAAAAAAATTCAAATTTTTTTCCGTCAACGCACGTCGTAAAAGTTTCAGAACATGTCGGGTACGAACGTAAATGCATAAAAGCTATGCAGTGATGCAAAATGTTATTGCTGATGCATGATTAAAAGTTGCAGTTGTGATGCTGATACTTGTTTCCTGCACAACAGCTGTGCAAAGCTTAAATTTTTGAACACATTAAAATTTCAAAGTTTTAATGCTGGGTACACACAAAGCAATGTATTTACGCAATCTAGCAAATTAAATTAATTTTCATTCATTCCAGATTGCATTAACATCAAAACGCTTTGATATTTTGAGATTGCATTGAAACAGATTGCCCTGTCTATACCCAGCATTGTACGCAAACATAAAATAATAATTAAAATGTTATCAACAATAACGATTACAAATTTTATTGAAAATATTGAACCAAAGGTGACAGTTTTCTTATAAATTACGAGAAAAAGCATCACAAAAGAAAAATAAAACGATTTCTTTTATGTCAAAAGTTGTTGCATCAGCAAATTAACTTTAGCAATAATTACCAAAATTTGACATGAGAGTATGCCAAGTTTCATACAAGTAATGCTTTTGCGAACATTAATTGTATATGAAAATTTTCTCAACGCAAGGTGAAGTGAACAACAAAATTACCCCCTTAACTTTACTTCTGCGCAAGTGATACCTAACAACTCGTCGTTGCTCCAACAAAATCAGCTATGTGCAAAATTTTGAAATTTTTTTTATTACACCCTTTGAAACCTTTGCTAATGATACATCTACCCACCAAACCGTTTAATTATATCTTTACTGGTTCAGAAGTTAACAAAAGTAGCTATGTGTAACCCATATACAGAATGTTCGTACAAAAACAGCTATGTGTAAAAATTCACTTTACTGTTTTTCACAACATATATATTTAAACTAGTATTTCAGTTATTTTATGTCAAAAAAGGGTGCCCCGGTAGGCTTGTTGGTAGTAAGCTGTGAGCGATGGCTGCGGGTTTGATGCCCGCCAGAGTATCTGGTCGTACTGAAGGTCTTCGTTACTATTGCTTGGTTAATTAAGTTTTAACATTATTTGCAATTGTATTAGTAACTCCTAATTAATTAATAACATATCAACAATCTATCGACCAACCTGTTTGTGTACGCTTCTTTAGCATCCCATGTGGATTAAACCCAAATATAATGAAAAACTAATTTTCGATATTCTTCACTTACAACACCACATAACAAACTTCAATCAGTTGTTTTATTTTATTTTTCGGAGGAAACCATATGGTTGTGGCTTCTAGATGGATAACTACTTTAACCATAGTATGGTTGCCGGTGACTATATTATGGTTAATAATCCACAATATGCTTAAAATTTTTCGTTAGTAATAATTTTGTTGGTGGTGACCATATTGTGAAATATGTTTGCTATGGGTGCCCACTAAAATATAGAAGTATACTTTTATATGCAGTCACTCAAAAAAATATATGCATAAAGATTACCACGCATTTTATGATAATTTAAATCATTTGCTCTCAATTTTCTATTTTATAAAATTTTTTGAAATACTAAATAGATTCCTTATGGCTATTGTCCCAAAATTAATTACCATTAACCCATTATAAGCCACAACTTTTTTTGGAATTAGGGAATGAAACACATTGTCCTTTTTGTAAAGATGCCAGTGGGCATTCTGCTATCAAATTTGCAAATCAACTATGGTTTACTTCTTAACTTCAATTTGTCAAAGAATGATTGCAGTAAAAATATATGATGTCTTAAATTCTAAAGTCATCTAAAAGAAACAAAAGTGGTGTATCAAAGGGGCTGCAAAATTTATTTTGCAAAGCCCTGACTGGTCAATTTTTTCGTCATAATTGGGCGAGGCATTCTCCCTTAGTCCCCATTAATTCAATTATATGTCCGATTTATCGGATTCAACATATTTGTCTAATCTAGGTAGAATGGTATCTATATCTGCAGGCATTTCAACATTTTTCTAAACTTACAAATTATTTAACTCAGATATTGCTTAAAATAAGCTTAGTTTAAATTAAAATATTCATTCTTTCTTCAAACCAAAACAGCTATGTGTAAAAAAAATTAAAAAATATTATTAAAAATGCTCCAACAAAATGAGTTCTGTGTAGTTTTTTCGAAAAAATTTGTAATAGCTGCCCAATGGCCAATAAGTCGAGTTTTATTTCACGAAATACTTAAAGCAATGTTAACATTTGTTCAATTAAACGTTTCATTTTAATAATATGTGATAAAGTAACCACATAAAACGGTTTTTTTGCTCTCCTGAAAAACCAGGAAAAAACACATAGCTGATTTTGTCGGAGCAACGACGAACTGCTAATACGAACATTTCCCTTATCAATAACTTTATAGGTAAAAACTGGATCTAAAAAGTATTGGTATTATATTAGAAACTACTTCGAAATATCTTTTACATAATGGATTAAAAATTCCGATTTATTAGCCCAGTAAGAGCCAATTTCAAATATTAATATTTCATGATAGGGTTTCCAACAAAACTTAAAATTTTGTCAATATTTTTAGTCAAACATAAAATGTTTAGGGAAGAACACTTCAAGCTTTAATATACCATATTTCTTGTAACTCCATCATACCAAAATTATATTTTGGAGAATTACTCAATTTATTTATTAGTTTGTGAAAAATTATGTATGTATGTGGTACAGTAGTTTTGACTTAGCTGCACAATCTCCTTTGCACGATTTTTTGTGCAGGTAAATCAAAAATGCAGTTATCTTAAATGCATTTACCTGCCTTAATGTGCAGGTACACAATTGTGGTTACCTGCACAAAAGTGCAGCTAAAGTAAAGTGTTTGATTTAAGAGTAGAATAAAAGATTTAAAGATTATTTTTTTAATACATAAATTTATATTTTTATTAAAATTTTATTTCAACCCAGGAGCTTACTGGGAATCTCACAAAGAGTCTTTTTGATCGTCGACGAGCTCATTTTTTAATTGTAGACGATTCCTAGCACGGGAGAAACTGTTACATGTGCTGATTCGTATGAGAGATTCTTCCATAACGCAGCGAAAAACGCTTATATTATTCGTAAAGGGAATCGTTTAAGATGTATGTTGAGATTATCTAGCGAGTCTTTCAAAAAGCATGCTAAGAGTCGTATGAGACTCATGTAGGTATTATTTTACAACTCGTGAAATATTCAGCCGTATGACTAAGCTACCTAAATAAGGGCATCAGGCGTATTTTTCATGCCAAAACTTCTAATTTTCATAAAATTTCTAAAAAACAAACCTTAAGGTCGCGAAACCAATACCATCCTGTCGGAAAATACTTTTTTGCTGATCCTTAGACCGGTTTGTTTTATTAAAATTGTATTGGCAATAGCATTTTCAAGCTTCAAAAACTGTCTTATTTAGGTAGCTCAGTAATTGTTATACGACTCTTACAGAGAGTCCCAAAAGGTTTATTTCAAGATTTACAGACGAGCGTGTCAAAAAATTAATAAATTAAGAAAAGATTTAGATGTTTTTGTTGCTCGTCAGATAATCACCAGAAGATTCTTTTAGGAGTTGTATATTAAACATAATCGTCTAACAAACAGCCTATGCTAGCTGGGAAATAACAGATCATTTTATACATGTATGTATGTTTATTTAACATAAAAGAAACATAAACAAAAACAATGAGAATTCACAAAGGAAATAAAACATAAAAAACAAAATAATTGCGATTTATATTTTTATAAGCAGCTTAAATTGGATATTTATGTGAAAAAGTGACCACCATATATTTTTATGTGTGCAGCTAAGTTTGATGTTTTGTATGAAAATATTTTAAAGCTGCCCAAAAATATGAAAAATGTGCAGATATACAAAATGCACGTAAACAAAGATTTTGAAGAATAATTCTAGAATATATTTATTTTGGGCAGTTAAGTCAAAGTGCAGCTAACTTTAATATTTTGTATGAAAATAATTTTAAAATGCCAAAAATTTTGTGCATTTATCTTAAATGTGCAGGTATAGAAAGTGCACTTAAAAAAGGAATTTGTAGGGAATTAGAAAGAATAATTCCAAAAATTATCAATTTTGTGCAGTTAAGTCAAAAGTTCACGTAAACAAAAGGCAGTTAAGTCAAAACTACTGTAATAATTTATGTACAAGTCATATATTTAATTATTGTAATATGTATATACATACTACATAATTAAAAAGTGGTCTGCAAGGCCGCAATACAAAAAAACTTTATTGAGCAAATATATAAGGTTTAAATAATTATTGTTATATCGACATAAATTTAATATAATATAAATATTTAACATTAATTATCGAAGATGTTGAAATTTTCCGATAAGAAATACATTGGGATAAAAATCAAATTTTTCAACATCTGTACAAAATGTTCCTGTTTTATTGTATTCCATTCTACATCTTTCGATTATTTTAGTGTCATGACTACAAAAGTGGCAATAAATTCTATTATTATTTTGGCATCACTGACAGAATTTCATTTGCGTTACCATTTCTTAAGTTTTTCATTTTTTGCAAGCCTTATTTTGCTTAATTTGTTTATATTTTTCATTTTGGTATTATCTTTTAAATGTTTGGCTCTTTTGTAGAAAAAAGTATTTAAAAAAATACAGTTTTTTTTCAAAAATGGTGACATTTTTTATTGATAGTAAATGTTAAATGTTTCAAGTGCAAACGCGTATTTCACATTTTCAACATCTTCCATGCGTTCCTCAGAAATGTATGCGTACAAAGGGTATAAGTATTAAATTATTCATTGAGATGACAGTAATCCGGATAATCCAGAACAGGTATAAACGGCAAATCTTTGTTTTTATTAAACTGATTTAAACATATCCAAAAAATTTTAAATTAATTTTGTTTTTATTTAAACATAACTTACACTAAAAAAATAAATAAAAATGTGTTTTAGCTATAAATGATTGTAGTTGAACAATATCTAGAAAAAAGGAATGAAACTCTTTAATTTTTGAAACGTCCCGTCTTATTTTTGGGTTCTTAAGTTCGTTACGGTTCCGTTATTCAAGTCGGAAGTATTTTTGTTTAAATCCGTTGAAGTTTGTGTAGCTGTGAAATCAGTTAAATTGTCTTTAGTTATATTATCCACTTGGGAAAATTTTATAACTTTTGTGGTTGAAGTGTCCGCTATCGAATCTGTCTCTTTGTCTGTAAAAAGCTTTAAGAGTGCCTTGAGTTCCTGATTTTGGAAAGCATCGTTTTTCTTAATTTTAGACAAATCTAACCAAATATTTTCTTTAAAAGGCTTCGGAACCTCAGCTGAGGGCACAGGATCCATAGTTAGTTCGGGTATTTGCGGTAGCAATGGTTCTTCTTGGTGTGGTGAGTCGAAAAATACCCAGTTGTCAGGTCTGAAATTAAGATGAAAATAAAATGTCATTGACAAAAGATAGAATTTCTTACCTTTCTGGCTTTGTTAAGACATTAATAGGAGCAAACGCAATTTTCTCATGGTTCCGTGCATTGTTTTTATTAGGGTTTTTTGGCCTTTTACGTTGAACTTCTCTTAAAACATCCGCCTTAACTTGAGTCGTACTCTCACTGTCTATGTTCGGTAAATGTTTCTGGTCGAAATTGTCATTGTTTTTGCTGTCCTCCTCCTCAGCAAAGATGTTGTTGTTTAAATTTTTTGCCAAAGCATCTGCAATTGTTGTAGACAAATTTATGTTCAACGGCTTTGGTAAGTCCTTAGGCAAGTCAAGTTCTATTTCTTTTGTACTGTTTAGTGCCGGTAAAACATAATTGTCGTCTAAGGTCATATTTTTCATGTTGTCCGCTGTCAAAGATTCAAATTTAGTTATGTTATTTAAAGATTTTAGAAGAGTATCGATCATATGTTCAGGTCTTAGGTAACCGTCCTCATTAAATTTGTTTAGTAAAGGTGATGTGCCATAGTCCTCGTCATATTCATAGTCCTCACCTTTGTCTTCATTTGAGGTTATGTTGCTTAATGGTTGTAAAGTACGTTCAGCGTAGTCATAGTCTACGTATTCTTGTCCTGGTTTCAATGCTACCTTACTTTGTGGTCCTGTCTTGTTGCGCGTAAAATAATTTTTTGAGTTTAAAGTCGAAAATGGACTGTTGACATTTTCTCTATAAGGTATATCGTAAGTAGAAATATGTTGACCTGCTGTATTCTGTTGATACCAGGAGTCGCGTGGTGGCAGCACTAGTCCATAATTTCCACCATGTGCTATTGGCCTGGCGTTTTGAGTTTTGTCTGGTTTTGGTCTTATGTTAAAACTAAATGTACTGTCTGCCCCATTCGAGCTAGTAAAACCTGCTATACTGCCAAAGTTACCATTGCTAACTGAACCACTTGAGACCTGCGCTATTCCAGCAGATCCCACTTGAGCTTGACTAAAGCTAGATGAACTAGCTGGCAGTGCTGATTGTGGCGGTGGTTTTTGATAAACAGACTGAATATTTGCTGTGCTGTGAGGACTTCCTATTATGGTCTCAAAACCTGGCCTTTCATTGACACCTATAGAAGCAGGCAAAGGCCTCTTGGTGCCCGAATTCCAACCCACAATACCTTGTAAGTAGCCCGGCTGTCTTGTGGTCATACGTTCTTCATGGTCATTTACAAAGATAATGGTTGGAGGTTTGGTTCTTTGATTTTGTGCTATAGTAGATATTTGGGTTGCAGTTGGTTGGTAGTAGGCGTAAATAGGTGTGGTCTGATGGTTGGTAGTGTAACGATCAAATTGATTTGGTTTATAAGCGTTTGTATAGTCCCCTATATAGTGCGTACTTTGCAAAGGTTTTGGATTTTTATTAGTCTGTCTTATGTTTATTTCTATTTCGTACTGGTTGTCTCCATTTACCGAGTCCACTATAACTTTTTGGGGAGTTTTCGTAAACGAAGGTCTGTTCTGGTATTGTCTTAGTTCTACATTTCTGATGGTAGAACGAAAAGGTTTGGGTGCTTTTGTTGTCAAAGTTTTGTTAAGATTGGTGAAAGTCTCACTTTTAGCAGGTATTTGTTTCAATTTCTCTTTTAATTTGTCCGTTAGGGAAGGAGACATAAGTCTACGTTGTACTCGTTTATGTTCAATAGGAGTTGTATGAACCACAGGATCAATGTCAAAGTCATTTATATGAATTGTCGAAGACTCATTTTCGAGTTTCGGTTCTAGAAAGTTTTTTGTAACCGTTATTATTTTTTTAACCATTTCGGTTTGTTTGTCTAATTCTCTGGAATGTGTTACAATCTCTGCAGGTCTCATCTTTTCAGCTTGTTCATTTTTCTGAAGCTCAAGTTTTGTTTGGTCATTGCAAGTACTGTTAATTATTCCTTCTTTGTCAGTAGTGGATTTTAGCAAGTCTACTTTTAATGTATTAGTCTGTGTTTTGTCTGCTGCTTCTGTGTTTCGCAACTTGTCTTCTACTTTCGTAGTAGTCTGGTTTTTAAATTGTCCTGCTTTGTATTTGTCATCGTTAAGGTCTGGTTTGTTTTTGGATTCTATTTCTCCAGTTTCCGTTACGATTTCACATTTTGGATGTTCGTTAGTTTTGTCCGTGTTCTCTTTACATTCAAAATCATTTGTTTTTAGTTTGAAGTCCTCTTCCCTTGATTCCAATTTTAAAGAATTTTCGAGTCCTTGAGTCACATTGGTTAATATTTTATTTAAGTCTGCATTTCCTGTCCTCGCTTCTGGGTCACTATCTGACTTTGTTGGTACATTTTTTGCTTTATCTCTTCCTGCATTTCTTAGTTCTATGGTAATGTTATTAACAACAACCGCTATACGTGTTGGGCTCTTCATTACTCCATGTCTATTCCCTCCTTTACGATTATTTTTGTCCAGTTTATTGTTGACTCCTGATGCAGGCTTTTGTTTCGTTATATGTCCAGGAGAACCCCTTCTCTTTATGTCCAATTTGTCATTAATTCTACTACTATTTCTAACGGTAAGAAAACCACTTGAGGTATTCGGTACAAAGTCATTGTGTGGCTTTTTGATTAGGTGTAGTGGTTGGTCCTTTAGCACTGTTATGGCCGGGTTGCGATTAGAGAAACCTACTTTGCTGTCACTTAGAGGAGTGTCTGTATTTTCTGGTGATTTAGTTTCCAACTGCACAATGTCAAATACACGGTTTGGTAGAGTTTGAGGTTTAAAGGTCAGTGGCAGCTGTGGTTCAAAAGTCGGCGGTACTTGGGCTTGCGGTTTTAATGTCGGTGGAGAAGGTTGTTGTACTGCTGTATTTGTGATTGCCAACGAAAGAAAGGGATCTTGTTCTAGCCAAGGATTTATATCGAAGTCCCCCAAAGGGGCCACACCACAAGGTAAGCGCTCATTGTTGGGAAAATCTGGTGGTAAGAAAATATGTGGCTGGAATGTTCCTCCTCCCACAGCTCGACACAAAACTGAAGCTAGCGACACTCTTCTTATAGAATGGAGTTGAGCTGGTGTAAAAGAACTCTCAAAGCCGGGATTTTCATACCAAAACCGATCTCCTTTGCGTGAATTACTAAATTGTTGGGCTATAACGCAGGCAAATGTGGGACCCACTAAACCACCCACAACGGGCCTTTCGGCAATACCACCTACAAACAAATCAATATCGTGTACACTATGATAAGCATGACTGATTCGTCTTGCTGATTCTGGGCCTACAACATTGGCAAATTCTTCCCAAGAATTAATAGGCGTTAAACCACAGGGTACACGCCAATGAGTGTAAGGTGGTACTCCATGATCTCTACCACGTTGTATGTTAATGGCTGCTAAATCCAAGCCAAAGGGAAACCCTGAAAGAGTTAATAATAATTTAAAAAATAGTTTAGCTACATGGAAAAAAAGTAAATTAACCTGGAGTTTGGAAGAGATGGTTTGTTAGTTCGGGAGTTATAAATTCATCTCTCTTCAAAGCTTTTTGTGTAGCCATGCCTCTAAGCAAACGATGCAAGGAGCCGACGGATCCAATATCACCCCTTTGAAATTCCTCGTGCAAACTAACATCTGTTAAACGAAATTCAAAATATACTAACAATTTCGTTGCATAGCTTCGATGAAGAACTCACTGCTATTAATAACATTATGGAAGCGATCACATCTCATGTAGGAGTTTTGCACCAGTGAGTGACCAAAACGAAAAGCGGCCGACGCAAAAGCATTTGCCACTGTTGGATTGGTTTTAGGGTCGTATCCTTCATAATAACCACTTTTTTTAAGTTCTAAATCAAAAAGATTTACTACTTCTCTTCCTAAAACTATTGGTAAAAATTCTCTATAAGTTATATGCTGGAACGTTGCTCCTATAATACGTCTGGTTTCCTGGTAAATCTTCTCATCACTCCAATGCAAATTCATTTCGCTTAGCTTCATGGCTATGTGATTATGTTCATGAACCCAAACATGATGTAAAGCTAATAAACCTGGCTGTTCACCACTACGCCCATCACCAGATCTAATGCAGTGAGTAGCTAAAGCACCACGTTGGCATACATCGTCGGCAGAATTTCCACGACCAAAAATCAATAAACCTTTCCGGAAGACACGAGCATTATCAGAGGACTTGACACTGCTTGAGTAAATGGGTGAGGCATCAATGTAAGAAGTCGCTTGATTGGTTTGTTCACGCCAAGATAAAACACAATCTCTACGTTGAGCTGGAGCAGAGCGTAAAAACTCCAAACAGCGTACCTTTAAAGAAGAAAGCCAAGGATCATCCAAAGGAACTTTGATAGGAAAACAAGAAGGATGGAAATCTTTGCTACCACAACAACTGGGTACAGAGCCGTTAATGGATCTTAAAAAAAGAAAATGTTAAACTTAAACTAAACAAAGAATCTTTAAAGAAAATAATACCTGGGTTGAGCTGTAGAAGTCAAATCATGATCTAACAATTGCCCCCATTGGGCCAACATAAGTGTTAAAGGAGCTTCGCCATCACGAGCTCCATGTACCAATAAACTTACAAATCTTGACGAAGATAAAGGTCCACCATCTACAGCTCTCCTTGTAGAATCTACACCATCTCCATATTCTGGAGGTATAAAACGATTAAAGGGCATTTGGGCTGCTCCCCAGCGTAATCTTCTTTTATTGTTGCAAGTACCATCGTGAGTACGATATCTTTCGGAAGCTGGCATACAAGTGGGAGGTTCTCGTGATGGACACAAACTCTCTAAAGCCGTGCGTCGTAGCGAAACCTTGTGGCTATGAGCCTGGCGCGCCAAATCACTGTTTAGATCATAACTGAAATTTAGAATACAACGTCTTTAGTTGCGAATACATTTGCATTTTTTGGTTTTTATTTCAAAGATGCTCTAGCGCACGCATCTTTGTTTGCTCTGAGACACTTCTCAATGCAATGCCCGACTTAAAATGAATCTTAAACGTTAATGTTTCTAGTATTTATGCAGAAAGTGCACTTTAAAATATTCCAAATACCCTCATTTACACACGTTTAATTAAGACGAGTACGAATGTACGTAAGCATAAATGGACAAGTACATGGAACGTTCACACTAGTTACATCAGTGATGGAAAATTTAAATATTTAGATGGTACTTTTTTGGTACTTTTTAAAAACTTTTTTTAAACATCCATTTATGGACCAAGCTGGCTAAATTTCAACAGTAAAATTCTGATGAGGATATCTAACATTAAAATATACCAACAAGCAGTGTTGCCATAACCTTTTAATAATAATAAATTTTGTATGGGCAATGTTGCAAACAGGGCTGTGGAGTCGGAGTCGAAGTTAAGGTTGTTGAACCGGAGTCGTAGTACCCACAAAAAATATGCAACTCCGACTCCAACATTTTTCGGCATAAAAAATTTAAAAAACTATTCTAATAATTTCCAAAATAAAAATACTTCGATATTGGCGATGCAATAATAAAAATATTGATGCGAAATTGTTACTGAATACTTTTCTTGCTATATTTAACCATTTAAAAGGTACTGCATTAAAAAAAGAGTTCAAAGTCAAATAAGGACCAGTCTCATATTCATTTAGCATTAAGGTTAGATTAGGAGTCAGAGTTGGAGTTTCAGCGGTTGAAGTCGGAGTTAGTACTTTTTATTAACGAATGTAAAAAAAATCAACGAAAAATTTCTAAACAAAGAAGCATGACAACAAAGAGTACAAAAACGGACGTGGGGGTACCGTTGTATTTTTGAAAGGAAAAAGTACTGAAAATAGTAGCATAGTACTGAATTTTCCATCACTGAGTTGCCTTGTAACAAAAATGTTCGCTTATTATTAAGTTGTTTCTACTTTTTTTGAGCTTGCCTGACAACTCATGTTAATATCTTATATATTTGGTCGATTGTATGAATGAAGTTTTTGTGTTTTTGTAATTTTTGGGAAAATGAAATGGAGAAAGTGGAAAA
Organism: Pollenia labialis; assembly: GCA_949318255.1. Classification (NCBI taxonomy): domain Eukaryota; kingdom Metazoa; phylum Arthropoda; class Insecta; order Diptera; family Polleniidae; genus Pollenia; species Pollenia labialis. Next base: position 193,255,679 of record OX439139.1, on the reverse strand, counting down.
GTTAATACGTTTTTGCTAAACGTATCTTTTTTCAATTTATAAGTTGTACGTACGATGTTCCTCATGCTTAATTTTTTATTTTGTTTGTTACCAGAGTGCTTAAAAGTTCGTTAATTAGTGTGGCATTAGGTTTAATTATTTATTTTTTTAAGTAGGGAAATCATTAGAAAATCATTTTATTATAAAACTTCAATCGTGCACACTGCGGCGTATAAATAAATTAGGCGGATATGGCATTGTTAAGAAAAAAGGAAGTTGTAGAGAAAACACAGAGGGGAAAATCATGTAAAAAATAATATGCCTTTTAAGAACTTTACCAATAATAGAATTATTTAAAAATATTTTGATTTAATAACGTCCCTTTACTACTTGGGCAGTATTTTGATAATAAAAAGGTCATTTTATTAACACCATCTTGTTGTCATTTCGACAACGTATTGTAATAATTCTGGATTTAAACGACCCATTATAAGCCCAAACAATATAAAACGACGTGATTAAGCACTTCCTGCTATTACTATACCCTTCACCGCTTGTTAAATAAAGGTATATAAAGTTTGTCATTCCGTGTAAAACTTATTTAATATTCTTTAAGGCCCCATAATATGTATGAGACAATCCAAGTGAAATCGGACAGTTTGGAGAAAAATATTTTTTGATTTCCTTTGTTGTTTACTGTCTTGATGTTCCTTATCAACAGCACATTTCAGCAAATTTTCAGATTTTTTTTTGGCTAATGGCTACAGAGATGTCGAATATTAAAAAAAACTCGAGTTATAAGAAAACTTTGTTCAAATAAATACTCATAAGTTTTTCAATACTGGTCCAAATAGAGTAATTATTTTTTGCACAGTGGGCTTGGTGGTCATTTTTAGTATTTAATATTTTAAATAAATTTTTTTTTATACTGTTTGGGGAAGGAATAGTCAGGAGAGATGTAAGAGGGGTCTCAATGCCTACTATGCTTGCAGATCATCGACAAGTAGGAGCTGGGGACTCCGGCCGTCAGTGGTGGGATGTCTGTAGACTTCGGTGGTTAGACCCATTTTTACGTATGGATGCTGTGTTTGGTGGTAGTCATTGAGATTGGCTAGTCGTAGGAACCTTCTTTCTAAGGCTCAGAGGTGTGCTTCAATTGGCATGATAGGTGCCATGAGAAGTACTCCTCAGGCTGCCCTGGATGTCATTCTACATCTTCTGCCTATTGAGCAGTATGTGATGGGAATGGCGGCCAGGAGTATTTTTAGACTGAGGGAGTTAGGATTGATGGGGAATGTCACGCAGGGTCACTCAGGGATCCTGAGTGAGATTGAGGATGGTGGCTATTGCCTAGGACCACCCGGCTCCACTGATTATGTGTGCACCAAGGTGGATTTATGGCGGTTGCCGGAGGTAATAGTGCCTTCCTAGGAAGAGCTGGTCAGGTAGGAGCAGATTATTTGGTGGACTTGCTATTTTTATTGATGGCTCGAAGATGAGGGGCACGGGTGCGGGGGTCTACATAAAGGATCTGGACATTAGGTCATATAGGCTTCCTGACGACTGTAGTGTCTTTCAGGCGGAGGTGCTGGGGGTCTCGAGCGCCGTGGAACTAATGAGGGGCAACATTGATAGGGGCTCTGTGGTCACTATATATGTGGACAGACAGGCGGCTCTTATGGCCGTAAGGGGCTGTTATGCGGTTAGGCCTCCAATAGGCTTCTATTTTGGAAGAATCAGGGAGTGGATTCTGGGCACGACCAATCGGGCCTGGGGAACCGAACGGACTGCCAGGTATAACGGACGCTGTGGCCGGTGCTTAGGAAGTCCGACTCGGGGTTGCAGCTGGGCAGGAGTAGGGTCTGCGTTAGGACCATGATAGGAATGATCACGGGCCACTGTATGATAGGTAGGATGGCGGTGAGGATAGGATCCGCCTTGTCGGATATGTGCGGGTTGTGTGAGGACCCTGAGGAGTTGGAGACAGTTGACCACATTTTATGCCACTGTCCCAGGGTGCAGGGCAGCAGGCTGAGCAGTAGATTCCTGGGCGAATTAGGGGATGTCTCGGGTTGCGGACTCGAGAATCTGATAGGATTCGTAATGGGGATGGCCTGGCTGCGCGAGAGGAGACTGGGTGCTGACCGCACGTAGGGCGAATTTGGTTGGTTAGGATTTCTCTCGGGGCTGGTCCGAAACTTCTTTTCTATCTATCTTTTATTTCTGACTTGTGTTTTCGCTGTTTATTTCACCTACTTTCTATCTCTATATAGCCATCTCTAATTGAGGCGTCACAATGAACCATACTGGTCTTTGGGTGAAGGTGTGAAGGAGACTTCACACCAGCCTTTCTACCTACCTACCTACCTATGCTGTTTGTACTCTTTGATTTGTTCCACAAATTGCATGACCCATTTGGTTGTGGGATTCAAATAACTCTGATTTTTTGAAATTTGTAAGAAAACAATTTTTCGATATAAACCACTGTGCACAAATTTTCTAGGATTTCTCAATATATATTTTAAATACTAATTTCGTAAAGATTCGTGAAAATGAAGATATAGCATACTTTCGGAAAACAGTTTAGAACGCCTAATTAAAAATAATGCTATTGTAATAAAATTAAGACTGTCAAAGTTTTAGGAAACTGGAAATAACACTGTACAATTTCGTGACCGATCCATAATGCACCATAGGGACCATATAAAGCCCACTGTCAAAAAACACTTTAGTACGCGTAAAGCCGTACGAATAACGATTGGTCTGTCACAGCCCAATAAAATGAAAATCGATCCATAAATTAGCAAATGTTTCATAATATGGACGAGGACTAAGCAATTTTTCATTCAAAAAAAAAACTTTCCGAACAAAATAATTTCTCTCTCTCAAAAGTAAGACGTCGAACTCAATATAAAAAAATTTTGTCCGGATAAAAATATTGTTTGGAACTCATGTGTGAATCGAGCTTAACTTTCATTTATTTAGATGTGATTTTAAAATATATTTGCTTTATTTAAATGAATATCAAGTTCGTTAATCTTTACTTACAAATATGAAATTAAATAAATAAATTAAATAATAAATAAACGTATAATTAAATAAAGTGCACTCTCGAAAATTTAGCTATCTTTACTGTAGTGTAGTCTGTCATATGGTCAGGCTTGACCTCTGCTTTTGCTTATTTTAGCTAACTGAAGTTAGGTGTAGGTCTCTTCGTTCATAAAATGCAACAAGCTGTTTGAGAGAATTTTTTTTTATAATTCACTTATTGAATCTTTACATATTTACATATATCAATTAAAAATAGTTAATCAAATCTTAATCTAGTACCTAAGTTTGCCAATGCCAGAAAATTCTCCTGATCAATGTTGCCGCTCTTCTGACTGTTTTTCCTTAAGTGAATGTGGCATAATATGTTTGTGGCTTATTGATGAGGGATAAAGGAATTTAACCATAATAGTTGATAAAAATATGTTTAAATTCGCATTTTTTACAACAAACACTCATATTACTGTCTCTTTGTCTTTTCTGTAACAAAACTCACTGGTTCACTGTTTTAACCGTTCTGTTTGAAGTGTGCCAAGGTATTGTTGATGAAATAGAGTTGAATTAGGGAATTTAAAAATGGAAATTTGTAAACAACTTCGCTTGGATATATTTGTTTTTTATAAATCTTATATTGAAAAATGTTTTTGTAGCGATGTTCATATGCATTCATAACTATGGGACGAAAAAAACTATGGCGAGAACACTGAAGAAAAAGATTTAAATTTTTTTGTTTCATTTATTTTTAACTCTACAGGTGGCGGATAAACTATACCAAGCCACACTTTGAAAACTTTAAAGCAGACCGCAAAAACATGTTGACTCTCACAAATACTTCATTTTCTATATAAAAAATTTGCCTTTGTTCGAATATTTTATATGACTCTCATATGTTTTTTTTTATGTCGATGATATCCATAATAAATCGCGTCATATAAGGTAACATACCTTCACTTATTCAATTGGATTTGGTTGTTCTTTACGTCCCATGATGGTACATATTGGTACTGTTCAATCCCTTGAGACAAACCGTATTAAGTCCAACAACAAAAGGTCTGCTATTTCCCAAATATAATACAAGGCTTAGAACAATTTCTTTTACCTTAATTTTCTCCTCGAAATGTGTTATACAAATTATTCAAGTAAAAACTGAAGGCGCATCTGCATGTTTAAATAACAATTGTGTACAAATTCAGTGGGAAACCACACTTAATAAATTTGATGCAATTTACGCCTTAGCGAGTTGGACTCGGTGTTGTTTTCAACTTTTCTATCTCGGAAACTTCATTTGATAAGACTTATGGGAATTTACGCATCCATAGAGGAAAAATTCTGATTCCAACAGTATAAAAAACGTATTTTGAAAATGGTGTGAATTGGTGTAGCTTATCCCTCGCCTACAGAACTATTGTTAAATTTTTTTAGCACTGTTTGCAGAATTTTAATAAATTAATTTAACTTTCAAAATACACTTAAGCTTAATGAATAATTTTCCTGGTGGTCTTAAGTGTACTGCAAATCTAGTTCGATCTCATATGGATTGGGGCAAAACTCGTTTCTTTCTTTCGGGACTTCGTAGCAAAACTCTTTAGTTCTAAAATTAAATCTATTTTTTTCTACATTTCAGTTGGTTTAAATTTGTCAACTGTTGAGATATTTATCATGAATAGCATAACACTTTAGAATCAAAATAGTTTAACTAATTAAAATAATCGGGCGCTATATGTTTTTTGCATTTTACCAAAATTCGAATAAAGTGTTACAAACGAGTTTTGCATCTCACCTACTCATATTTTAATAACTATATTAAAGCTCAATGCGGCCCGTGCTAAAATTGAAATGCCGATTTGAAATTTTTATGGAATCTTTTTTTTTTGCAATATTTAACCATTTAAAATGTACTTCATTACAAATCAAAGATTCGGAGTCGTAGTTGGATTTGGAGTCGGAGTCGTACTTAAAAAATTTCATCGGATACAGTCGGAGTTATCACTTTTTCTTGACGACTCCACAGTCCTTCTTTAGTGCATAGAAAATATTCCGGGAAAATATTGAAGGAACACAACTATTAAAGTATAAATGCTTTAAAAAATTGTAATTTGACTTAGAATACACATTCGAATAATATGAAAATTTATATAATAAACTAGCTGTTTGGTCCCAGCGCTGTTCGGATTTTCCAAATAAAAATAAAAAATGAAATACATACTGGAGAATTTCGTTAATAACATGACCCCAGCGCTATCTACCATCAATAAACAAAAATTAAATATCACAACAACAGCGCCACCTATCGGGAGTTTTTTTATTAACCATCAGTGAAAGTAGACCTTTCCAACGCATGTACTCGTTTGAAAATCTATTGAGTGGTTCTCGAGTTATAAAATAACAAACATAAAAACAACGAATTTTTATATAGTATATGTACATATATACGCTGAAAGAAACCTGGGTGCAAGTGTCGCCAAGTCACCAGTTTTGTCGACTATATTGGTGACATTGTCAGGTAAGTGTCTACACTACATTACATATGCCACTATATTTGACTTTAATACGAAAAAGATTTTATCAATAACAACTGAGAAGTACAATTCCTGTAAAAGCTGAAGAAATAATAAAAAAAGATTGTTATGATTTCGTATTCTTTCAAAAAGTGTAGACTACTTTAACTAAATTTACTAGCGATTCTCTGGTGTCAATATCTACATATGTTCCCAAAGGAACTACCTAGTCAGTAGTACCAACGCCAGTAGTAGATTACCAATGACACGCAAATGTTAAATGTATATTGTAAAAAACATTGCCTGCGGTATAATAAGTCACTAGTACTGGTGACTCCGTCAATAGTCAATCATTACAGATTCACTAGTGCCATTTCCTGCAGGGTTGCTGTTACTCACTATGAGAAATAAATTCCTAGATTCTAGAATTAAAATAATTTTTTGGAAATTTTTAATCACATTCGAGTCTTTTTTGACTCTTGAGCGCGATTAAAATACCAGAATATGCGCTTATTTTCTGATCATAAATTATACTTTTGTCGGGAGAAAATGGTACCCTACCCGCGACTCTTCTTGAAAAGTCATACTATATGATTCGTTTTTTTTTTATTAGTTTAGAGACATTTTCGACTCTTTTTTAATAGTTTTATTATTGAATTTTAAATCAAACACTTGTAAATCATAAGCGCGAGTAATTTTTGTGTCGATTTTTAATCGCGCAAGTCATTAATCAGTTTTTTAATCACCAAAAGTACTCAAAAAAGACTCATACCGATGATATTTGAAAAAACGATCTTCCAAATGCTAGCAGGGTATATACATAATTCCAACAATCTATTTGTTAATATTTTTTTTTAAAAATAGTTTTGTTGGAGGTGACCATATTGAAAATTTTTTCTCTGGGTGCACTCAAAAATATCACTTCTGGGAAATAAAGTATGTAAATAAATTAAAAAAAAAAAATATTATAATTAAAATGCATTAACTACACAAACAGAAATGTATTTATTTTTAATTTTCTATTTATGGCAATAATGTTAATTATCAAATTAAAATAATTGTTCTAGTGCACATTAATGTGATCAACAGCAGCTTAAACTTAAAAAAACAAACAATGAAAAGAGTTTTAAAATAGCATTGTTAAAAAAAAATAACGTAAAACTAACAACAAAAGTGCAAAGTCTAAATACGTAATATGTATATTGTACAAAAAGTTTCTAAAGAAACGCATTAAAAAATAATAAGATATTCATCGTATTAATTTCTGTGGTGAATTAAAATTTTAAGATGCGAAGTAAATCACGTTTACTTAACCCAAAAGCTCTCTTACCAACGAAATGTTAACTACAGGCCCCAACCAACAGAGCGGTCAATGAACCTTTCCAAAAAAACAACGTTAATCCAGACATAAATACTTGTACTCTCACACTCACCACTGGCTTTTGAAAATACAAGTGTTTTTTTTATCGAAAAAAATTCATATAAACGGATCTTTATGGATGGAATTTTTTCTGTTGTTTTGATTTTTTTTTTTTCTAAATGTTAATGTGAAGAAATCGAAAGTAACAAAAGTTGATGCAACCAATTATGAATATGATAAAATGCTTAATAATATTACACACGAAGATATTTTAAAAATAACAAATAAAAGAAGAAACCAATCAAGAGAAAAGTTGTAGTAGGGGCGGTCCGATCAAAAAGTAACCCTACACTTGTCAAAATTCTAGGAACTTTTTAGAAGCAAGAAAATTGGATACCACAAAAACAAAAAAAAAAAACATTAGGGCTAATATTGCTTTAAAGATATGCTACTTTTTGAAGTGTTTTTCTATGTTAGAATCATTTTCATGGTAAAAATGTAAAATAAGATGTAATAATTCTTGATTTCTATTTGTTAAAGTTATTAAGTTCAACCCATAAAATTTGAAAAAAATGAAAACCATATCATGCATGCTGTTAACTTATAATAAACAGTTCTTCTGTGAACAAACATGTGTTATACCATGTTCGCACGACAGCGTTTTTTCGTAATTCACTCTCTCATTCGTAATCCACAGCCTAATTATGATCCAAATTACATAATTCGTCATACAAAATTTTGAGAGCGGATTATCTCATTTGTACGTAATTCAATTTTTATTACCCTGTGGATTACTTTTTACGGATAAGCAGATAATAATATACATATTTTCGCTCTTTGTCTGGTTCTCAGGGGTAAGCTTTTAGGTTAGAATCAAATCTAACTTTCGGATTATTTCAAGTACGAATTTAGGATTAGACCTAGACATTCTTGAATCAAGCACAGTTTAAGACACACATTAAAAAATTACAAATAATTCAAAATAAGTGCTTAAAAATTATTTTTAGCCTACGCTGAAGGTTCCCCACCGATCTTCTTCATAGTAGAACTGGATTTGAAAAAATATATGAATTTATTTATAAACTAAGTCAAAAATATTTTAACATAAAAGCGCATTTCTCTTATACATTAATAAGGGCATGTCAAGAATTATAAAACAAACCGATAAAGAAAATTATCATCCTGAAAACTTACAGCCGTTTTCATAACAAAAAGTTAGCCACAGTTTGTACACTACGTACAACGAGCTGCTAACTAGAATGCCGAGTAAGCTTAGCAGCTTGTTGGCACAGAGTTAATTCATAACGAAGTTTTCTCCATCTGTTAACTTTTTTGCATTAATCATCGCTGAATTTGTCATTTTTTCCTTTTTTTCCTTCACATATAAAAATTTTAAAAAATTTTTTAATTAAAATAAATTAAGTTAATTAAAAACAGCAGTTAATAAAAAAAAAAAAAATAGCTTGATATGTATTATACGGCTGTTTTTCACAAGTAAGCAAACGTTTAGCAGCTCGTTAACCTGAGTTTAGCAAATCGTTAGCCAGAGTTTGGTTAGTGCATTATGAATAAACTTTTTGCTAACTTCATGCCAAATTTTCATTATGAATACGGCCGTTAATACATACGACTGTTTACCTAGTAAACTTATCTTTATTCATTAATGTTCTCTATCAATTTTTGAAGTAATTAGATCAGAGAAAGGTTTTTCCTATTTTTTCCTTAAAAATTATTAAAAATACATACTTTAAAGAAGTCATAAATAATTTATTGATCTCATTTGTTGTAATATGTATTAAAAATAATATCTTAATCCCTGTAAATATGTATATACTATAACAATACGAAATAAAGATGATATTATAAATTGAAAATTGAAAAAAATCATGTTATTATTTTAAGACATATGACTTTATGACACCTTGTGAATTCCCCAAATATCGAAATAATTTTTTCAGTATGTATTGTGAAACTGAATTGACTGAAATAATTAGATTTTAAATTGCTTTCGAACCGAGAATCGATTAAATGAGCCAAATTTGTTGAACTAATTTGATTCTGAAGTGTTATGCTGTTCTTGATAAATAACTCAACAGTTGACAAATTTAAACCAACTGAAATATAAAAAAAATAGATTTAATTTTAGAACTAAAGAGTTTTGCTACGAAGTCCCGAAAGAAAGAAACGAGTTTTGCCCCAATTCATATGAGATCGAACTAGATTTGCAATACACTTAAGACCACCAGGAATATTATTCATTAAGCTTAAGTGTATTTTGAAAGTTAAATTAATTTATTAAAATTATGCAAACAGTGCTAAAAAAATTTAACAATAGTTCTGTAGGCGAGGGATAAGCTACACCAATTCACATCATTTTCAAAATACGTTTTTTATACTGTTGGAATCAGAATTTTTCCTCTATGGATGCGTAAATTCCCATAAGTCTTATCAAATGAAGTTTCCGAGATAGAAAAGTTGAAAACAACACCGAGTCCAACTCGCTAAGGCGTAAATTGCATCAAATTTATTAAGTGTGGTTACCCACTGAATTTGTACACAATTTTTATTTAAACATGCAGATGCGTCTTCAGGTTTTACTTGAATAATTTGTATAACACATTTCGAAGAGAAAATTAAGGTAAAAGAAATTGTTGTAAGCCTTGTATTATTTTTGGGAAATAGCAGACCTTTTGTTGTTGGACTTAGTACTGTATGTCTCAAGGGATTGAACAGTACCAATACCATCATGGGAGGTAAAGAACAACCAAGTCCAATTTAATAAGTGAGGGTATGTTACCTTATATGACGCAATTTATTATGGATATCATCGACATAAAAAAAACATATGAGAGTCATATAAAATATTCGAACAAAGGCAAATTTTTAATACAGAAACAGAAGTGTTTGTGATTTGCAACATGTTTTTGCGGTCAGCTCTAAAGTTTTCAAAATGTGGCTTGGTGTAGTTTATCTGTCACCTATAGAGTTAAATATATATGAATTTTTAAACAAATAAATTGAAATCTTTTTCTTCAGTGTTCTCGCTATAGTTTTTTTCGTCCCATAGTTATTGAACGGATGAAGGAAGCAGTCAGTTGTTAGTAAATTTTTTAAGTTGGCTTGCGAGTAGAATCTGGCAGATTCATTATTTAAACTTTTAAGTCCTGAGTTATATTGTAATTATCCTATTTATAGGAAAATGCGACTGTTCAATTGGCGTTTTTTCTAGAGAAATAAAATTTGTTCAAAATTTGGCTTACAGATTTATACCGTGTTCAGATATGAACCTTAATTGAGTTTTACGCAATAAATGAAATTATTGAGCTAAATTATCCATATAAAATTGCAATTTAATTATTGCTCAATTAATACGAAATTGTTATAAATATTAAATATTAAATAAATATTAAAATTAAAATGCGACCCTGTCACAAGTGTGTTTAGTGAGCAAAACACAACTTACTAAACAAAGTGTTTGACAATTTGGCAACTGAAATTAAAACAAAACAGAGGCCCATAACTTGGGGTCTTCACCTGCCAATTTTTTGTCTTAATAAACGTCTAAATTCATAAAAAAAAGTTGACAAACATTTTAGAGTTTTTTTTTTATTTCTGACGTTTTGACGTTTGGTATGGCAAAAAATTGTCAGATGAAGACCCCATGTTACGTCTGCGCAAAAGCCAGATGTTTATTCCTAAAAGATGTCAAAAGTTGTTTACGTTTTGCTTATACATGTACATTTTTGTTTACGTTGAATGTTGTAAGTAGTAGTAATATTAATTGAGTTAGCTAAATTGTGTAAATGTGAACCGAAAGATAATTATGTCAATAAACCGAATATGTATTGACTCAATAAAAAAGGTATATCTGAACACGGTATTAGGGGCTTATCGATTTTTGATAAGAGCCTATCTCCCTTACCTTATGTAAAGCTTTTCAACTTCTTAAATTTTTGCATATTTTTACTTACCTTTTATATTTATAACATGCACTCTACAGCTGACATGAAATGCTTAACATTAACACTAATATGATGTTAGTGTTAAGTATAGACTCATCATGTTAGAGGTTTTCTCATGTTATAACACGGTTGTTTTAACAACGCTTTTATAAAATCATGTTATAACAGCAAATCATGTCAGTTGTAGACGGGGAAATAATAAATACCTTCCATGTTTATAGATTCGAGTAATTATTTAATTTCATAACATCCCCGTCGACATCATTTATCCATGTCCATGTTTAATTTTTTTTATTTTCCACTAGTTTAATATGAACTTATAAAAAAGCTGCTAGTTTGACAACATACGCTAATAATAATGACAACAAGATATTTAACAACAGACAGTTATCAATTTGACAACAATGGTATTTTTTATATCTTTGGTTTTAATTTGAAAACGTTTTGTTAAAATAATGACAACACTTTGTTATCGTCTTATAACCATTTGTTGACAACTTTGTACTGGAAACTTAAGTCAAAAGAAGAAACTCCCCGAAACGTTAACGAAATTCTCTGTATAATGCTAGGAACACAACTGGGACGAACGACGAATTTTTGGCCGCGAATATTCGTCGCCAAAAATAAAAAATATCTGTGTATATGAAAAAGCACACAATCAGGGCGCCGACGAAAATTCGCCGGACGTTGCAAACTTTAAATAGATTTAATTCTAATTCTTACGCCTGCGAACGACGAACAAATCAGTACCGGGTAGCCATATTGTTTGAAAATGGTAAGTGTTTTAGTAAATAAAGCTACTTTTTACTTTAGAAATTATAAAATTTTAACTGAATATAATTTAAAATACAAATTGTAAAAATAATTGACTAAAAAAAAGTATTTTAGTTAGTTGTTCTTAATGTTTTGTTTGTGAAGTATTTTTTTTTCATATGGTACCACTATTTCTTGTTTATACAACATATTTTATTTACATTTTGTTTTTTCGTCGTTATTGTGTTTCATACGCCGAATTTATACAGCGAATTTCTTCCGAATAATTCGTCGTGCTGGACGAAATTCGTCGTTCGTCCCAGTTGTGTTCCTAGCATAACACATAAAAAAGAGAGATTCTGAAGATGTTTCCCTGCAAATATTATTGGACCACCTGATCCAATTTGATTAAATGGACTACTCCATGGACTGGTCCCATGTAATGCAAGCATGGACCATGTCATTGTTAAAAAGTGTTTGTAGTGAGACAACATGTCTTCGTTTTTTAACGACATGTTTTCGTTTTTAAACGAAGTTAAAACTAATCGTCTTGTGTAAACAATGGGGTAGTTTTAAAACTACTCCTTTGTAGTCCAAAACTGGGTTTTTACTGGGTTACTTTTGGCCTAGTCCTAGTTCCTTGTGGGCTACTCTTTACACGCGTGTTTGGACTGGTCCTAATATTTGCAGGGTTATCACACAATATTCATCGGTTTGTTTGTTTTACCACCTCCTAACATTTGAATATCAAAAATCCATTTCACAATTCGTCATAAAAATAAGAGTTAGACTTAATTTCTGGGAAAGAACATTGAGTAGTTCGGTTGTTTATAATGCACATACAATTTGGAATAAGTTCAAGATAGTTTTGGTGATGTAGAGTGCCATCAGACATTATATATGGATGTTTAAAATACAGGGTGGTTCAAAATTAACGTTATGATTTAATGAGTTATTTAATTTTTTGTTTGGGGGTTTGTTTTCAAATTAACTTTGAAAAACTTGTGAATTTATAATGGAAGGACTCAGCACACTGGTTACTTCAATAAAAACAAGGGAACCCCTTAGATTCACGGTATGGTCTGGAATATATTCCGAAAATAGCACTGGACCATATTTTTCGAAAACGACGTACAAGTTACAGTTAATGTGAATGGCATTGAAAACCGGGAAATTATTGAAAATTGTTAAAGGCCCAGGTAAAGAACAATCCAGAATTGGGTTCTTTTTTGGAAATCATAACGTTACCTATACGTCACCCTATACCATGTAAAGCTTGCAATACAGTGTTGCCAGAAGTAAGGGAGAATCCCTACATGTAGGTATTGTTTTTTCTTCTATCTTAATGATAATAATGCTTAGGGATTTTTGTAGGGGGAATTTTTTCAACTTGTAGGGAAAATCCGATTTTTTTTAGCATGTGTAGGTATATTTTCGAAAAATCCACTGGCAACACTGTTGCAATATAAAACTGTTAGTGCAAAACAACATTTATATATTTGTATTCACGGGTTGTTTTTGGCTAATCTTGCTTTCCTTCACACCAACGTCAAAGAATACTAGTAAGAAAGTCGGTCAGACCCGTCTATATGATACCCTACACCGCAGTATTTAGAGCCAAATTTTCGAGATTTAAAACTTTTTGGTTCACAGGGGCAATCGTGGAGCTGTCAACACAAAATTATCCTAGAAGGTTAAGATTCATGTAAAATTGGTTTGTGGCGATAATTCACCCTTATCGTGGTTAGCGTAGGCTTATATCTACGAAAATTTGTACAAATACGCTGTCGGAATTAAAACACTTAACGAAAATTTTTGCAACAAATACGCACACCACGATAACATTTCTTGTAAAAGATTTGCAAACAGTGTCAAATTTTTTGTTGTCGTTTTTTTTAACCAAGATAACGTTTTTCAAAAACGCCCAAAACCAGCCGCAAAAATGCAAACCAAGAAAAAGGTGATCATTTAGAAATGTTCATCTTTCTGAGATTCATCCAAGGCGAATTGACTAGAAGGTGGGGTCAAGTCAACATATGGTGTTTTTTTTCTGTGGTCGACTTGTCAAAGTTTGTATACAAACTAGTTTTTTATGTAAACAAACCTATTTTATTTACTAGCAGTATTTTTGACAACCCGACCACAGAAGCAGTGTTGTTGTGGAGTTGACCTCACCTTCTAGTCAATTCGCTTTGGATTCATTAGTATTAAAGCGATCGTAGGGAAGGGGGTTTTATAAAATCCACTTGAAAAATGAAAATATTTTCTACTTTCAGATGACGACTTTCTTTAAACGAAAATTATAGTTTTCTTTATTTTCTAGTAACGGCCAATTTCACCAAGTTTAGTTATAATTAACTATCAGTTATAACTGTCAAAAACATATTGTTAACTGGAAGATAAAATACTAGTTAGCTTAAACTGAACTTGACGAAATTAGCCGTAAATATTATATATCACTAAAATGATTTAAAACTGTATGTGTATGCAGGTATGTATATTAAAAAAATTAATGAGTATTATTGATTTTTATATTTTGCCTTTTATTGACGAAACCAATTATTACGGCATTAGGATTGATAACAATTCAATTAACCCCCTCCCTCTTTGCCAACAAATTAACATTTTTTCGCAACTTTTATTTATATGAAATGCTTTATTCTTCGTTTTTTTAATTCGTTTACAACAAATTGTTTACAACAAATTAAAAAAGTAACAAGAAAAATAAGTAAAAAAGATAAATAAACAAAACAGAAAATGACTGAAAAACACGTTTTTCAAGCAAAAATTCAATGAACTCTTGAATGAGTGCAGTTGAATGAATAAAATCCCCTGCCCTGCATTCACGGACGCCGTCACCACCTTAACCGACCAAAATCAGCAGCTAAACAACATTCAAATGCTGCTGTTGGCGAGAGAAAGTTCTGCCAGCCAACTATGAAATGCAGAAGAAGCTTGCAAACTACTGACTACGGACAACAACGACGACGAACTGAACAAAACAGATACAAGAAATCAAATTGAAATAATTACATGAATGTTGTTTTTTGTGGCATATAAATAAATACACAACAGTTTGATGGGATCTATTGTGTTTTTTTTTGTTATTTTTTTTTTAATTTATAGATAAAATATCAATTTATTTTATAATTTAAGTAATTAAGAAAATTGGGGCTTTCCATAAAGATTTGGAAACGAACATGTTTTTTATCTGTAAAATATTTTTTATTTTTTTTTTAATTTGAGATTAACATTTATGTAAGTAAAAGTGGTTTTGAAGGCTGTAAAAAACAGTGAAATCTAGTAGATTTGATTTAAAATTTTCCTCAAAAGCATGGTCCAATTAGTTGGTCTGCGCAAAACTACAACAATGCATAAATAGAAAAAACAACACGCATTTGGTTTGTGTAAAACATGTTAAAGATGTAAAAAATGCATTTCTTTGTGTAAAATGATTTTGAAACGATTTCCTCAAAATCAAGTCAGTTAAGGCTAGTTTACACTATCTGACAAGTCTTACGTATTCCATAATACTTTGCGAGATAGAAATCTAATGAGTTTTGCTGCGACTGTCAAAAAATCTAATTAAACATAACAGTTTGTGTTCACACCATGACACAAAGTATAAGCACTCACACATGAAATAAAATTCAACCCTGATCTAATGAACTTTGTTAGTAAGACTTTGAGTGTTTATAACTCTTATTCGCTTTAGGGTTTTATTTGTATAATATTTTTGGCTTTTCTTAAATCTTTGGAAAAGGTTTCCTGATGAGCTGGCCTAAGCAACCAGTGAAATGCGCATAGAAGCTAGCTTTCCCTCAACAATAAATTTCAGTGTATTTATCAAATATGAAAAACTGGGAATTTAGCACGTTATACGGAAATAGTATTAATAATGAACAGTATTATTGATGTCAAACTTGTGTAATACTTGTCATTTTCATCACACATGCATTCACACTACTAGCCTTTTACATATTACTTGAGTTTTTGACATGTATTAATACAAAGTATAACAGTGTAAACTAGCCTTAAATAGATATTGTTTTGTATGGGAAATCTAGTCAAAAACAACTAGATTTGCCTCGAAATCTCGTAAGAACTAGAAAAAAAACAAAAAGTTTTATTTTAAATTGTGTGATATTAAAACGAAGGCGTCTTTGAAAAAAAATTGTTTTTGTTTTAAACGTTTCTTATATTAAAGTTTTCCATCTTGGCCGTGTTAAAGCTTTTAATCAACGTCATCAATGTTGAATTCAAAGACAAAACATCTTCAAAACCCCAATGGGCTCCCTTAATACAACATTTTCAAGTATCAATTTTAAAATCACTCTACTTTGAAACAATTTGAGTTATAAAAAAAAATTAATTTATGCTCCTTTTTGAACAAAATAAAATGCTTGATTTAAAATCGTTCGATATTGAAACAAAGACGGGTACCTAAAATCAGAGTTGGAACTAGCCTGTCTTTGTACAAAAATTGTTTACATATACAAATATTAATCGTTCTGAAATTATAATAAGCCCAACTTGGATGTTTTTCCTTGATTTTAGACAGATTTTTTTTTTTTGTTAAAAGTTTTTTAATGCCGGTTAAGTTTTCGTTTTATTATCTCCTATTTAACGTTTAAATAGATATTTTTAATTAAACAAATGCACAAAATATTTAGTTAAGTTATTATATTGCATGTTACAATCATATTAATATGTGTGAGAAATTTTTTTTAATAATTATAATTAATAATAATTATAATTTGTTATTTAAATTTTGTTGAAATTAATTTGTAAAAATTAATTACCTTTGAGTATATTATTTTTTTCATTTCAGGGTTAAACGACACTGAACTTTTAAGCACAAAGGTTAAGAATTTTTACACATTTAATAAATTAATACTATAATAATGATGTTAGTACCGGTTCACACACGTCAATTTTGACTCGTCAAGTCTTGAGTTTTTATGAGAGAGGGGAGAAGAAATGGCATTTTCTTTTCCCTTTTATCCTAAAAGTTTAAGAATTGACGAGTCAAACTTGATGTATGTGAACCGGTACTAAGAATTGATTATTCTTGATGTTTTGTAAGCGAATTTGGGAAACAGCGAAGAAATGTGTTGTCAAATACTATATAACTATTAAAGACCAAAATAATATTAAAATTGTTTAAAATTATTTAAATGAATTTAATGGGGATTTTTGAAAATTATCATAAGTGTTCTTGGAAGTTGTTTTTAATACTCTTTTAATCGAATTTTTAGAATTTTTGTTATTAGAGAAATGTTTGTTTATTTATAAAATTCCTTTATTACAGAAATCTCACTAAACACAACGTTTTAAATTCTTGAGTTTTCAGAATAACTCTGTATAATTAATTCTATGGATTGTTGAAGAAACCCTGGGAACTTTTTTTTGATAATTTTACCTCCTTAAAAATTTGTACTATAAAGAATGTTTTTAAAAAGTTTTGTTACTAAGTATTCCGTTTTCATATGAATAGGCATAAAGTTGTTTTCGAATAGCATGTTATTGACGGGAGTTGAACGCAAGGCGTCAAGGGATGTTCTAATGACCGAGTTTACTATAGTGTCAAGTTTCTTAAGCTGGGATTTGGAAGCGTTTCCGAAAAGAGGTAGACCAAAGTTAATTTTCGAAAGCATTAAGGCCTTGGTGGCCGAGTTAAGAGTGTTTGTGCTACAGTTTAGTTTCGGATTTGAAAGGCATTTAATAATGTTAAGTCTTTGCATTAAGGTAGATAATAGGTGTTCTATATGATCATTCCATTTATAATATTTGTTAACAATTATGCCAAGAATTCTTAAGGAATCGACTTTAGATAATCTTACATTAGATGAGCGAATATCGCAGGTACAGTTCCTGAGTCTGCAAATATGGATGAATTTACATTTAGTTTTGGAGGGAGTGGCTCCAGAATATTCAGACCAAGTATTGATGCTATCAAAAATATGATCAAGATTTAGCTTTAGAGTTTTTTCCCTTCCTGAACGGATTATAAGGTTGAAGTCATCAGCGTATGCACAGAAATCAATTTCCTTATAATGATTTATTATCTTGTTCAGTTTGTTGTACGCAGTAACGAAGAGGATAACTGATAGTGGGGACCCCTGTGGTATACCATTCGAAAGTGGGAAAGAAGAAGAGTACCAATTTTGGAAACTTTAAATAAATATTGGCAATCTATTTATAATTGACAAAGTCTAACAAATCTAAGATCTGAGAATCGGATAATAAGCTGAACAAAATATCAGAAATTTAAAATTTTTCATAATTTCTATATAATTCTCGAAAATATTTAAATAAAAAAAAACATATTTTGCATTAATATTCCACACACTGAAAATAAAAATAAATCCATCCGAACTTAAATTAATCCGAAGCGGTATCAATAGTACGGTATGTACGTATTTTCTTGAATCAAGTGCGTAATATTTAACTTAACCATATTTAATCCCGAATTCGTACTTGAAATAATCTGAAAATGAGATTGAATCAATCTCAAAATGCGCTTGGTTCAAGTATTATAAAGTTGTTGTAATCTCGAATTCGTATATGAATTTACTAACCCGTTTTACACCATACAGAATTTCTATTAGAAAACACCATGGTGTTTTCTATTTTTACAATTTAATGTACATATTTAACAAACAAATTTTTAAAGTAAATAGGAAATTTTGCTGATTATTTTCTTTTAAAATCTGAAAAAATTCATGTTTTTCTTCTTGTTCTGTTGTTTCTACACAAAACAAGCAAATCGGTTTTTACCTACTTTTGTGGTGTTGTTGTAGTGTCTACAATAAAATTGTGAGATTAAAACGCTAACGTTATAATTTTATTCTCAGAGTGGCACTTAGAACAAAAAGTTCAATCTTTTTTTACTTGTTTTAAGAATTTTGTACTTAAATTATTTTCGAAAGTTATTCCATTAATGATTGTTTTAAGAACGTTTTAGTGTTATTCGTATTTAAACTTATAAGTACGACTCGCACTTAAAGTAAGTACTTAAAAAAACTCAATTTATCCCTGGTGTTTTGCTTTCTGTGCATTGTATTAAAATCCACATTTGAAAGACATTTCAGAATAACGTTTGAAAGCAAATTGAAAAAAATGCAGTTCTCCATTTTAAAATAATATTTTTTCTTTTTTGTTGAAGACGCTATGATTTATCATTATCAAATGATTGTTGTTTGAGAACAGGTTTAATTTCAAAACATTTTTAATTTGAAAACCAGCCTCCGTGTTTGTTGGTAAGTGTCCAAAACAAACTGCAACTTAAAAAATTATCCCACAATACATCTGAATATAACAAATAAAGGGTGTTTTTATTGAAGTTCAAAAGAATACCAGAGAGGGTTAGCTGTCAAACTGCGCTTACTTTTAGACGTTTACGATCAGAATACTCGACAATACGTTGCGTATTACAATTGAGCAATCAAGAGAATAAAACAACCCCTCTCTTTTTTATTTGCTGATTCCGAAAGAGCATATCATATCACGTGATTATGATAATATACTGGCTTACAGAGGATTCCCAGATAAGATCGTGCAGCTGATTTGTAAGCTCTACAGAGACTCAACCAGCTGTGTTCGCTTTAATGGAGCGAAGACACATCAATTCTCGACAACAGCAGGGCTTAAGACAGTACACCCTTTTTCTTAATGCTTGACTTCATAATGGACAAAACAAACGCCGAAGATCCAAATGGGATTTAATGAAATTACGCAAAAAGTCTGAATGACATCAATAAAGCTGACGACATTTACCTGATGACACATTGCATCGTTGACATCGAGGAGAAACTGCGAAGACTATCAATAAATCGTCAAACGTGGTACAACCCTGAGAACGCCACTTACTATAAACGGCACAATTATCCAGTGTGCCTTCCCTGCAAATAAAAGGACTAGTCCAAACACGCGTGTAAAGTGAAGCACACAAGGGACTAGGACTAGTCCAAAAGTAACCCAAACGTATGGAAAAACATGGTCTATTTAACATTACGATGGCCTAGGGCAGGACCATATAACCAAGCTTTGGACTACAAAGGAGTTGTTTACAAGAGGATTAGTTTTAACTTCGTTTAAAACCGAAAACATTTTTTTTTTTTTTTTTTAACTTTTTTTATTTTTATTATTGAATCTTTCTTATCGAAATTTACAATATGTATTCAAATCTTAATTCTACTTGTTGCTTATTAGTTGTTACCAGTGTAACCACTAACTGCTGTATTCAAATTTTAAAACTGTCTTCTAGTTAGTCTCAAAGTATCGGTTCTTTTTAGCCTCTGGTGACCTTCGAACTGAAGCAGAGCCCCAAGCGAAAACATGTCGTTAACAAACGAAGACATATCGGCTCACTACAAACAATGACATGGTCCATGCTGGCATTACATCGGACCAGTCCATTGAGTTGTCCATTTAATCAAAATGGATCAGGTGGTCCAATAATATTTGCAGGTTTATAGTTAAAATTGTGTAGAAATGTGTAAAAATTTTCGATTTTTGAGTTGGGTTGGCAGCAGAGACCTGCGCCGTGGACGGCGGCGTCGGCTGGCGCAACTCATACTCGGCGGCATATCGAAGTCGGCTGTCAGCAGAAAGAATGTATAAAAATTTGTGTGTAAATATTTGAATGTGTTTATATTATAACACACATAATTTAAGCCAATTTTTTCACTCTAATTCACTACTCTTAACTCCTTTTCGGATATGTCGTTATTTTGAAAATTTTGATGAAATGTTAGTGCTTTATATACAGGAGAAATGACAGAATTGGGAGGCAGACATTATTCGATTTGCACTTTTTAAGGATACTCAAACAAAACAGATTGCAGTAAGGTGTTTAAAAAAGAGAATTAATATTCTTTACAAAGTAATCAATGGCTAAGCTGGAGCCGATTTTAAGCTGATAAATTCTCGGCGGCGGCGGCGGCGTCTACAAATATTTTTATCGGCGGCTGGCCTAACCGGTCTTCCATACATATCAAAACCCCAATTCCCCCGCCGATTTGAGCTGTCGCTCAGTGATATTGTTAGTTCATATTTTCATAATCGCAGGAATTTTTGTGCTATAACGATTACAAGATGCGAATTTAATTTTCATTTGAAATTCGCCTCAATTCAGATGTAATTAATATGAACCTGTCTTTAAAAAGTTTTAATATTTTAAAATTTAATGTATTAAAGACTAACGTTTTTTTTTTATTAAAAGTCGGTTTAAAAATGCAAATATTTACGTACTTAAATTTAGCATGAAACTTGATTAAAATTTTACACACTCTCTCTCTCTCTCTCTCTTTATCACTCTTGTCTTGTTTCGGCCTCTTCTTCCTAATCATCCACAAGCGTGCATTCAACTTTTGCATTCACCATGCAGTCATTTATTCATCCAAACATTCACTTAACAAACAAACAAACAGTTAAAGCGCTTAAAGAAACAACCCAACTCCACTCCCAAAGTCATGAGAGGTGAGCCAAGCAGTTTTATCAAGGAAATCAAAGAAACTTTTCGAAAAAAAAATTTACTTAAAACTAAAAATAAAACTAAAATTGAAATTACCACAATAGTTTCAATGTCAAAGTGAAAGTTAACTTTTATGTGATTTGCTTACACAAAATGCAAAGTTGGGAAAAAAGAAGTGACTAGAAACAATTTTGAAACCGTGATTTTTATAGCGAATGATTATTGTTGTTTCTTACGATTTAACTTGTCTTAAAGAAAAAGAACTGCAGTATTTGTCAGCAATTGAATGTGATATGAATTTTTGAAATACAAATTAATACTCAAACTTACTTTTTGCGAAAAACTTTAGCTGCTGTCAAGGTGGCATAGGCAGCCATTTCACTTCTGGTAGACTCCACAACGGGAGCACTAAATTTGGATAGTAAAGCCGCGGGGTGATTATCTTCTAAAAATTGACCTAGAAAAAAAACAAGTATAATAAACATTCTTAATAAAAAATAATTTAAATTGAGGTTTGCAAAAAAGCAAAAACAAAACCGCTTACCTACCATTTTTAACCATATCCGGTTCCACTTCTGTATACAATTTTCTCATGGCATTTAAACCTTCCCTAACTGAAGCCTCTAGGGCAATGTCCATTAGTGAATTTCCTTCTGACTTCTTTAAACGACTTTCTGTTTCTGGTAATTCATCTTCCAGGAGTTCTTCGGAAAGTGCTCTAGTCGTTCTTGGTTGCACTATGGGTCTTGGTAATTCCACTGGGGGCAATTCATCGTAATTAATGAATTTAAAGTCTTTCGGTTTTAGGTCCTTTAAATATTCTTGGGTATTTATAAGCAAAAGCATTTCGTACAGTATAAGGAAGGTAAAAAATAAATTTTTATGCAGAAACATGGCATCTACAAAAAAAAAATAAAATTGCTTTTAAAAATTTCAATCAATTATTACGAGTCCCTTATAAATTGTAACTGAGAATGTCTAAAATTGTGTAACTACAAAAAATCAAAGTATTAAATAAATAAGAAGAATGTTATGCAAGAAATCTGCAGTCTCAATCTGCATAAAGGCATTTATCTTACATTTAAGGTCTATAAAATATAAAGGCAGAAATTTCAGGTATTTCTAGCGATTTTAGCTTCACGGATCATTAAAGAAGTCTAGCATTGTCCGTGTACCCCCCAACACGTTTTGCTGACAAGTTATACCTTAAAAAAGTAAACAAATTTATCTGATTAAAATAAATCGCTACCTTTGTCTGATGGAAATCATTATCTGTCAATAAAATTGCTTTAATTTTCCTTTTTGAAAAATGTCGTTAAATACTAAAAAGCTGGTTAAATTGCACTAAAACTACAATAAACCGGAGCATACTGATTTAAAATTGAGAAGAAGGTATATGTTCGTTAGTGAAGCTAATATCGATTCAAATAATTAATCAATTTTTAACAAATTATATAGAAAACGTTTATACCCACCCTTTGGGTAAATATCAGGATATTTACCAATTCTTACCCAATTTTTCCTATTTACCGGCCATTTACCAATTCCATATTTACCTTCTTCCCTTCCATACACATTAATGAGCATTTACATTGTTGCATTTTTTTTAAAGATCTTTTTGTATTTAAATTAAACATTAATGCAGAATATTAAAAATAGCACAAGAACTAATAAATACTAAGCATTTTTAAATAATGGAATGTAAGAAAAGATAAACTCACTGTTTATTGTTGGTGTTTTGTTTTGGCTTTAATATTGTTACAGGTAAGACTTTGAGTGTTTATAATTCTTATTTGCTTTAGAGTTTTATTTGTATAATATTTTTGGCCTTTCTAAAATCTTTGGAAAAGGTTTCCTGATGAGCTGGCCTAAGCAACCAGTGAAATGCGCATAGAAACTGGCTTTCCCTCAACAATAAATTTCAGTGTATTTATCAAATATGAA
Source organism: Pollenia labialis (assembly GCA_949318255.1). NCBI lineage: Eukaryota > Metazoa > Arthropoda > Insecta > Diptera > Polleniidae > Pollenia > Pollenia labialis. The sequence continues at coordinate 193,232,657 of OX439139.1, read as the reverse complement.
AAACTGGGAATTTAGCACGTCATACGAAAATCGTATTAATAATAAATTTTGTATTCCCGAAAATAACTTTGATAATATAATGCTTGATAATTTGTTAGATTCTAAATTAGTTTTTTTTCATGCTAAATGACTTAAAACAATTCTAGATATAGTAGAACACTGCTAAATTGGCAACACTGGGTTTCACTCACACATAGGGGTACTGGTGGACACATTGGTATTTATGAAATGAATTCGATCTTATAAAAATTAAAAAAAAAAATTAATAAATTATCGATATGAATTATTGAATTCTTAAACAACTGATAATTTTATTAAAAAAAAAACTAAAAAAAAAACAACAATGAAAAGTATTCATTAAAGGTTTTTGTTATGCACATTCAAACATTTTTTGCGTATAATTTTTGCTTGTTCATAACAAAACTAGCCTTGGTTATTTGTTTTATTTAAAAACTCAAAATCATTCAAGTTTAATAGAATTCTACAATGAATTTTTAATAAGTTTTGGGAAATCCTAATTTTGTATTCATCATTTACTTGCACTCGTTTGAAATGTACTTGCGATTAACTACATTTTCAAATTCAAACACTCAATTATTGATGATTTATTACTTTTTACATGTAAAGTGTGAAAAAATTAAAAAAAATTAGCAGACTTGGGCGTTGCCAAGTTCATTTTGTAACTAATTACAAATGAAATTACTTATCACATTCACTCAAAAGAAAAATCAATCCATCCGTGCTCAAATCAATCCGAAGCGGCATTAATATGGTATGCGGAATGAAATATGGACTGATTTTCAACCATCAGTGCAAAAATAAAACAAAATGTATTTTTAAAAACAAAATATGGAAAAAGTAACGGCACTTTCCCTATAACTATTTCGCTAGGGATCAGTTCAATAAATTGATAATAAATTGAAAAAAATCATAAAATGAATTAATTTGATTTGTAAATTTTGTGAAAATAATCCTCATAAAAGAAAATTTGAAAATTTTCGTAAATTTTCTGAAATCCTAATTGTAAAATCTTTTGTTTGTAAAGCTGTGTTCACATTATGTGTATTTGTCATGTGGATTGTCACTTTTTCACATGTTAAATGTGTACATATCGTCTGAACCCCTTCAAACACTATCATGTGTTATTTCCCTGTTTACAGTACACATGACAATTTTGATTTAGAACGTGTTCTATTTTCAAGTGACAAAGCACCTGACATCAGCTGTTTTTTATTAACAAAATTGTTTGTGGCGGCAAAAATTAATTGAAATTGTAATACATATATATTAAAATAGTAAATACATAATAAAACAGATAAAAAATACACAAATTAATTATTAAAAATGTTTTTTATTTTTGATAGGTTATGTCAAATGTACGTTACATACCATTATGTGAACATGTAAATTACAAACCTTATGTAAAACTTAAATTTTGACATACACATGAAAACACATGTGGGTAGAAAAGTGACATTCCATATGACAAATACACATAATGTGAACACAGCTTAAGACAGTAAAAGCTTTCGAAAGTAAAAAACCGTTAATAGAAAACGACGATCCGGTAAACATTGTTGATACAATGCAACCAAACTCGAGCTATGTTGAAGGTACTTCAAAATCTAACCATGCGTTGGAAATAGAGTTAAAAATTAGAAGTACGTAGCACATATTAGAGTAGTCAAATATGCAAAGAAAGCCGTTCCAGCAGTCTCAGAAAAGAGTCAGTTATCATCGAACATCTAATACGGGCTTTGTTACAAAATTTTTGTTGCTGCAGGTTGGCTATGAATCGTGTCATGGATGATGGGAGCTTCTTTACAATGGAAGCTCATGAATGGACTCCAATTCAAAATTCGTAGGCGAATTTAAAAATAAATTTCTATAAATAGCGATAGGAACCAAGAAACCTAGACTGTTTTATCACTCAAACTAAATGGATGTTATAGAATATTCACACAATGGGGATTAAAGAGGCTTTCCGTAAGGTGCCTCAGAATATGAAAAAAGTCCATCGATCTTTGTAAAATAAGTTTAAGTTGTGTATTTTAACAATTGCATATTAACTTTGATTTTTTAATTTTTATTACTGCTAATGTGTCAGTCCATATTTTATTCCGCATACGTTCGTACCGCGGGTACAGAAAGATTGATTCAAGTATGGATTTTCAATCGCAAAATACTTAAATTATCCACACAGAAAAAATTAAAAACTTTCTCTTATCACCAATTTATCGAAATTCATAGAATCAAGCAACCCATTTGTTGATTTTGCACCTATTACCAAAATGATTATATTGATTACTAAAAATTGTAAAAATTTTAAATTTTGAATATTTTTTTTTCAATAAATGATATTTTCGATTTTAATCAAAAAAATGTTAAAAAAACTTTGCCGTTTCAAACAATGTTTTGATTGATTTTGGCAATTTTCAACAACAATTCCACAAGTTTAAATTATTTTATTTTAAACGTAATTTTTTTTTGTTTTTTAATAAATATTTTAAAAACTGGGAATTATTTCCTTCCGAAGGTTATATTCAACATTTTTTTTTTATTTTTCGAATTTATTCTATGAGCTAAATTTCAGTTATGTATTTTATAAAGCTTTTTTGTAATAGTCCTATTCCTTCATAGAATAAATTCGAAAAATAAAAAAAAATAAAAAAATGTTGAATAAATATTTTAATTAAAAATTTATTTCAAAACAACTAAAATGTTAATTAAATCAAAATTATATTTTTCATTTTCTTTCAACAAAAAAAATAATTGATTCAATTATCACATTAATTAAATTTTAATACCTTTTGAACTATTTTTTTAATTGATAAAAAACTACTAATAATTTTTTTCTGTGCACATTTAATCCCGAATTCGTACTTGACATTATACGAAAATGAGATTGATTAAAATAAAACTAATATTAAATGAATCTCAAAATGCGCTTGATTCAAGTATTACAAAGTTGATTTTATCCCGAATTCGTGCTTGAAAAAAACCAAAAAAGATATTAGAAAGAAAAAATTATTATGTTTGATTTACTTTCCCATATTACACCTTACAGAATAATAAAACACCAACATCATGCCCGATATGGTTTTTACTTTAGAAGTCTTATGTACATATTTAACCAAAAATATAAACTAAATGAGAAGCATGAGTTCAAATTTGCTTTTAAGCCATTCATGGTACACATGAGTCTGGCCAGACCTTTTTTCAATGTGTATAGAAAATCAAGACATGTGTAAGCCGGAGGGTTAAACACAACTTATTTCAAAAAATTCCGGGATTGATTTTCGAAAGTATTATTCGTACTTGAATTTTTGAGTACAACTCGTAATTAAAGTAATCATAAAAGACTTGATTTATACCGAGTATTTTTTTCTGTGTTGTAATATGAAATTGCTAATTAAATGTTATTTCAGCTTCTAATTGTCAATTACCAATTACCGGAAGTGGCTGATTGCCAATTGCTAATTACATGTACATATTTGGTAAAATGTAATGGAAATAAAAAGTAGTTGATAACAAATACAAAAAGTAGCAGCAATACTCATGTAAACGAATTGTGGGCATTTTCGCAGAAAAGTTTACAGTTCAAAATTTAAAGCTTGGGAAATACGCCATTTTGTTTAAATTTCAGTTTACAGCAAAGTTTTTAGATTTAAAAATGGATAAAGACGATCCTGACTTGTTCTAGACCTATACAAATATTCATTTGGAATGGATTTTTACATTATAATGGCTACGAGGTAGTGAGTTAGAGTTAAAAACTTAATATTTTTTACACAAAAGTAATAAATTACATATATTTAATTGGGGGATTCACAAGGAGTCATAAAGCTTTAAAGTCATATGTCTTAAAATATTTACAAGAAATATATACGCCTGCTGTGGGCTACCGCTTTTAATTTAGATTTCTACTCTTTAGTTATGATTTATCATTGAACACTGCATTACAATTTTTATTTTGTTTGAAATACAACAACATTTTTTTCAAACAATTGTAAAATATTATTTAGGACATTATGACGATATGACTTGATAGCACACCTTGTGAACCCACCATATGTTTTCTTGTTTTACCTATTCGCGACCTTATAGGCTTTCTACACTGATCAATATCTAACATCTACCATCAAAGATGTAGAAAATGTGAAACCCTTGTTTACATTGCTCACATCTAACATCTACCATCAAACAAAAATGTCACAATTTTTGAAAAAAAAAATTTTTTTAAATAAAAAATATTTTTTTTTTAACAAAAGTGCCAAAATTTAAAACGAAAACACAAAAATGTATTTGATGTTTAATTGGCTTAAAAATATAAAAAAAGAACATAGAAACATTGCAACAAAAGAGAAAACTCGACAAATGGTAATGCTGCTTTCAATACCAATTTGTTTTTGTCACTGATGCCACACTAAAAATAGAACTTATTGCCACTTTTCTAGTGATTACACTTAAATAATCGAAAGATGTAGAATGGAATAAAATGAGATAGGAACATCTTTTAGAGATGTTGAAAGATGCTTGTTTTTAGCCCTATGTATTTCTTATGGAAAGATGTTAACATCTTCGCAAATTGTGGCAAATTGATAGTAGATGTTAGATATTGATCAGTGTAAAAAGGCCATTAGGATAACAAGGTTCTATTTGAATTTAAACTACATGTAAGATAGAACTTAGTGATTCAAGGTCGCGAAATACACTGTGCGACAGACAAAATCTTAGAGGGCTTTGCTAACCGAGCAAAATTGTAGCCTTTTTATTGAATTTTGACCCTCTAATGCCTTATAAATCAGTAAATGTAAAAACATTGGTTATGTTGAACTAAACTTAAACCTCGAATCATTGCCATACTGAATAGCAACAAATGGCAACAACATATTTTAAAATGGCAACTTTTTATCAATTTTATACAGAAGAAAAATAAATTCAGCCTTTTTATTTTTTATAAAAAGAAAATTACTTTTTATAACTTTTTTATTGTGGGTTTTGTACGTTTAAAAATCACTAAAGTCTTCATCTTCACTAGAATAATCCATTTTTCTGTTTTTTTTTAAATTATTTTATTTAGGTATATTCTACATACATGTGTATGTATTGACATTTATTGATTAAGTTTAAACCACCAACATTTTAATCCTCATCTTAAAAACTAAAAACACAGATTAATGGCTTTTAAAACATGGCTTAAAAGCTGGTTAAGTTGAACTAAATTTGAATTTATATGTAGTTTAAACTCAACAACTATAAATCAGTGTCCCATGTACTATACGTTGTTAAAAAAATTACATGTGGCAACGCTACGATAAATCTTATCAAATTCATATGGTCTGTATTGATAGTTTAAACGCCAAATTCTATGCGTTTTAAGATTTTAAACCAAAAAGCGAGTTCAACTTGCTTTGATTTTTAATCCCTAAAGATCACTTAATCCCTAATATCCATGTTAAAAACCAACAGTAAATGTCAAAATATCGCAAAGTGACGTTCAGCAAAATCAATAAAGAAAAGCGATATTTTTGGTTTTTCTTGAGTGGGACCCTGGAAAATCAGTTTTTCAAATACTACATTTAGACTTAAAAAAAACTAATCCTTTTTTTTTTGCCTATTTTTAGTTTTGAAGCAGAAACTTGCAAACAAATTGTAAATTTTCCATACCTATCGAAAAGCAAACTCTATTTGGTTGGGCATCATTTTAGGGCATAAGTAAAAAGTGAGAAAATGAAAAAATCTACTTATAAAGTTTCTGAAGTAATTCTTTTCTAGTTATGAAAAATTGGTCAAAATTGGAGGGGAACGACCCGATATTTCTTAAATGTCATCTAGAATTAAGACATATTCTAGCCATTAACAATGAAAAAAGGATAAAGGGGATTAATTTGGAGGCGTGCCATAAAAGTGAGAATATTAAAATCTATACAAACGCAGTTTTAGAAGAACTTTCTTGGCACGTAAAAAAAATTGGACATTTGGTGGAAGGGTCCAAGATGGCGTAAGTGGCGCCCAGAAATTGAGGTCGGATTAAAAAGTCATCCAAGGCAAAAATGAAGCCCCTGTCAAGCCATGAACAACGATATGTGACATCATGAGATCAGACTTGAATTGAAAGCGCTACATATAAAAAACCAAAAGGGCTGTATTTTGGGGCGTGTCAAAAAAAATGTTTTCCTGTTTTAGAAACTTCATTGACATGTCTTTCATTCTAGGCGGTGACTGGCACAACTTTTTTTTCGGCCCATCCTTAAATACATACATACATAATTTGCAGATTATATAGAGGAATGTGTTTTAAACGGAAAAATGCACTCAACATATTTTATTTTTCTTACTTCTGTTTAATAATGTGTGTAAGTGGCGGAGTGGTCAAAGACGAAGTCGGCTCAGCTGAATAAAGCACTCTTAATATTTGTTTTTTAACACATAATAAATACATTCATGACTTGCCGCTTAAATAGAGAAGTCTAAAAAATTTACTCATAATAATTTATTTTTGTTTTGTTTATAATGTGCGTTAGTGGTGCAGGGTATTAAAGATTCGGCACAGCTGTTTTTGTTTTATTGCGGAGTTATTTTTTCAAATAATTATTATTTTTTTCTTATTTAATTTGTTTGTTAACATGACGGCTCGCTCGATCGGTTTGCTGGCTGTCCAATCGATCGGTGGTTTTGATTACATCAGTGCAACAACTGCAACAAAAGTGCAGAACATTACCGCATTATGTATGATTTGTTTGTAGCAGTATTAAAAAAATGAATTTTTTTTTTACAGAACTATATGTAGACTAATGTTTGTAAATATATGTGTGTGTATGTGTAATTATTATAAATAATAAGTGTGTTTAAAATTTTAATCGTAAAAATTTATAATTTTAGCATCCAAAAAAAACAAAATGTTTAAGAGAGACTGTCGAAAATGAAATGTTAGTATATAAAGACCTGTTTCCGACTTTGCGACATATTCCTGGAACAATATTCGTATGTACTTTTGGTGTCCCTTCGAAATCTCCTACACGTTTAGACTTTACGTTTTTTGTTAAAAGCCACAAGCTAAAATTTGACGTTTAACTATTAAATTTTAATCAATCTTCTTTTTTACTGAAATATTTTGTACATGATGTCGCATTGTGTAAGACAGGTTAAAAATTTTGCACTACAAAAACTTGAATTATAGGAAAGTTGATCCATGGCCTAAACTAAATCTTGTAGACAATTAAGATACATTCTTTTCTTTAGCAGATTTTTCTTTTAAATAACTTTACGCACATTTTGTTTATTTTATTAATGCATTAATAAAATTGTTGATAAATCCTAAACGAAAAAAACTAGTTAAATCATGAGATTTCTGGATCTTTAATTAAAATGATTTTTTTTATCGTGCTTAATTCCCAATTTTTCTTCTTGATAAAAACACTGAAATTTATCGTTGAAGGGATAAGCTATTCCTATGAGCATTTCACTGGTTACTTAGGCCAGATCTTCAGAAAATCAAATTTTATTTAATGACAAAAACATTTGACATTTCAGTCCCTATGTAAACATATACAAATTTTGACATAAGGAAGCACAGCTGAGCTATAGATACCATCTGTAATTCAGCACGAAGTAATAGCAAGTAAACTTGCGGGGAAAAACTGTGATTATAGCTGATGTTACATGTTTTCATAGCTGTATTTGAAATAATAATTAAATAGATATTTAAAGAGTGCTATCGATAGTTTCCCAGCACTAGAAGCTAGTACTAATAGCTTTAAGTTATATTTGAAACTTCATTTATTATTCAAATAAAAGAAGTAAGCGAGTATAGTCGGTCAAATCCTACCATTTGATACCCTACACCATGGTATATTCTGACTATTTATCGAGGGTGCACCATATCTGAAGGGCAATCATGGAATAGCTTTCCCTCAACAATAAATTTCAGAGTATTTATCAAATATGAAAAATTGGTAACTTTGCACGTCATGCAGAAATCTTGTTGATCAAAACAAAATTATGCTGTGAGCATGGCTGTGGAGTCGAAGTTGAGGTTTTTGCGCCGGAGTCGGAGTCGGAGTACCCACAAAAACTCGCAACTCCGACTCCAAAGTTTTTCGGCATAACAAATTTAAAAAAAAATTTCCAAAATAAAAATCATCTTCTTAAAACACATTTAAAAATTAAATAAATGGTTTATGAATACTGCTCTTATGTGCTGTTTCCAAATGACAGGCTATGGACTAAGTGCTTTTCATATAAATTTTACTACATAATTAATCGCCTGTCATTTGGAAACAGCACATTAATGTTTGTGTACGGTAATTTCTTCTCAAAAACTCTAATTTTTAGAAGGCCGTACGGTAATGAAAAAATAAAAGTTACCATCACTGAGTGTCATATACATTCAGCATCAAGATTATATTAGCAGTCGGATTCGTGAGTCGGAGTCGCACTTAACAAATTTCAGCGTTTGGATTCGGAGTCGGAGTTAGTACTTTTTTCAGACGACTACACAGCCCTGGTTGTGAGGTTAAAATTCATATGAGAGTTCTTTGTGCCGAACATCATTTATATATCAACAGCTATATATATGAGATTCGTTTCCACATGCAAGTGCAAGTTCGAAAAATTCAATACACTCACACTTTTCCACTAACATTCACACCATTTTTTTTTTACTTTCAGCCAATCGGCTGTTTCCTCGATTTTTCGTTGATAATACGTATACACTACTTGCAAGTAATTACTTGCATGTGGAAACATGTGGTAAAAATGGGGAGAATTTGTAAAGTCTTTTTATTTCAAAAAATAAAATAATTTTTTCTTTGAGCGTACAAATATAAAAATATGTTTGTTATTCCATCTTTTGTGTGCTGTTTTCACAACACAAGTGACTGAACGTTTTTTGAGTGTTTTTCATATTAACTTTTCTACACGTTCAATCACTTGTGTTGTAAAAACAGCACATTGGTATCGCACATTTTATACATTGCGTTTATTACACTGTACGACACTTAAACAAAATAACAAACTTCAAATAAGTGATGCTTGAAGTGGGCACTACAAAAAATTTACATCTAACGGAATTTTTAAAGTTTTTGTCAGGAGGTCATTTTAAAGGGATACAAAGTTCCTCCGTTCCGTTCACAAATTCTTATAATGAATCGGCATAGAAAACATTGTTATGCTTACACATTGGTCTTTAAGGTTTTTCAAATTTACATGAAAAATTTTTGTGTAAAATTACATTAAAATAGCAATCAAATGTGAAACATTTTAACCTACTCAATTCCCATATAAGGGTACTTTTTGGACCTTTTAAAAGAAAAACAAAAAAGACCTATATGTTCTAGAGTAAGAGGGTAAAAAGTTTCAATATAAATGTGCACCGTAGGATTTTATTATGTCTTCTGTAGATATCGTACATTTAAAATGTAAGCGTTACATTGTTTTCTATGCCGATTCATTATAAGACATTTAAAGTGCACTACTTAAGAAAAACACCCAATACTGGAGTATTACGAGTGCACTAGTCCTCAGATACTTTTACACATGCAAAAATCTTTAAGAAAGCTTGACCCAATTCAACAAGTAATTTTTAGATAGAAAACAAAATAATTATAATTTTGTTACTAGATTTTGCAAAAATTAAAAGTGGAATTTTGCAATATACATACACAAACAATTGTTGTTTTTATTTAATAATCATACTTAATTTACGTTTAAATTATAGCTTTATTTTAATTGTTAGTTAATTTATTTATTTTATAATTAAGTAAACTTTATCACCTGTAGGGGTCTTTAACGAAACCGGACCTTTTGTTATTGTAATTTTTAAATAATTCCCTTTTAATGTGCTGTTTGTTTTAAGATGGTCACTTTTAGCTTTAAGTTTTTAATTATTTGCTTTTATTCGTATATATTTTTGTGGTTTTAAATTTAACCGAGATTTTTTGCGTTTGTTTCTTAGACGGCCGTAAACCGAACTGAATTGATTCTCACCTTATGATTTTCATTAGAAGTCAAAGAAGATCGTAGAATACTTTTATTTACAACAACAACAAAAACAGATACTGAAAAAATCACCATCGAATGCTGCTGTTTTATTTTATTCCATTTCTTTTTTCTTTGTTTTTAAAAAAGTTTTGGGTGATTTTGTTGTCTAGTAGTTGCTTTCTTTTACCACTTTAACACTGTTCACAGTACAGGATAAAAATTTAGATGCAAAGCAAATATCCAATGTTAATTTTTCTTTTTTAAAATATGTATTTCACAATGAAAGTTTGTCACGCTCTTAAGGCCAAAATACACTGATCAAAGTACTCATCAAGCATTGTGGTAGTATTAGTGAAAATGTGTTGGTATGTGGGACACCGACAACGCTTGATGAAAAATCAAAAAATTTGGATATGACGGCGAATATTACGTCCAGCACACGTACACGTTGAATTCGCCGGCTGGACAAGCATTTGACAAGTGTATTTGGCCCTTTAAATATAAGACCTTAAAAATAATCTAAAATAATCAACTGCAAGTTAAATTTTTAATATAACAGTTTAATTTAAATTTAGCCACTTGTCATAGAAAAGTACATACATATCTACTGGGTTCGCGGTCATCAGGGCATTGAAGGCAACGAGGAGGCGGACGAATTGGCGAAACGGGGGGCCCATTTACCATACGATAGGATGATGGCCAATCCGGCTCCATTTCAGAATATAAGGAGAGATACGGAGGAGATCAGAGGCGTTTTGGGAAAACACTGAAACGTGCAGGTAATGTGGGGATGCAATGATCTAGAGTCGACGAAAATTCTTCTGTCGCTATCGAGAAGGGACTGTAGACTTCTGATAGGTTTTATAACGGGTCATTGTTGGACTGCGGTATACGCCCGGAGGCGGGGCGGCTGAATAGTGACAATTGTAGATTATGTGGGGTACCAGGGGAAAAGGAGACGGTACAGCACTTTCTATGCTACTGTCCGGCACTCGTGAGACTCCTACTATTCGTGAAGAGAGTGTGGTCCAAATTTTCGATGAAGCTGAGGCATAATTGAGGTTATATGCTGTTAATGCGCCGAGTTATCTCATCCTTTAGCTCTTGAATTGTTGCTGGCTTATTGACGTACACCTTTTCTTTTCAATAACCCCAAACAAAGAAGTCCAACGGTGTCAAATCACATGATCTTGGCGGCCAATTGACATCGCCACCACGTGGGATTTGTCGCGAAAAAGAGACATTGTTTCGTTAGCTGTGTGGCAAGTGGCACCGTCCTGTTGTAACCACATATCGTTCACATCCATATCTTTCAATTTGGGCCATAAAAAGTTCGTTATTTCACAGTAACTGCCTGACCGGCCTCATTTTGGAAAAATACGTTGCTCGGTTGTGTATCTATCCATGCTTTAAATTGAGTAATTCGGAAATTAAGAAATGTTTCATAATTTTCATAATTTTTAATATTGTTTGACTATCTGCATACGAATTCTTTCTTTAACAGTATGTTTCCTGTTCTATGTGCATTTATTGAAGGAAGAAAATCTAATAAGATTAATAATAACATTCTGTAAAAAAATGTCTTCCCGGAGACACTTAAGTTAAGTATTAAAATCTGGCTTCGCATACTGATTTACTTCGCATAATGATTGGGCAATAAGGCCATTATGGCTTTATTACCCATTCAAATGAGCAATAAAGCCATCATGGCCTTATCTCACATGGTTTTAAAGCACCCCCCCCAGTTGATTTCATCCCGAATTCGTGCTTGAAAAAAAACCAAAAAAGAATCTAGAAAGAAAAAATTATTATGTTTGATAAACTGACCCGTACTACACCTTACAGAATGATAAAACGCCAACATCATGCCCAATATGGTTTTTACTTTAGAAATCTTACACAGAAAAAATAATTTTTCGAATTCAAACAAAAAATTTGTAGAATCAAAACATTTTTTGTCTGAAATCGGTCCTACAAACAAATTCGCATATTCAAACAATTTATTTGCATTCTGTTTACTGAAGAAACCACTGATTTTTTCAAACAAATAATTTACAGAATCAAACAAAAAGTTTTCTGAAATTCATATTAATTTCAAACAAATAATTTTGCTGAATCAAACAAAAATTTTTGCACAATCAATGACGCGCACCCAAGCTATCACTGAAGGAGAAGATAAAGACAGAAAGCAGAGCGGCGGCTGGCTTTGAGACACATTTTTTGTTGGAATAATTTTTGAGCGTAGTCTTGTTTATACACACAATGTTTTTCTTCACAACTCACTATTGCTGTATCCTTTCCTTGGCTAAAGAAAATGAAATGTAACCAGAAACAGCAGCAGACCGACTCAATATGTTTTTCGTCATCGTTCTATTTTTGTATTTGATGTATTTAACTAAACATTTTTAAAAAATTTAATACGGGAATTGTGTTTTTTATTCTTTTTTACCAATTTTGAATCTAACCAAAAATTTATTTTGGTTCTTATAATGCTGTTGTTGTTTCTGTTGTTTAAAAAGAGATAAACGTTTTTTTTACCCGCTATTGTTTTTTTTTTTCTACAAACCTCGTCCCGCTATTTTATCATCTTTCTTATTGTTGTACTTTTTTAAAGCGTCCAAAAATAGACTGTATGTGTTTTATGTTGTTGTACACATGAGTCTGGCCAGACCTTTTTTCAATATGAATAGAAAATCAACACATGCGTAAGCCGGAGGGTTAAACACAACGAAAAGTTTAACCTTTGTTTAATTGGATTTAAGAATTGTATACCTTTTTCAAGAAATTCCGGTATTGATTTTCGAAAGAAATCCCATTTATGACTGTTTTTAGTACTTTGTAGTGTTATTCGTACCTTATTTTTTGAGTGCGACTCGTACTTAAAGTAATCATAAAAAACTTGATTTATCCCTGTGTTAACATATACAATTTTCCATTAAGCCATTAGAGTCCTGTTTATTTTTTTTTAAATTTTTAGCACTTCTAATTAATTCCTAGTTCATTTTGTTAATAGATTGTTTGTGTTACTATCGAGAGCTTCTTCTGTTGTCAGGTCATCATCTGACTCATCTTGGCAAAGCTCAGGACGGGGCATTCTGCAAAAAAGTTTATTTTCGAACTCCTTAGTTTCTGCTTTTGAACTGTATTTTAAGAATGTATTGCTACATACTACGACAAATTAAAAATTTTGTTACATCGGTTAATCGACTCAAATTAACCGGTTTAACCGTTAATCGAATAAAGCATATTAAAAATTCACCGATTAGTTAATCGGGTAATTATTAATCGGTTAGCCGATTGAATACCCTAAACATAATATAGTCTACAATACATACTTGAAAAGTTTTTCTAAATTGTTTTTATTTTTTAAGGCCCGTTTTCACAACTTACCGATAGCTAAAGGTATGATTTTGTCGACCGTAGGTACAAAAAGTGCTCCATTACAACAACTTTATTTTGACCTAAAGTAAGCGATAAGTTAAATTAAGGTCCATCCTACCTTTTAGGTTAAAGTAAAGTTGTAATAATGGAACACTTTATATACGGTCAAAAAAATCCTACCTATAGCTATCGGTAAGTTGTGAAAACGGGGTTAAGAGTTACAAATTGTACTCTAGCTTAATTGACCAAGAGATAGCAACTAAGAGCTCCAGCTCGTTATATTGAAACAGACCAGAGTTTTTGGCGGGAATCGTGCCCGTTAACCTCGAACTGATAGACAAATATAACCCGCTATTTTTCAACTAGTGCTTATTTCGTAAATGGTAACACTTTGATCATGTCTGATTCCGCTAAACGAATATGGTACAGAATATGCCGATTTTGCCAAAAAAAAATCATCTTTTCAGATGAAGCTCATTTTGATCTTGGCGGATATGTAAATAAGCAAAATTGTCGCATTTGGGGCACAGAAAACCCGCACGCATACATTGAAAAGCCGATGCACCCAAAACGAGTCACTGTATGCTGCGGATTTGGTCCAGAGGCATAATTGGCCCATTTTTCTTTGAAAAATGAGCAAGGAGTGGCCGTTACAGTCAATAGCGATCGTTATCGGGCCATGTTGAACGAATTTTTGTTCACAAAAATTAAAGAGGAGGGTATTGGCCACATTTTGTTTCAACAGGACGGCGCTACGTGCCACACAGCCGAAGCTACACTTGATGTTTTGCGCCCTGTTTTTGAAGATCGCATTATCAGCAGCAAAGCTGATGTCGTTTGGCCACCTCGGAGCAGCGATTTGACACCGTTGGACTATTATGTGTGGGGTGCCGTCAAAGATACGTGTTACGCCGGCAAGCCAGAGACAATTGACGCTTTAAAGGACAATATTCGTGAAGCCATTGGTGAAATACAGCTGCACACAATCGATAATGTGCTTAAAAATTGGACCGATCGTGTAGGCTACTGCATGGCCAGCCGAGGTAGTCTTTTGAATGAAATTATTTTCCAGTATTAACCGGATGGATTGATCTTTCAAATAAAAACAGAAATTTGAGAAAATATTCAGTAGTTTTTTTTTATATCATTTTCAAAAAAAAAATTATTTGGCGGACCCTTATAATATTCATTATATCCCTCATTTGCTACAACGTCGTCATAACTTTGGAAATAAACGTGTTTAAAGTTTGTAATTTGCTCCAACTTAGAAAAAAATAACGATTCTCTCCAAACGGGGAACGTATAAAAGCTTCAAAGAAGATACAATTTTATATATGTAGGTACAATAAAAAGAAAAACATAGCGAACAGTTCTGCACCACCAACTCCAAAACTTTATTTCTTGAGTTATGAAGACGTTACAGCAAATGAGCGATTTATCTCTTCATTGTTCATTGTCACAACAAAATCGTATAACCACTGCTCCTTACCACATCTCCCCCACTGTATATATGTACATTTTATGTACCTACCTGAGATTACTATTTATTATTAATTTGTGGTTTCAGTCTGCTGTTGATCGATGGGTAGTAAGTCCGCTAGAGATAAAAATAATTCTTGTTGTTGGTTGAATGCTGTTGCTGGCACAGTTTTTTTTTTCCTACCACCGATGTTTTTTTCAATGTTGCTGCTGTTGAGTTGTCGTTATCGTACATATGAAAATGTTGGTCAGCTGTTTGCCATCAGCTTTCAGCTAAAACTTTTTAATCACCAAACTCAAACAGCATCTTAAGAATCCAGTTTTGTTTTGCTTTCATTAAAATTTTCTTTAATTTCACTTTAAGCAGAGATAAAAATACAAGCAATTAAATAATATAAAACAAGTAAAAGTGCTATATTCGGCTGTGCCGAATCTGTGATACCCTCAACCGACAATTAAAATTTTTAAGAAGTGGGCTTTAAATGGAACCTATAGTAGGTATATTATAGACAAATTTACACAAAATTTATTTGTGTGATTTTTAGTCTTATGAAACTATGACAGAATTATTCCCTACTGTTTTAGGCTTACTATAATATTTTCTGAGAGTGTGCTTTATATGGGACCTGTGGTAAATTATGGACCAATTTTCGTGAAATAAGACAGTGTGATATCCAGTCTGATATAACTACGATATACATACCTAATTTAATTACTTTAGCGTTATTTGTTACTGTTTGTGGCGTACTAAAGTATTTTCCTCAAGTTGGCTCTATATGCGGCCTATCGTAAATTATGGACCGGTCATCACGAAATTTAGTAATATAATTTGTGGTCTTTTCTTACTTAACCGATTGTGTAAGCTGCTTAGGAGAACTAAAAAGAATTTGACACCAATAGTGTTTTTTTCTTTTGAGCATTTCGAAAGTGAGCGTGATTTCAACTGACGGACATACGGATAGACAGATGGACAGGACCAAGTAAAACTTTATGTTGTCGTAGATGAATATTGAAAAAGTTTCACACGGAATGACAAACTTTGTATACCATCATTCACCACTATCGGTGGAGGGTATAAAAAAGTGACAATGTTGTAGATTTTGTTTCCTTGTAGGTTTTTCAAATACACTTCACTTTTTATCATTGATACGGTTGGTTGTACGTATGTACGTGTGCTGGTAGGTATAAAAAGCGTGTGAATCTGTTTAAATAAAATAGTGGCCCGCTAAAATCGTTACTAGTAAGCTTTTGGACTAGTTTATTACCATGAATGAAAAAAACTAGATTGCGCACTCAATCTCAAGCGTTACTCGCTTTTTCGCTGCATACACAGCTTCCAAAAAAGTAGAATCTGTGTAGTTATACGTAGCAAGTTACATGCACAAAAGCGTTGATAGATGACTTGAGGCGAAAAGTTGGTTTACTTTCTACTTTTGCAAGCGTCACAAGCAGCTGATTTTGACAAATTAAATGTTGTTTTTACTTGTGCTGTTGCTGCATAAAAAACGTTGCATGTAACTTGAAACCTAGAACGCAAGTAAGGTTAGAAAGGCATGCACTGCTCGGAGGCGAAAACGCGTGATATGGACCTCCAGCTTTATACGTGACGTCGTTTGTTATTGAAACTATAAAAACACTACAAAAGTTGGCAAAAAAAAAAACAATTTAATGCTTGTTCTTGTAGGAACAACAACAACTCTACAAAAACAGATAAAACAAATTGTCTACTGTAGAAGCAACAACAACACTACAAGAAGAAAAACGTAGATTTTTGGTTGGATTTATAGTAGACAATTTATTTCCGTGTTTAAAAAATGAAAAAAAGGAAAATTCCCGTTTTCTTTTTGTTAAAATTATTTAGTAAAATATATGAAATTCTTCAATGTGGAATGATAATGAAAACCATATCGGCGCATTCTGCTAGTTTCTTATAATTCTGCAAACAAAGGGAAATTCAACAAAATTAAAATGTGGTGTTGTAACAGAAAAATTAACAATACAATTTAATATGCTATCTCTCTCTCTCTCTCTCACTCTCTCTCTGGTTCCAAAAATAAGTGCTTAGAATTTTTCTATAATAAAAACTTACTTATCGTCGGCTTAACATGCAAACCTGCTAAACACGCTTTTTAAGTAAATTGAGATTTTAAGGCCGTGTGGTAGAGAAAGATACGCCTCGTCGACCAGCATGTAGTTTTTCTTCTATTTAAGTCTTTTTAATTTTCTATCAAGCTGCAAATAGGAAAAATAAAAAGTTTTTTGTTATACTTAAATTTAACAAACGTTTATAAAGTAAAATTTTCATACGAAATTTGTTTTGTAAACCTTTATTAAATTTAAAAAATTTCTATGAACACAAGCATTACACTATAAAACAATAATTAATAATGAAAAATATTGAGGGGAATTGTCAAATTTAATTTTGCTTTAATAAGTTCTTATTCTGTAAATAAAGCAACTAGTTTAAAAGTAATATAAAAATGTATAAAAGTTAATTGTTGGGCTAAATGAAAAACAAAAATCAAAAGTGCAACTAGTTTGAAGTAAATACATATGTACCAACCAGTATATTTCTAGCTAAATACTAGTCACTTTGATTGCAGGAGAGTTATGCAGTATGTTTGGGTGTATAAACCATGTAGGTATTTTTTCTTTTTTTATAATTATTGTATTCACATCTGTATCAAGCGTACAATAAAAGATTAATCTTTTTTGTTTTATTTGTTCATGTTTTATTTATTTTTAACTTTTATTTACATACCTACCACTAGTATGTATTTTGTTTCAAGTGACATATACCCAACAAACACGGAGGTTTGATTTCAAATTGAAAATGAGTTGAAATCAAACGTTTTCTCAAACGACAATCGTTTGATAATGATTTGAAAATCATTTGAAAATCATAGCGTTCTCAACAAAAAGGGGAAATTATTTTCAAATTGAAAAATGCCTTTATTTTCAACTTGCTTTCAAACGTAATTCTCAAATGTTTTTCAAATGTGGATAATATTACAATGTGGAATATAAATAAAACTATTTAATTTTTTTAATTTAAATTTATTATTTATTTAAATAAACTTTGAGATACACATTTGGTGCCTAAAAGATGAAATAGTGTTATATCCGTCCTCTAATTGGAAAGATAAAATACTTGGCTCCCTTTTATTTTGAGGATTGTAGCACCGCGATCGTTCAACAAACTTTCTTCACTTTTCCGTTTTATTATTTTTCTTTTTTTCGTATTTTTAATCATTGTAATTTCTCAAAAATAATTTTTATTTTTCACAAGAATAAACTGTTCACTTTATATTCAAATTTATTTTTAATAGTATAACACATGTAAACACAAAGTAAAAAAATTTAACTTTAATCGCCATTTTTAATGCATCCATTTATTTTTCACTTTAGTATTGCCAAGTTTATTTTTGATTTGATTTTTACATTTGACAAACATTTGACATCAAATTGATAAAACATTTGATATCAAATGTTTATTTTCAAATTATTATCAATTTGAATTTAAATGTTAAATCAAACAATTGAAAAACGTTTGAGAATTTCGCTTGATGTCAAATGATAAAGTCATTTCATATCAAAGGTTTGACTTCGTGTTTGTTGGGTAATCTCTTTAGGCTGCATAAAATTTTCAAAAAACTACAACACACACACGCAGTCATCCTCTGTCATGTAAACAACAAAATCAAACTTTTGCAAGCTCGATACAACAATCACTATTAAAGAAAGACCCACAACATTCCATATATTCCTATATTATAGATCACAGTGGTGTAGAAGAGAGTAATACCTACCTATAAAGATTTAATTTGATTTTTAATTTATTTCATAATTACAAGAAGTCCATGTTGTAATGTAAAATGATTTCCCTTACTACCGGATTTCACAGAGTTTTTTTTTCAAATATGTACTTGACATAATTGATTACTAATAAGTAGTAAAGTAAAATACCTGTAAAATATATTTACATATTTTCATACATAGCAATTTAAAAGGGAACTAAAAGCTTTAATTTCCAAACCTCTTTAAAATCCTTAAACTTTTTCCAAAATAAAAAAAAGCTATTTAGTCAAAAGCGAGAGTTTTGCGAAAAATTTTCCTGCTTTCGCGGGCATTGAACAAGTAAATATTAATGTGATAAGTAAAATTATTATGTTGTAATTACGAAGAATAAACCTTTTCACAAAAAAAGGTATTGCCGAATTATTTTTAAACAAACGCTTGTTTGAATTTTTTTTAATTTCTACAAATTTTTTTACTGATTAATATTTTTGTTTGATTTTTATTTAACCAACAAAAATGTTGACAGCTATTCAATAATATAATATAATCGCTCGGTTTTACGCGGTTTTTTGCATTTTTTGTATTTGATCGTTAGCAACACTTTTTTATGTGAAATAGTTATAAGAACAACAACACAAAACACATACAGTCTATTTTTGGACGCTTTAAAAAAGTACAACAATAAGAAAGATGATAAAATAGCGTGACGAGGTTTGTAGTAAAAAAAACCAAGTAAAAAAAAACGTTTAATTCTTTTTAAACAACAGCATTATAAGAACCAAAATAAATTTTTGGTTAGATTCAAAGTTGGTAAAAAGAATAAAAACACAATTCCCGTATTCAATTTTTTAAGAATGAGTTCCATTATTACAACTTTACTTAAGAGGTAGGATGCACCTTAATTTACTCTATTGCTCACTTTAGGTTAAAGAAAGGTTTTAATAATGGAACAATTTTATAAGGCCATTTAAAGTCTACTTTTAGCTATCGGTAAGTTGTGAAAACGGGCCTTAAACGGATGTACTTAGTTTATGGTTTGAATACCTTACATCATCAAACTTGCCACTTGTAGTGGCGGATTGCTTTTAGAAGTCAGCAAAAAAAAAAAAGGTACCTAAAAGATAATTACTCAGCCATTTAAACCGACAATATTTAATTTTCTCCGACGTCTAACCCACTGTGCAACGGATCGACAAAAACACCTTTATCGCTAAGCAAAAAAAATTATTCTACTATCTATCCATACAACCAGCCATCCATTCATCTATGCAACAACAAAACTACTTTGGACGGAATAACCTGTGTTGCCAGATAAAGGGATTTGTCCCCAAATTGGGGATTTTAATATTTACAGAGTTTGGTTAGCAGAATTTGGAGATTTTCGGCAAATGTAGGAATATAACATTTTATTTAGAAAAGTTATTTTTAAAAATAAAATATTCATTCCTGGAAATATAAAGAATTTAAAATAAAGAAAAATGTGAAACATTTTTTAAAGGTTTTAATCTGTTTTGTAAGGGGATTTTGTACAATTGGACAGTTAATACGATTTTTAGTTGTGATTTCTATGGCCGGTTTAGAAGTCGAATTTGAATTTTCGTTTCGTTTCGTTTGTAACTATTTTTTGCACTTCGGTCAATATCAAATTTAATATTTAAAGTTTTAAAAGTTTTACAGTTTAAAACTATAATGAACGTTTAAGTTTGATCACTTGTTACTTATGTCAAGAAATGTCAAAATCAATGTTTTAAATTGAGATAGTTTAATTTAAAAATTATCAATTTATAAAAATGAAACGTTACTGACTAACTGACTGATTCATCATCGCATAGCCTAAACGCCTGGAGTTAAAAAAGTTTAAATTTTGAACGGATGTTGGTCTCTCGCAAAATCATTCAATTTTTGGAAACTAGATTTTAAAGGGGTAAAAAAGGTTAAAAGATGTAACTTCGCTAGCCTAATATCTTCTAAGCTAAAAGAGAGAAAACAAATTTAATACTACATAGTCGTTGTTCATTGAAAAAAAGGCGGAAAGGGGTGGTAGTTTTTGGAATTTAAGCCCTTTTGCGGAGTACACGGCTAAAATCTTTTTTTAGGAACTTCTTCGCCACCCTATCTATCGTTTAAACCAATAAAAATAGAAATTAAGACTAAATCACATTCGTTACTTATCTATGAAATAGAAATATGAATCTGGTACTTTCCTAATTGGCGAGAAAAAAAAGTATCAAAAGGGAAAATCAAGTTTGTTTGTTTTACTTTTCCATTCCACATGTGTTACTTTTTTTAATTTTCTATAATATTGATATTTGATATTATTACAAGTAGAACTGTTGCTATAATTCTTATAGGTTTAACAGTTTTATTTGGTTTAATATCTTTAGTTTTTCTAAAATCTTTATGGATGAAGTTTCCTGATGATCTGGCCTAAGCAACCAGTGAAATGCGCATAGGAATAGCTTATCCCATTAACAATAAATTTCAAGTGTTTTTAACAATAATAAAAACTGGGAATTAAGCACGAATAACAAAATCTTTTGAACATTTAAATTTTGTATTCCCAAAAATTGAAATTACGTTTGATAATTGAACTTAGAAACATAAAATCACACTGGAGAATTTTGCGGCCTGTAACTTTATTGTGAATTTTAACTAATTTGTGGTCGCTGATTTCAAATCTAATCTTAATTTTTCTATATTAGCTCGACTTTTCGAGACATATCGTGATGTCCAAAATTATATTACACTCAAAATATTATGTAGTTAAATTCAAACGAAAATTAATTTTAAACAACATAAAATGCATTTAAAAAACATATCATTTACATTTCATTTAAAATAAATTAATTTAACATTAATTTTTAAATTTTTTATTTATTAAACAGCATATTCCGTAAAATTTAATAGTCGTTACTTTTAAAAAATATATTTTAACCGACAAAAAATCAAACTACTACATAACAAAATAAGTACGGCAAAGCATTATTTTTTGTTAGTTTGTATTTTGAATAACAAACAAACATGTTAAAAATTAAAATTATTCGTAAAATAACTTATTTTTATTAAATTTTAACAGTACGGAAAACGAATGTAATAACCCACAATGTTACTGTAATAATTTTAAGAGCGTATATATTAAAATACTATCTTCCAGTTGTTACAGAGATACCGTTGAAGTTTAAAAAAAAACCGTTTAAAAAAAAACTTTTTGTTCGTTATACATTCATAAAATATAACAACGCAACAAAAAACACATTTTAAAAAAATATTGAGCTAAACATATTTCGAATCAAATAAGCTTCATTTCATTGTAAACGGTGCACAATTTTTGATTTTATTCACAACTTACTGAGACAACTGAATTGATGAAAATCGCGATTTTCATACAAAAATAAACGTTGATAATACTTGCAAGTAATTCCAGTCAAATACCGATAATTTGTACCGCGATAAATCGTAATTCCCAATAATTCGTAATAAACTGTCGGTCCCTTGAAAAAATCTCGTTAATTCGTAAAATTTCCATACATTTTGGTCCCCTCGCTAATTCGTAATAAAAATCCCGTTAATTCGTATTTATATTATTTTAACCCCGTTAAATCGAAGCCCCGCTAAATCGAAAATCCCTATAATTCGTAAGAAATGCCGGTCTCTTGCGATTACGAATTATCGGGATTCTACTGTTCTTTCATGTGCAAAGGCAGAGTAAATGCTAGTCAATTGATTATTTTAACTAAAGTTTAACTCCCAAATTCATAAAAAATAATAATGATTTATAAGAGGTTTATTAAACAGATTTACATAGGAAATTCATTTAAAAAACCTGTTATTAACCTGAAATATATTTTATGAATAAGGCCTTAAAACTTTTGTTACAAATTTTTTATAAACTTAAAAGCACCCAGAGAAAAACATGTTTCGATATGGTCACCTCCAACAAAACTATTTTTAAAGAAAATTTTAAACATATTATGTTTAATATAACCATGTTATTGTCACCTACAACCATATTACAGTTGTCTTTAAACATGTTATGGTTAAATATGACAAAATTTGTGTTAAACATATTTTAGTTATTTTTAACCATAACATGTTTAGAGGCGACCATAATATGGTTATGGCTTCTTGATGGAAGACTAATTCAATTATAGTATGGTTGTAGGTGACAATAATAAGGTTATATTAAACATAATATGTTTAAAATTTTCTTTAAAAATAGTTTTATTGGCGGTGACCATATTTTAACATGTTTTTTCTCTGGGTGAGAGAGACTAGGAACAAAATTGGGGATTAATGTATTGAAATGGGGATTTTTTGGAGATTTAAATCTTTAAAGTGGGGATATGAGCCGAAAGGTTTCTGGCAACACTGCGAACAACCAACCAACCACCCAACTACTCAACTGGCCTTTTAAACGGCAACCAAACCATCCATATGTTTTGCTTTATAGTTTTTAATTTTAGAGGGGCTGGAGAAAGTTCTTTTTTTTTCTTTTATCGAAAACTTTAGAGCTGTTGTAAAACATTTAAATGTATAAATAGATACCTACAACAAAAACACGAAAATTACGTATTAGATACACACTAATGAAACTATGAGCAATATTTATAGATCTTGTTAAATTTACTTTTATTTTAAATAATTTTTTTTTCTACTTTTTTGCTTGCAGCAGTTAATGGAATGATATTAAAATGTTTTTTTTTTATTTACTCTTTAATGGAACAATGTAATTTGTGGCCAGAGATCTTGTTTAACTTTTTCTAGGTGATTTTGAAGATTTGTGTTATTTTTGTGGGAGCAATTTCACTTTTTAAAACTGGAAATGTTTTTTTTTTTAATTTCTGTTCTGGATAATTTACTTTCTATTTTCTTTTACTTGTTATTAACTTTTAGAAATAGCTTTAAAATAGTTTACGGTTTATTTTTTTTTACAGTTTAAGTGGGCTTAAAGTGGGAATGTTCAAATAATTTAATAACCTTTCACTTTTAATTATCGAGATTATGTTCGATTGATGATTGTTTGGTTTTGTTTTTGGTGAAAATGACAAACTTTTTTCTGTTTATTTACAGAAATTGAGGTGAATGAACTTTTTTTTTGTGGGTCAATTAGCTAATGCGGTTTTGTTTGAAATCTATTAAAAACATTTTTGCAAAACTTAAAGGTACACAGAAAAAATTATTGCCGAATTATTTTCAAACAAACGATTGTTTGAAATTTTTTTTAATTTCTACAAATTTTTTTACTGATTCAATTAATATTTTTGTTTGATTTTTATTTAACCAACAAAAATGTTGACAACTTTTCAATAATATAATATACGCGCTATTGGTTTCAATTTTTCATAATTTTGTATGAAATATTTAACGCTCTTTAATGTTGTCGTTTTTGCATTTTTTATTTGATCGTAAGCAACACTTCTTTATGTGAAATATAAGAACAACAACACAAAACACATACAGTTTATTTTTGGACGCTTTAAAAAAGTACAACAAGAAGAAAAATGATAAAATAGCGCGACGAGGTTATTAGTAAAAAAACAAAAAAATAGCAGGTAAAAAAAAGGTTTCATTCTTTTTTAAACAACAGAAACAACAACCACATTATAAGAAACAAAATTAATTTTTGGTTGGTTTCAAAGTTGGAAAAAAAGGAATGGAAAACAAAATCCCGTATTCAATTTTTGAAAACTGTTTACTTAAATACATCAAATACAAAAATAAAATGATGACGAAAAACATATCGAGTCGGTCTGCTGCCGTTGTTTGTTACATTTCTTCTTCTTTAGCCAAAGAAAGGATACAGCAACAGTGAGTGATGAAGAAAACCATTGTGTGTATAAACAAGACTTCGTTCAAAAATAATTCCAACAAAACATGTGTCTCAAAGCCAGCCGCCGCTCTGCTTCTGCCTTCATCTTCTCCTTCAGTGATAGCTTGGGTGCGCGTCATTGCTTGTGCAAAAAATTTTTGTTTGATTCAGCAAAACTATTTGTTTGAAATTTATATGAATTTCAGTAAACTTTTTGTTTGATTCTGTAAATTATTTGTTTGAAAAAATCAGTGTTTTTTTAGTAAACAAAATGCAAATAAATTGTTTGAATATGCGAATTTGTTTGTAGGACCGATTTCAGACAAAAAATGTTTTGATTCTACAAATTTTTTGTTTGAATTCGAAAAATAATTTTTTCTGTGTAATTAGCTACAAAAATTAGGTCTGCTATTGTGTTCATATTGAGTTAAAAATAAATAAATAAAAACTGCAATACCTACCCATTTACAAATATGAAAACAAATGCGATGTTATACCTAATTAAACTGTGTTAAATTCAATTTAGTATACGATTATGATTCACTACATTAACAGGTATATAAATTAAGCGAAACCACTAACTAAATTAATGAATTGAAATAGAATTTATTGCATGACAAAAATTTAATTACTTCGATAATAAATTATAGCGATAAGTTTAACATTTAACTTTAATTAACTAAATACACATACAATAAGAACAAATACAAAGATTTAATTACGAGCTACAGAGGCGGTGGGACGTACACTAAAATTTCTTTTGTAATTGAATTTGAGCTCCTCGGCAGGCTGGCTGGCAGTAAGCTAGTCTATCAGCACCGGGGTTGCGGCTTCGATTCCCGCCAGAGACTCTGGTTTCTTTCCTGCAGACGAGCTTCGTGAGATTTGCTCAGGGAATTAAAAAAAAAATTCCAAAATTCAAGATTAAGAAAAATATGAAACATTTTAGTTTGGACTTGTTTTCACTTTAAAGGGTAGTTTACACAATCACACAAGTCGTACGTATTTTGTGGGAAATACAACCCTGTCATGATAAGTTGCTATTGTTTTTTGAGAACAAATTTAATATCTCTTAGCAGAGTCCTCAATTTAAATTTAAAGTTTTGTGTCGAAAAAAGTTACTAAAAAATGCCTAAATTTAAAAAATCTATGAAAAAAAATTGCGTGTTTTTTCACTTTTTGACATTTTGCTAATCATCATAAGAGTATATTTAATGACCAATCATAATATGTATAAGCTAAATGCCTTTAAAAGCAAAAATGTCTGATTTCGTAAGAAATGAGCGATCAGTTTGGCGTACTGCTTAAGTATATGGGCAAATCCCAGAAAAAGTCCACCAACCAAAAATTTTTAAAATTAATTTTTGTAATGGAATATAAGACTAGATGTATAATTTAATTTTTATATTAAAATATATGTATTTCGATGATCAATAATACAATAATTTTTACCAAAAACTACCCCACCCCTGATTTCTTAATGTTATACGTGAATTTAGCATTATTTTAGGTGATTTTTGTGTTTAAAATAGCACTTACAGCAGACTCACCAAAATATAAATATCGTTAAAAAAAAGTTTAGATTCATTAGTTAAGAAATTAGTTTAGGAAATGCAATTCATAAAAATATAATTTGTTTTGTTAAAATAAATAAAACTTAACAATAAAATACTATTGAAAAAACTGTAGCGTTCGTTGTGAGGCGTGCGTCACAAAAGGTTCACGGCTCGTGTCAAAAAATGACAAAATTTTTCTTTTAGGATAAGATTTTATATACCATACGATGCAAAATTCGCTTAAAATTAGGAAAACACACTTCAACCTTTGAAGTTACTTCCTCTTTTTGTGGCGTGCGTCACAACACTTTGTGATCAATTATTTCGAAACAAATACTTGCTAAGAAATTATGATATCTGCCATTCGTAGGTATATATTAATGTCACAAATCTAAACAGCCACTGTGGTTTAGTTCAACCATAAAACGCTTAATCAATGCTCGGGACTTAGCTTACGGACGTTGGAAAAAATTTAAATCTGCAAGGAAAGATGTCGTTAAATGCAAAACTACTGCGAAGTCTACGTATTATGGATTGAAATTTTCATCGGCCTTAGGAAGCAAGGAAAAGTGGAAAAATATCCGTGAAATAGGTATTGGAAAGAGTAGAAACATTACTTCTGTTTCAAATGTCGACGTAAAACAAATTTGTCAATGTCCCAGTTAAAAGACAAACAGTTAACAAGTATGCCCAATTTAACATCGTGCCATTTGAATGCAGTTTTTGCTTCAGAGTTGTTAATCAAGCGGAAGTTCAAAAAAGTTTATTTGGCATTAAATCAAATGCTGAGGGTCTAGATGGCATAACTTCTAGATTTTCTAAGGTTGTTGTTCATAAACTCCGGCCGTTTTTGACATATTTGTTTAATTCTATATTTCTGATACGTGGATAAAGCCAAAATTATTCAAATTTCCAAGAATAACAATGATTTCAGACCTATTGAAATACTTCCATTGCTGTCAAAAGCTTTGGAAAATATCATGAAAAGTCAAATTTGTGAATATCTGAGTAAACAAAGGGAAGGAGCAGTATTACTGTTCTAATCGACGAGTTGGAAGAACTAAGGTCTAAACTGGAAAATGACATGGTATCTTTTGTTGTACTCTTAGATCATAGTAAAGCTTTTGACACTGTTGAACATTAGATCTTATTATCAAAACTCTAAAAGTTCTTAAATTTTCCCCTACAGCTAGTAAATTGATTTTTTCGTATCTCCTAAATCGGAAGCAAACCGTTTTCCTGAATGGGTTAATGTTTAATTTTCTTGAAGTTGACAGAGGGGTTCCGCAAGGTTCTGTTTTGGGTCCCCTGCTGTTTTCGTTGTAAATAAATGATCTGCCAGAGGTATTAAGCAGTGTTTAAAAAGCTGCAGTTGAGATAGTAAAAGTCATAAGATTGTGCTGTAACTTCGACATCTTCATTTGTCATTGGACAAAAATTAACTGTTGCCTTTACTTCGGATTCATTAAATGAAAACAGTCTCAGTAAAGGCAAAGGCAAAAAACGAAAAGTTGTACACTACAAAGAACATCGGCAGTCGACATGTTCGAAAGTGTTTGGTTTGACAGAAGGAAACTTTTTAAAAATCCCGTAGTTACCGAAGATGGGACGGGACGTTGTGTTTTTTCCGTATTTTTTTTTTTATATAAAACATGTGCACATAAATACAAACACAAGCTATTCCTGCTGCGGTCGTTGCTAAAATTTTTTGTTTGTTCATTTATTTATCAATGTAAAAAAAGAAACATTACCTACAGAACATTAAAATATAATGTGTTTCTACAGTATCACTGCTATTGTTCGGTTTTTTAACGAAGAACAGAAAACTATACAATGTTCAGCTCTTTCTTAAAAATAGTTTCGAACAGTATTAAGTGTTGTGATCGACAACACAAACATTAACAAAATAGATATCGTTCATTTGTGTGAGCGTGAGACGAACGCTAAATAATGTTCTGTTTATTTTCGAGCACTGTTTATATAGATGCATTTGTACTTCCAATTAAAGCGAAAATGTAAAAGTTAAAACAAATATACCCATTTCAAAATCTTCTAATAAATAATAATTATGGAATTTCTTATAGTATTGCAAATAATACTTTTAAGGTTCTGTCTTATGAGCTTGTGGGAGGAAATTGTGTTCTTAAGTATTTGTATTTCAAGAATACAATCAATTTATAATTCAAGGTAATGTCATGATCATTTCACTTAATTGACAAATATCTGCAAAATATGGATACAAATTTTATTCCTTCTTAATTGCGTATGTATGTTGTAGAGGCCTGCATAAATGTATTTGGAAATCAAACAGACAATTAAAATAAAATGTGTTTACAAAAAATTTGTGTAGAACCACAATGACAAATGCTATGCGGTACTGTTCATCACACAATTTAAAAAGTGTTTTGAGGCTACACGAATTCAGTCAAATACCCTCCAGACAGTACTTGTTTCTTTCAATACCTTTTTATATAGTAAAACAAATTTGTCTATAGTCTCTAGTATTTGAAAATGACCTTGTGCAGTCGGCGAAAAGTTGTAATGTTAACTTGTCTCTCATATGTAGCGGACGCATACAAATGTGTGTTCTAAAAATCACTTTTTGTCAAAGTGATTTAAAATCAGTGTTCTGCGCACAAAAATAATTGAAATCACGTAACTTTAAGCCAGCTTTAAGTCAGCTAAATTACTGACGATTTCAAATCACTTGCCTATTTTTTCTAAGATATTTGTAGAGAATTCACTAAACATGTTATTTTATACTTAGTATAAGGCGTTTTCTATTTATTTTTGTAATAACATTAGGTTTATACACACAAAAATATAAATCTTAATAAATTTCTAAGGATTTAAGGGAAAAATAAACCACACAATTATCATGTCTAACACACACATTGTATTCGTTTTGTGTTTGCTAATAAACAACACAAACAGATTTCGTACAAACCAGTGCATTATTTAGCGTTCGGCTCACACACACAAGAACGATTGTGTGATTGTGTAGACGAACGCAACCCTTAATACCGATCTTAACTATATTCAAGAAAGAGCCCAACATTATATGTATATTGTTCTGTTCTTCGTTAAAAAACAGAACAATTGTAGTGATACTGTAGACAAACATTATATTTTAATGTTCTATAATGTTTCCTTTTTTACATTGATTAATAAATGAACAAACAAAAAATTTTAGCAACGACCGCAGCACGAATAGCTTATGTGTGTTTTGCGTATATGTTTTGTTTGTGTAAAATTATTTTGCTGGCTTTTTGTTTTTGTAAAAAATTTTTGGGTTTTTTACCAGCCAAAAGGGACGAACATTAATGAGCCGAACGGAACGGAACAGAACCGAACGGAATTAAATGTTCTCATCTTTTTTGAGTTTGATAACAACAGTATTTTTTTTGTGTTCGAAAATTTTTTAATGATTATCTACATAAACACTATCAAACCGAACAGTAAGGAGCGTTATTTAGTGTTTATATTCAAACTCTGATACAAACTTTAATTTAATATTTTTGCTTTGTTTTCAATGGCCCATATTCATAGTCAAAATAAAGTACATTTTAAATAAAAACCGGTTTTAAATGCATGTGAACACAATTGTTTTAAA
This sequence comes from Pollenia labialis, assembly GCA_949318255.1. NCBI lineage: Eukaryota > Metazoa > Arthropoda > Insecta > Diptera > Polleniidae > Pollenia > Pollenia labialis. Next base: position 193,203,037 of record OX439139.1, on the reverse strand, counting down.
GCATACTTTAAAAAAGTCGACTTTATTTTTGAGTATGAATATGGGCCAATGTATGCATACGAGGATAGTTCTGTACGGAGTAGAATTGTTAAATAAAGAAAACAAATTTGGAGTAAAGACATTTTGGTATATCGAAGCACAAATCTTAAAAGTCAGTTGTTTTCGAAACCATAAAATCGCCTGCTTGATTTAAAAATGGTTCGTGTTTTGAAACTTTCGGATGGGCGAATGAGTTCTCTGCTCTGAATATTGAAAAGAGGCTTCACTTTCAATAGTTCCTTTGGCTGGGTGGAACAGTTTTCTCTATTAGGTGTGTTGGAAATCTGCCTTTGCAACATATCTATAGACCCAAGGTAGGAAACACATCTCAAAATATCCCATTTCGGGATAATCGGTAGCAACAACCTTCGTTTTTCCCGGGAAATTGTTTTAAAATTTCGAAAATTTAGAAAGATTTGAAAATTAATAAAGACCTCTGAAGAGATAGTGTGATTTCTATCGAAACATATCAGATCAACCTTTCCGTGAACGTGGGTTCAATTCCATGGTCAATCGAGAAGGAAAAATTATCTTTATTCATTTCATGTTGTAGAATTCCTTTCTTCATTAAAGTAATTTAATAAAAATTATATTTAATGAATTTATTCATTTCATGTTGTTGAATTCCTTTCTTCATTAAAGTAATTTAATAAAAATTATATTTAATGAATTTTAGCCTGACTAAAAGGTATACGTTTTGATTAAAATGTATGCATATCTGAGGCATTTTGGCAAAACATCTGAAGTCAAATTTTAAAAATTTAAAAACATTTTGTTAATCATACGAATTTTCATTCAAAAAACATTTTTGTTTACGTTTTTAAAATTTTGTATTTTAAACGAAATATTTCTTTAATTTTGGTTTATTTTATTATTTGATTAAAATGATTTTATCCCCGAGTTTTTCTTTTTTTTTAAACTTTATTGCTATCTTATCTCGACTTAAGATGTTTTGTAAAAATATTTTTAAAAAATGTATGAAGAAAAAATTTTATGAAGATTTCAACATCAAACATTTTTTATTAATTGCTCATTTCTTATTATTTTTTTTTTAATTATCAGTTAAGAGGTTTTTTACTCTCTGTTAATCTCCTCTCGATTACTTATATGAATAAATTTAAAGGCTCAGTTAGCCAAGAGTAACAGTAACAGTAACCGTACCGTTAAAAAGTAAGACCAATCTATTTCTTACAGATTGAGACGTAACATCTTACTGCTCACTATAATCGTTCTAATTGCTCAACAAACATTTGCAACGTTACTGTTACTCCCGGCTAACTGAGGCTTACATTTTTTTTGATCTGAATTTCAAAAGCGTTGATACATTTTATACACTACCCTTCGAATGTCACTTATTTCATGTGCATAAAATTAGTTGGCATTGCAATAAAAATAAAAAATAATCAGTACGAGTACAATTGATTTGAATTCAAACAGTAACTTTGATACGAGTCGTTTAAACTAAAACAGTACCAATAAAAGAAATTCAATTAGATTGACCCAAATGACCACAAGCACGAGAGTGGGCTTATCATGAGTAGAAGTACAGGAGCATTTGTATGTACATTAGGGGGGCCCAGAAATTTCAAATTCGCCTTACACTGGGTAGTGCTGGGATACTATCGATATTTTCTACTATCGGTTTTTATTGATAGTTCAAATTTCACTATCGATTTATCGATATTACTATTGACTGAATGTTTGTACTTGAGTAGGAAAACTTTAACTAATTTTTCATCAGGCTTTACTTCGTTGTTTCAAGCCCTTTATTGAAAGTATATAATCTTACATTTTTTAAATATGTAAGAGACTTGTATGTATGTACGCACTTTATTTTAGATGACAGTTTTTGAAAAATTGTGCTGGTGTCAGTTAAAAATATTTTTTCTTTTATTATTCAATTTTTATAAAAATTGAAACTACTTTCAAATACTGAATAAAAACAAAAGACATCAACTATTTGATAGAAAATAGATTTTTTTGTAAAACTCAAGCAGTTTGTTGTATTATTCAATATTTTATTGGCAGCTGAAAAGCCCTTTCCGAAGGAACCGAAGTAGCAGAGACTATAGGATATTTTATTGTTACTTAAGATCATTTTCTAAATTCGTTTTAATTATCCACCCAAAGTCGGCCTAGAGGACTTTTTCTCTAATGCCCTTTATAGGCTAAATACACTGTCATGCAGGCGAATTCACTCGTGTTCGTGTGCTGGACGTAATATTCGCCGTCTTATCTAAATTTTTGGATTTTCCATCCAGCATCGTCGGTGTCACACATACACATACACAAATTTTTACTAATAAAATGCTTGACGCGTATTTTGATACGTGTATTTGGGCCTTTGTGCCGTTATTTCATTTGCATTTTTATTTTCAGAAACTTTCTACACCAATGTTTACCAAAAATTGTGAAAATTTCCAAATATTTTAATTGTTCAAACTTTTATTTTAAATTTTAAAAATTTGGCTTTCGCAAAGTTTGAAGTGTTAAAAATGAATGAGTTTCGACATTAAGGCGTTTTTATACAGGTGGTATTGATTTTACAACATTACAAAACCATTTGACATTTCTCAACACGTCAAGAGGACACTTTATTCTTTATAGATGTCAAAGATTTAGGGTACTGGAAAAGTAGAAATCACTTAGCCCCGTATTCATAAACGATTATTAAATTTAACAAACGTTAATTAAGTAAAATTTTCATAAACAATTTGTTTTGTAAACCTTCATTAAACTAAAAATATTTGTATAAATACGGCAGTTAGAGTTTTACACAGTGTTGTTGGTGACCAAAAATGGTGAAATTTACGAAAAAAATGGCTAAAAAATGGTTAAAAATGGGCTACAAAATAGCTAAAAGTTTTTTTTTTTAAATAAAAACATATTAAAATTCAATAAAAAAACAGAAATAATTAATTTAAAGATGTTTACGATGAAATTGTAAGTTAAGATCAATTTGTTTAATAAGAATAAACGTAAATTAATATTTTGATAGATATTTGAAATATTAAATTCGATGTCGGTATTGTTCATCTCATAGGAATCACTCGAAATTACGACAACATTTACCCAACCACGACTATATGATACCCTACACCACATTAAAACCCATGTACCAAATTTTATCAAATAATCTCCAAAATTGCTACCTGTACTTTGCACACAAGATTTACATGGACGCCCATACAGCAGGCCGGACAAACATCGCTAATTCGATTCAGAAAGTGAGTTCTGAGTAAATTGAAATACTGTTCCTTTATTTTGAAAGATGTTTCATCATCGTTTATAACGATTTTCAACATTTGTAAAAGTTGTCATTTAAATAAAAGGCGTTTTAATTGACAAAAATGTTTATTTTACTTTTATAAATTTTTATAATAAAATAAAAATTATTCTTGTAAAAGAAAAACGGCAAATAATTTTATGGCTAAACTCACTTTTTAATGGCTAATTCTTACAGATTGAGACGTAACATCTTACTGCTAAATATAATCGTTCTAACTCCTTAACATACCACAAAATGAATCAGCTGATTTGATACGTTACTGTTGCTCCCGGCTAACTGACCCTTAAGACAGAAGTGAATGGTGACTTTACAAAGAAAATCATCTTGAGTGGAATCGTTAACAAGCAGAAAAGTCGCATTTGGGCAAATGAGAATCCACGAGTGATTGTTTAAAAGTCGATGCATCCACAAGGAGTGACTGTTCATCAGGCCGTACTCATTAAAAATGGGGTGGGACAATGGTGTTCGCTATCGCTAGATGATAACGGGCTTCTAGTGGCCAGAAGTTGAGGATATGGACTTGAATGATACATATATACTCACAGCCAACGACACAATTGCTTTTTTGCACAAGAAACTCAATGGCGGTGTTATCTTAGGTGTCGATGTTCATTTATATTCATATTTAAAAGAAAAAGTGTACGCCAATAAGCCAAGAGCAATTCAAGAGCTAAAGGATGAGATAATTCGGCACATTAACGACATTGAGCCTCAATTATGTCTCAGAGTAATTAAAAATTCAAGCAATCGGATAGAGGTATGCCAACAAAACCGTCATTTGTATATCCTTCTATAATAATGACAAATATGAAGATAATTATCGGAAAACTTTTTTTTTTATTTTCAATTAATATCGGGCGTTTTGGTTGGTTTTTTTTATCAACATGATCCTTTTAAACAAACAACATTGTAATGAAATCTCGTAGCACACTCGATTTTCTATCATTTCTCCCATCATGCTATTAACGCTTACGTGAAAAACCATCGCTCATTCATTTCTTGTATGGTACCTACATATGGTTTTGATATAAGTTTTGAATTTTGGTCGTATTGTCTAATCGCATTTCTGGAAAAAGCACTTTTACACAAGATGTATTTCACACTGTACCTGTGACATTGCCCGCTCCAAAATGTGAACATGTCGTGTAAAAGCAAAAAAAATTTCTTCAGCAAATCTCAGCTCGAATTAACAGTGTAAAATTTTGCATTTAGAGCGTGTTTAATTATGAGCTTACAAACCACCTGACACCGGCTGTTACTTATTTATTTAGACATATGACCGTTTTCTCACGATTATCGTTTTTCCCAACGAAAAACTGCACATTAAAGAAATTTTGTTTTCTTAATGTCTAATTTGTTTCTAGTCAGCCAATTATTTCTTTTCCTTTAATTTGCCGTAAAAATAAATTCAATCAGCTGACTCCCAAATATTACATGTATTTAGAGAGGTGTATGCTAACTGAAATCAATGTTTTTTGTCGGCATTTTGAGAAATCGTTAACGGATAGTTTATCAGTCTTACAAATTTATGTTGAAATTAAGGCCCCAATTCTGTAAAACGCAACAGCAACGCCAAAAATTACATATAACGCAAAAACAAACTAAGAGATATTTTATTATTTTGTTGTTGTTTTCCACAGAAATTCGTATTGAATTTTTAAATTTCAAACGCTGCATATCTTGTGGCGTTGAACATTTTAAAACGCAGTATGAATATCTATAGAAAGCAACAACAAAATTATGACACATTTTTTACGTTGTTTTTGCTTTTAATGTTATTTTTGGCGTTGCGGTTGCGTTTTACAGAATTAAGGCCAAAGTCATGCATTATTGACATGATTCTTCCTTTTTCTTCTTTGAACATGAATTAGCGTTCAAATGATTTATGTCATTTTGACGACATGTTTTTTATTTTGTATAGTCGTGCGTATGCATGTGTGCTTTTTGATATTGAAAACAAAAACTGTGTACTCGTTCCTTTTCCCCTTGTCCCACTCCGTATGAACACAGACTAAGTAACAGACAGTTTGTCGATACATTGAGAAAATGGCCATCATTCATTAAAAAGCCGACATTTTTAATTAACCGAAACACAATTAAAAGAGATTAGAAATATAAATCGGTATATAATATAATAATCGATTTTAGGTTATGTCAGATGAAATCAAAAACAAACGTGTGGAGGAACAAATTATAAACCTTTTGTATTTTTTAACTTTAACTTAACAGACACGTGCAATTACATATGGATTTTACATCCGACAAAGACACTGCAAGTAGACCTTTCCAACGCATGTACTCGTTCGAAAATCGGTTGAGTGGTTCTTGAGTTATAAAATCACGAACACAGGACAACTTATTTTTATATAAAGGTATTTCTAGACATTTTCAGTAAATTTTTAAAACTGTTAAATTTTATAAACAAACCTTTTTTCTATTATTCAATCTTCCTTTTTGAAATTTACATTATATATTTATTTGAAGCTAAATACCAATGAAACCGCGTATTTGCTGTATTTAAGTTTTAACAAATCTTTATTTAAAAATATGAATATTAATTATATAAATTTTCATATTATTCGAATGTCTATTCTAAGTCAAATTACAATTCTAAAAAGCTTTTTATACCTACCTACTTTAATAATCTTATTCCTTCAATACTTTCTAGGAATATTTTCCATTAATTAATAATTAAAATAAAAATTCCGTTCGTAGAAAAATAATTTTATACCCAGCTAGCAATTTTTAAAATTTTTAATCATAATCGAGTCTTTTTTGACTCTTCAACGCGATTAAAAAATCAGAATATGCGCTCATTTTCTGATCATAGATGATACTTTTGTCGGGAGAAAATGGTACCCTACCCGCGACTCTTCTTGATGAGTCATTTATGATTCGTTTTTTTTTATTAGTTTAGAGTCACTTTAGACTCTTTTCTAATGGTATTTATGATTATTTTCGAATAATTTTCTAGTCATTTATCAGTCTTTTTTAACTTCTATTCTGCTCACATTTTAAGCGCCAAGATGATCCATTTGCGGTTTCAATACGATTTGTTATTGCATTTTAAATCAAACAGTTTAGAATCATAAGCGTGGGTAATTTTCGAGTCTATTTTTAAGCGTGTACCTGACTAATCAGTTTTTGATCACCAAAAGTACTCGAAAAAGACTCATACTCAGATTTTTTAAAAAACAATCTTCCAAATGCTAGCAGGGTATGCACATGTGTATGTATGTATGTATGTATGTATATTTTAACAAATTTTTTAAGTGATCCCATTCTTTTAAGCACCTGTATACATACATAGGTATACATATTTTAGTAAAATTCTGACTAACGATCTTAATAATCATCCAAAACTTGATAAAAATAAATAAATACAAATACGTACTTAGTACTCGCATTTATTTCAATCGCATCGAGTTGTTTACGTTTTTAACTCGACTTGTATGGGAGTACGAATACATTCGTACATACTAATTTGTTAAAACGTGTGAATTGTATGTGTGACGTATGCATGAGTAAATTTCTATAATAAACAATAACAATGAGAAAAGTAATATTCGTAACAGCAGCAACAAAAAGCACACGTTCAATCGCAATCGTCTTGCCGTTGCCTTCACCCGAAGAAAAGCTTAAACAGCCAAGCCATGGTGCCGACCGATTCACCACTTATTCAACTAGGTATACGTCAAATTTTGTTTTGTACTAAATAAATAGTTTTTCGTTTCCCTTTTTTGTTATGAAAATTTAGACATGTAGAATAATTGTCAAAGAGAGCACAAGCATCGTACAAAATAGGGGGTTTCATCGAATAAATATTATTCGATTATTTGTTTGCGAAATATTTCTTGTTTTAAGCCTACTGAATGTGTTCAAATATTTATTCAGATGTTAAAATACTTTTATTAGGCCGAATAAGACATTTAAATTTCCTTAAAGATATTTAATAATTTTGTATGTAATGATTTTATAAAATCTTCGATTTCTAAGCTTTATATGCTCTTCTGACGTATAAGAAACGACCGAATGTGGTAATGACTTATTTAACTCCCTATTTGTAAGCGAGGGTGGTAATGACTTATTCAACTCCCTATTTGTAAGCGAGGGTGGTAAGTACTTGCCTCCAATGACATCGCCGTGTTAAAATAATGAGTTAAAATGCTAATGTATAATTAGTGAAGAGTCGTTATATTAGCTTTTTAACTCATTACTTTGCAATGTGAGTTTTTGCTGGGGAAGCCTAAAGGCTCAGTTTGCCGGGAGTAACAGTAACATTCCCGTAACATTGTATTGCTAACTATAATCGTTCTAATTTCTTCACATGCAACAAAATGAAGCAGCTGATTTGCAACGTTACTGTTTCTCCCGTCTTACTGAGCCTTTATGCTTCGTTACTTATACGTTAAGGTAGCGGATGACTTCTATGGGTGTTGGTTACAAAAATTCCTAAACGTGTTGAAATGCGTTAATAAGAAAACAGTAATTTGTTAAAATTTATATCTTAAGTCAGAAACTGTATTGCCCTTTTTAATTGACTTATTTCCTAAAAATCAAATGATAACGATTGGAAGTAGTTGTGCTAGACCTTAATTAATAAAAGCGATTCAAAACTTAAAATGGGGTTTTTCTTGACTAAATACCTTTTTTTTTTATCGTCAAAGATGTAAAGAAACATACAATTCTTTCATAGCTTATACGTAAAAAACAGATAATTGTATCAAGCTGATCCGCAACGTCACGTTTACTTATACATAAGCTTGGTAAGGAAAACGGAACAGCTGATCCTTTTGTACAACTTTGTCAAATTTAAATCGCAGTCATAAGAAATTCTTTTAATTTGTTCTCAACTCAAAAGACAAGAAATGTATTAATTTTTTTAAAAGATGGTTAGTTTTAATTTGGGTAATACTGGGATTAATGGGTAAATTAATTAAAAATAAGGATATTGAAGAAAAACAGCCAGCAGCTTTTTTATAAAGTTTTTGCTTTTATTCCAGACTAATTTAATGATTGAAATATAATAAAAATTGTTTTAGCTCTTCATTAAAATAGCCAAATATATGAAAAATAAATTATTCGATCAACTTCTTTTCAAACCAAATATACTCGAATAATTGAGTAAATGACGATCACTGCAACGAAACCAACGAAATCGACAGCAACCAACCAACGATAAAAACTACGAATGCTTCAAAATAAGAACAGAACAAAAAACAATCAGCAGTAACAACAATTACGAAGACAACAACTATAGTAAAAAAAACAAACAAGTAAATGAAAACGAGAGACTGGGTCACTGTTACTCGCTGCCGTCGCTATCGCCGTCCTCATCAACATCGGCCCCACTAACAATTCCAACAACAATAAAGAGAACATCGTGATAAATGTGGTTTGTTTGCAATTTGTTTTGCCACCTGTGAGGATTTGTCGCTGAATTGGGGATTTGAACGTTTTTTCAATTGTAAAATGTTGGTATATTATTCTTTTTTTTAATATTTTTAAAAATATATAATTTTGTAATGTCTTTCGTTCCCGGAAATTCCAGGAATTTTTAATAAAAAAAACTGCCAAAAAAATTGTTAAGTCCCCTTTTAGACAAGTAAAGTTTACTTTGCAAAGACTTGAGCTTATAGAAGGGAGGGGAAAAGAGAAAAGCGGGGGAGTACATACATCGCAAATTCGTTTTGTTTTTCGTTAGTAGTTTATACCTGAAGTTTTTAATTAAATTGCTTATAACAAGGGCAAAAAAATATAAATTATTAATTTAATATAAAAAAAAATACTTCTTCGCAGCAAAAACACTTTGAAGTTGTTCAAGAAGACAGAATATTTTCACGATTTCTTTAGTACTTATTAACTTAAATGAATTTAAAATACATACCTTGTAATAATTTTTTCATAACTGACCGCATGAAAAATTACATGCATGACTTCCATTTAACTCTTATGTATGAATTGCAATATTTCACTATAATTTTGTATGTATTCTGTTAAGATGTATAAGGGTCGAATATTTTATGCAATTAAAATTAATTGTTGAGTTGGATTTACATTTTTAAATTATACATTAAATTTTTACAATTAATAGTTTCTTAAAAATAAAAGGCGAAAAATGGTTTGACAACTTAGTGGATTTAAGAATACGCATTTGCTGTTTTTATATATATACGAATATATTTAAATAAAACCTGTATAATATGCCACCAGGATTGCTCCATTTTGGTCTTACGAAGGTTAAAGCAACGGCAGCAACGGAAAGAATTTATAAATATTTTATTTCAATTCTTTTTTTGACCATTAAAAAAGTTAAGGTAGAATACAAAAAGGTACATAACATGCGTTAATTCGTTAACGTTTGTCGTGCGTTTACAAACTTTAGCGCATAAAAAATTGCAAGTTACACAACGCGCGTTACAAAAGCTGTTCCTGCCAGCTCTTTTTTTATTTGTTTACTTATTTGTGCATTGAAAACGGATTCGAAAGAATATTAAGATTTTTAGTGAATTTATTCTTTTATTATATAAAAATTTTATGGTTTTTAAGCTCGTCAATATGTTTTTCTTTCACGATTCGCAAATTTATTCAATTTTTCTTTTTATTGTCAGCTGATGACTTGTCAAAAATACACAACGCGTTAAAAAGTTCAAAGTTAATCAACTTTCTGGCGCTAACGCGTCAAAATAATTTGCATGTAGCAAGTTCTATTAAAATACACTAGTGTAATTTTTTTTTGACACCACAACACGAGTAAATAATATTTAAGTGAGTACATAACATTATAAAACAAAACAATATAACTTAATTCTGTTTAACGTGGCTTGTGGTTTGTTTTGATCACCCCATTGTATAGGACAGCTGGTCAGCCACACGGACCTTTTTAAGTACTTTTTTATAACTTTTCATCAATCTTTTCCCCTAAAAAATTTAAATTTCACAAAAAGTAAATTATTCTTTAGTAGGACTACAGGCAAGCAACGTAGGAACATTGTAACACAACGGGAACTAATTACTGGACCCACGTGATCTGTGCTTAATGTCGGCAGCCAGTGGAACCTAACTTATCCTTAGTAGGACCACAGAATGATAAAATTTTCTAGTTACATGTAATTTTTTTGAAAAGTTGTGACATGAAATAGTTCATAAAATGATTTCTTAAACAGATAGAAAATCAAATATATTTTGTAAACAAGAATTTTTAGAAGAAAAAGGGAAGAGAGTTCTGATCACTTTTTTATATAAACTAAGTACTGATCCTTTTCGTTTTTGATCGATCTTTCATTAGTATACACATGATTTGGAACAAACAGGACAATAATATGTGATCGCTGTTATTTATCTCCAAAAATCGACAATTTCGTTTTTGATCGATCTTTCATTAGTATACTCATGATTTGGAACAAACAGGACAATAATATGTGATCGCTGTTATTTATCTCCAAAAATCGACAATTTCGCTGCTTTAGGTATATAAATACCATAAAATAGTTAAAAACTGGAACTTGATAAATTTAATTTTAGGTTAAGAATTCATTTGTTAGTTTAAAAAATATTTAAACGCTTGGGACTTAAGATTTAATTTGGGTATTTCTGAGAAAGAGTTATCTGGCAGCACGGTTTGCAACTGTGTGTGCATCTTGCCTTTGTTGTTTTTGTAAATTAGAAGCTCCCATAAGCTTTAAAATTCTGCTGCAATTCGCATTTGAAATTGTAGGTTGGTTCGTTTATGCCTTGATTCGTATGTATATACGACTTGCGACAACCGGTTAAAATTCTGTTCTCTTTCGTTGTTGGTATAATTGTTGTTGCTGCAGTCGATGATACTTTCTTAGCTCTTGTAGATACGAACATATTTATTTACAGAGCCATTAAAAATGAAAATAAAAATAAAATAAAAAGTAGAATAGTCGTTAGGTGAAGTTGTTAGTTCCATACATAGTCGGTATATACATAGATGTTTGTAAGAAAATTTGAGTTATTTCTTTTAAGATATTTTTCCCTTTTTGTATGTGAAGCGCGAACACACACACACACACACTCTCCAACCAAAATTTTGCTTTCGTGTAAGAGTTTTTCGGTTCCTGTTTCTTGTTCGTCGTTATCTTTACAACTTCTGAGTTGTGAAAGCAAAAGCGTTCTGGTTTTGTTGTTGTTGTATCTGTTTAGCCATTTCTTTTTCTTTACGAACTTCTGCTTTAATATCTTGCATTTTTGTTTTTGTTGAAATGTTTTTAATATTTTTTTAACTTTCACACCGGAGCTTTACAAAAGCGTAGTGTTGGTTGGTTGATTACTTGATATGCTGTTGTTGTTAGTGGTTTTCTTGTATTTTATTATTTTTAAGTTTAGTCATACGGAAGTGTTTGAAAATATGGGTGTCTCCATAACTTACAGCCGTACCTAAACAAGAGTGGAAGCCGTAACTTTTTGTTCCGCTTAGCTTTTACGCTGATATGCAATACCTAAACAAGACCGTCAACGTTGTGTCTCAAACAGTAGCGGCAATCTTAATGTTTATTTAAACCCACATACCTATAGAAAAAAAATATATAAAAATGGAGATACAACCGCTAGATTGACCAAAAATAGCTAAATTGCCATTATTTTTTGACAATAGCGGTCAACTTTACTATTAAACGCGCTGTCCAAATCGGATTTTTCAATTGCAAAGGGTTGACGTCGCGATATTTAGGGATGCTTCACACAAATTGCATGGGCAAGCACATTTTTGATAACAAGAGAACGCGTGCCGCTTTTTCTTAGGTACGGCTATTACAAAGGTAGGTATTTCATGAGTGATGTTAGGAGAACTGAGTAGATCGCCTTAAGAGATGTCTATCTCGATTTAAAAGCTAGCAATTGCATGAACAATTCCCTCTGCCGTATCCTTTTATTGGCACAAGGATTAAAGAAAAGGATTAAAATTAGTGATCGCTTAAGGCTATAGTACACGGAATGTAAAAAGCTACATGCGCATGAGGTTCCGACGTAATTTTGTCATCATCACACAACACGAACTTGCTATTGTTTCTTTGTACTGTCGTCAAAATTACGTCAGAACCACATGCGCATGTGGCTTTTTACATTCCGTGTACTATCGGCTTTATACTTTAAATGACAAGTTAATCGACAATTTGATTTATATAAAATTATAGTTTTTAAAATAAAAATTTTGGCTGAAGTGCAATTTACGAAAATAAAATAAAAAAATATGCCACCCGATTCAGAATAAAAAAAGAAAAAACCCATAATTAAAATTTCTTTAGCACATCGGAGAATTTTGTTTTTTAACAATCGAGCGTAAAACATTTAAAAAATACAAAATAAATTATTTAGCTTAATTTCTTCGACCTTCTTAATATTATTTCCTTTCAATAATTTCTCAAGCTCAAGGTCTGTTTTATATAAAGAATATTTATTTTAAATTTATCCAATATTTCGCTATCACAATGGAAAGCTTCTTCAGGGATTTTTTTCATGTTTAGTTTAATTTAATTAACCCTGAAAGGTTATTCTTCATTTTAAGGTAGCACTTTGTTGAATCGACGAACTTTTTAAAAAATAAATTCTAGCAAAATGATATTTAAGGTAAAAAATAAACAAAAATCTGTTTTAGTTAAGCGTTTTATTTAAAAATAAAAAAAAAAATTATATATAAAAAATTAAAAATTCTTTTTCTCTCTAAAATTCGATGATTTCTTTTTTGTTACTTTTATCTTGATTAGCCTTTTAAGATAATCAATCAGTCAAATAATAAGACACAAAGCAACAATTTAATATTCACAACAGATGCTTCTCTTTCATATATTACATTTACTTTTCGTCATTCTGAGTTTGCTAAAGGGACAGAAGTGACAAACTGTATGCTCTTTTGGTCCTTTGACAACATTTTCGACCGATTCTTATGGATTAGGTCTGCAAGGTAGGTGTCTTGTATCTGCCTACTAAATAGGGAGCCACGAGAGATTAATGAAGATTTTTCAGGTTCTGTCGTAGGTTCTTGGGTTTTCGGTTTTTATGGAACATATCGAGCCCGAATGGCAAAAATGATGTAACCAACAAAAATTAAATTTTACAGTAGAAGGTTTTTTTTAAATTTTTTTGCCTCAAGTCTAGGGTCTCGTTTGAAATTGCTTTTGCTCTTATTTCTTAACGGTACTTCACAGAGATATGGGATTTTTAAAGATGATGCAAGTGACCACAAATTACATAATTTTTGCTATTAGGGCTCGATATCATGTAGCTGTTGAAAAAGTAACATTTTAAATTGCAAAAAAAAGACACAAAAACTTTTACTAAGGTTACTTACTCTTCGTCATTGCGACGAGTACACACCTCTGATTTTCAACTTCGAAAATCACTACACGCTTTCGGCATCAGCTAACGTTGTTGGCAAAAAAGGCGTTATTTGAACACTCACAAAAAAGTTAAATGATAAAAAGTAAAATAATTTAATTCACTATATTGGAAGTTCACATTACCGAGATTTCACTGTATATTATAACTGAAAATATACAGGTATGTGATAGAAATCGATTTTAAAAACGAAACGATTTCAAAACGAAAATATCGTTTTTAGTATCTTTTAAATGGATTTTAAATACATATTCCTTTTATTTTCAGTCTTTATTTATTTAAATTTTTTTTATATACGTTAACTGAAGTGTATTCTAAACGAAAATTTAAGACTATAATTCAGAAATGGATTTTAAAATCCCTCGAAATCTATCACACCTTTTAAAAACGTTCGATTTAAAATCGATCGATTTTTATCACATACCTGATAAACTCTTGCTTCTCATGAGTTCTCAATTTTCCTTTTTAAACATGAAAATTATGTTTTTCGTCTTGTTCTGTTGTTTGATGTGGGTTTAAAAAATTCACCAAAGGCTAAAATGAAATCATAAGCAATTTACTAATTACGATATGCAAAATGGTATGATCGGACTACAAATGGAGATGCAGTGTAGAAAAAAGTAAAAGATTGGTATCCAGAACCATGGCTGAGCAAATTTTTCGAACCACCGTAAAGCATATGTATTATGTATTGACATTAGGGTGCGACTAAAGTTCTAAAGGCCCAACTACAATATGCTTAAGTTGACTTAAGCAACTGCGTGAATACATGTTAATCATATGTGTCAAACTTTATTGCACTTAAAGAAAATTTTTGTCAAATGTTTTTTGATTTTGTTTTTGTCTTTTTAAATGTTAATTTTTGTTAATTTTTGACATACGCTCAAGCATATTATAGTTGGGCCTTCAAATGTTGCATTTTATTCTCAGATACATGGGAGAAAGAATGGAAAAAATTGGGACGTACTTTAAGCCAGCAGCATCTGTATTTTGAAAATGAGATTTAATCGATAAATTTATGAAATGATTTAATATTTTACATTTTTTATATTTGTTGTAATATATAATTTTTTTCTTTTTGCATTGAATGTCAGATTTAAGATGAAGTTATGAGGCCAACTTTTGAATTCATTAGTTTTTTAGCGCAAAAATAACTTAAGCGACATCATTTTTCTTAATAAATGATTTTATTTCAATAATTTTATCGTAAACGACAAATTTCATACAAAATTTATATGAAATAAAATAAAAAAAATTCTCTTGTAAAATTTGATTTTTGGCGCTTTCGTTATTTTCGAGGTTAGGGCTTGATGTCTTGAATAACCAAACATTTTCTAATCTCTAATGAGGCCGCTGAACACGAGTATGAATTTCATTTACTTTTCTTAATCCACGCTTTGGCGATATTCGTTAAATTTTTTGGTTTTTGTTTATTGGCGAAAATTTCGACACAACAAAAGTTTTAAACTATTAAAAAATATCTCTCTATTCTTTCAGCCAATACAACAACTGTGGTTAATCTTAGAAGATTTCTAAAAAACTAACGTTTTAAATTGCTCCATGAGGATTAAAAAATATTCTAAGTTACGATCACTCCATATTTTTGTTACGATCATATGATTTAAAAAAATTTGTGAACTTAGATAAAAATTATGAAAGTTATAAGCCATTAAGCGGAAAAAGCCGAATTTATATCTCACTCTAAGGCCGAGGTTTTGAGATGATGGTTAAGTTTAAACTTAGTTTGACGTAGTCTGAAACTCGTATATTTTTCGCCGAAATGTGATTTATTTTATTATTTAATTTAAGACCAACATTTTAAGCAAAACTAAGCTGTTCCGTCAAGATTTTGTATACAAACTTGGTAATGGAGGCACAAATCTGTGTTCAGACTAGCTAAACCTAGTTCAACGGAAATTTAAAAAACCCAAAACCATAATTTCTACAATTCGGCTTTAAAGTTTAAAGTAGTTAAAACCGTTAAATATCGTGCCTTAGTGTTCGGTTCGGTAAATTTGTGGAAAACACAAACGCTAATAGTGTTTGTGTATAAAATCATTAAAAAATAACGTTTCCCTGTTAGTCATCTTTCAGACACAAAAATAATACTGTGTTTATCAAACTCAACAAAAGATGAGAACATTTATTTCTGTTCGGCTTTTTTTTTAATCCACAAACTTCATTGTGTTCGGTTCGGCTCATTAATGTTTGGCCCTTTTAGCTGGTAAAAAATATCAAAATTTTTTTATAAAAACAAAATTCGCATACGAAAAAAACAAAAAGCCAGCAAAATAATTTTACACAAACAAAACACATACACGCACAAGCTGTTCGTGGTGCGGTCGTTGCGAAAATTTTTTGTTTGTTCATTGATAAAATTTTTTGTTTGTTTATTTCTTTCAGTGTGAAAAACACATCATAGAATATTAAAATATAATGTTTGTCTTCAGAACAGAACATTTTATAATGTACGGGTTTTTCTTGAAAATAGTTACGAACGGTATTTAGGGTTGGGTTCGTCTGCACATTCACTAAAAAAATTGGAAATCGTTCTTGAGTGTGTGAGCCGAACGCTAAATAATGTACTGTTTATTTTCAAAAACTAGTTTAAACAATATTGTTATGGTAAGTGTATTGAAATATTGCTGTGAAATCATAAAAATGTGATTTCTTTACCGGTCGTTCAAATCACTTGGTCTATCCATACCATTTTAATTAAACTCAACATTTTTCTATATAAATTTTATTTTTAGTATTTTTTTTTATTTGTTTTATTTATTTCAGTTTTTTAAAACTTAAAAACTAAAGATTATAAAATATTTGTTTAAACGTTTCACTACTTACTACTTAAAAATCACATAAAACATGGAAAGTTCTTAGATGTACTAGATAAAGAAAAAAGAAGGAATCGATATTCCCAACTCTTGTTTGAAATATTTTGAGTTTGTTTTTACTTTTATAAATAATTTGATAAATTTTTTTTTATTAAGTATATAGAAAAAATTTATAAAATTTTATTTTAAAAAAAGATGAAGTAAGAATGAAATATAAAAACAGTATAAAAAAAAATTTAAAAAATTTTTTTTTGCTTGCCAAATAAAATTAAAGCAAAAAATTTTTATTTCATTAAATTTTTTTTGGTTTAATTTTATATCTTTTAAATTTTTTTTTTTTTGCTTTAATTTTTAAAATGTTGTTGTTGTTTTTTGTTTGTTTTTCTAATGAGTAATTGCATTTTTTCCTTTTATATTTTGATATTCATTCCATTGTTTTTAAGTCTATTTGGATTATAATGTTTATATTTTCAAATTGCTTTTTATAAACTTAAGATTATTTAAAGATGATGTAATTTACTAAAAATTTAATACATTTTGTTGACATTGATTTTTGTTGGAAATAAGGATAATGTTAAGAAACAATTACCTAATTGCATTATAAAGAATTTAGTTTGTTTTATACAACCAGAGAAAAAACATTTTTCAGTATGGTCACCTTCAACAGAACTATTTTTTACAAATATTTTTAATCATAACCCCCTAATGAATAAACAAGTTGAAGTTCACATTAGTTAACCAACAGATTAAGCTAATACACTTTTGCTGGGCTTAACCCTAGGTCTACACAAAAGATAAATATCTCAGCAAGTTGGCAATAATGTCGGCAGAATAACAGAGCAATATTTCTGAGCAGGCTTATGTTAAAGGCATGGGAAAACATATTTATGTTAATTTATAATTTGAAAAAAAATCAAGGAAGAAGGTGCAATGTAAAACCTTCCGCCATCTTGCACAAATTATTTTTATTAATATAAATTCTTCCTTATTCGACTTGTTTTTTAAATGTTTATTAATTTGTTTAAGCTTGAGATCTTTTTTTTTATATAAAAATATTAGTTTTCATTAAATTTATTTTTTTGCTAAAATAAAATTATTATTTTTTTATAAAAAAAAAACTCAAAATTAAACATATCAATATAAATTTAAATAATCAAGATCGAATAAGAAAACAATTATATTAATAAAATTAATTTTTGTAATTTTATTTTAGTTTTTTATACAATTCTTTAATTCAATTCTTTTACTACAATTTTAATTTGCTACCATTTCACAAATTTAATTTCGTTCCCACAGAATTTGCTCCTATTTTTTTCTTTTTGTTCATTTGACAACCAAATTTGACGTTTTATGTTAGCAATAATTGTCAACGAAATTATTGCAACATAAATTGCCGGCAATAAATATTTGCAAAAAATTGCTGTCTACATTGAAGACAACATAATTTTTACATGTACTGCAATATATGTCGCAATAATTATCTCTGGTATAGACGGGCTGTAATGTGTTGGTTAACTAATGTGAACTTTTACTTTTTTTGCACACGAGGGAACATGTCTAGAAGCAACCATAATATGTTAAATAATACGTTAAATTAACCGTAGTATGTTAAAACATATTAGTTAAAAATAGTTTGGTTGGAGTTAACTATGTATATTGAAAAATGTTTTCTCTAGTTGTAGTTAAAATAATTTTAACGCAAGAAAAACGTTTTGAAATTTTATTTTAAATTTTGTAAATTTTTTTATTTTAAGCAAAGCCTATAAATATTGCACTTCTTTTGATTTTATCCAAAATTAGCCTAATAAAATTAATTTATTTTTAGGGGCGTTTTCGAAGATGAAGGTTTTCTATCAGAATATATTCAGGGCTTAAAATTTTCAAACCCCTTAAGATTTTTAGTTAAATAAAAATCAATGATTTAATTCTTTACCTTTCTTTAAAAATCGCCCCTTTTAAACTTAATAATTTTATAAAAAATTTATTTTGTTAATACTTATTTAACTATATAATTAAAAAGAAAAGATTTTAGTTGTTTTTTATTAAAAACAAGCCCGTACCCCTTATTATTTTATTAACTTCACAAAACCGAAGCAAACGAAAGTTTTAAGCCCATTAATAATTTATTAAATATGAAGAAAATTATAACAAAAAATAAACTACAAATTAACAAACAGAAAAAAAGTTAAAAAATTAACTTGAATTCAACAAAAAACTATTAAATTACAATAACTAAGGTTTAAGGAAATAAAATGTTTAAAACAAACAAAAAATAGTTTACGTATTTTTTTTTTTAAATAAAATAAATAAAAGAAAATGCAGCAGAATCTGGCAAAAATTAATATTAGGAAAAATATCTTGATAATTTGGAGATTTTTAACAGTGGTGGACAACAAAGCAGTTACGATTGTATGTGTTGACGACGTGCTGGTCTTAGACGAGTTGTATTGAGGAGTGTGTTCACTTAATTTCCTACTGCAAAATGCAGACATGATGTGTAAAAGCTTATGGAGCTTATGTTAAAAAATTGTCCACGACAGTTTTCTT
The DNA here is from genome assembly GCA_949318255.1 of Pollenia labialis. Lineage (NCBI taxonomy): Eukaryota > Metazoa > Arthropoda > Insecta > Diptera > Polleniidae > Pollenia > Pollenia labialis. Next base: position 193,183,969 of record OX439139.1, on the reverse strand, counting down.
ATTTACAGTCATACCTTAATAAGAGCGAAAAGCGATTTATATTTGTCAAAAATTGTCATGATACAAAAATAATGCGGAAACGCTTTGCAATTGGAAAATCCGATTTTGACAGCGCGTTTAATAATGAAGTTAGATGCAAAAAACAAACAAATTTTAACAAATAAAGAAAGATGTATACAAAAATATAAGCAAGAAATATATTTGTAATTAGAACTTTTATATATTTTTTTTTTTTTTTATAAATCACAATCATCAATATTCCAATATACATATGCAGTTTATTGTTAAAACAATCCGGGGTATTTTATTTGTGAATTTTGACGAAATGTTGTCGCTCCTGTTTAAGGCTCAGATAAGAGGGGAACATAATAGTCGATGTAGTACAACGTTACAAATAGCGCTGCAAGCTGTCAAAAGTTAAAAACGGCAGTTTCAAAGTAATGTCAACAGAATACGTAGTTGTTGTAGTCGTTGCAGTTAAAGTTGAAGCGCAAAATTCGGAATTTTCAACTTTGTCGCACTACAGAGCACTACAACTACTTTATTCTGTTCCAGGCCTTAAGGCGCAGTTAGCCGGGAGTAACAGTAACGTTGGAATTCAGCTGATTAATTTTATGGTATGTTAAGCAATTAGAACGATTATAGTAAGCAGTAAGATGTTACGTCTCAATCTGTAAGAAATAGATTGGTCTTACGTTTTTACGGTAAGGTTACTGTTACTGTTACTCCCGGCTAACTAAGCCTTTTGTTATTGCACTTTAGCATTTAAGCTAACCGGTAGAAAACACTTCGGTTTTCGCTCTTGTTATCATGGGGTCTTCAACTGACAATTTTTTGTCATAATAAATGTCAAACTTCATATAAAAAAAACGCTGACAAACATTTTAGAGTTTTTTTTATATACTACTCTTTGACGTTTGGTTTCATTCGTTAGGTCAAGAATGCATGGGGAAAGAGAGAAGATATTTAGTCATGTCACAGAGTACGACTACGTTCGGAAACGGAATTCATTCCGTAATTTGGTGCTTCAGAAAACGACGAAACAATTTTTCGGAATCAAACCCTTTTTGTTTTTATGAACGGAATGGGAGTTTTCTGTATCTAAATGGCCAACAAACTATCAAAATACACTTTCTATCAATAAACAAATACGTTTTCTTTAAATCCGAACGGAATTGTACTTTGTGACATGGCGGCCCACTGTTTAATTTAAAATTTTTTTCTATTCAAATTAAGTGGACAAAAATAAATTAACATCTTTATTGACTTTTATGAAAAATTAGCTTTTAAAATCGATTTTCTTCCTTTATGAATGACAACTCTTTGAAAGATACTATAAATTTAAGCTTTTGTTTTTTCAAAAACTTTAAGGCCCAACAATAATGTGCCTCAGCTGCCTTCAGCAACTAAGCGCATGCATATGCATGTATAAATGATAATTGTCAAACCATATTGAGCTTAAGAAAACTTTTCCTAAAGAGTTATGAAACTGTCTTTTGCAAAACTGCACATTCCGTAGGAAACCAGAAGTTTTTTGATTTTTGATGATGTAATGGATTTGTAAGGCTTTTCGTTATTTTAAGACAGAAACTTAATGTAGCTTGTGCATTTTATAGTTGCGCCTCTAATCTTTATTCAAAAATTGACATCAAAAGTTATCATCACTTTTATATAAGTCGTTTCCGATGTCGACGTTAATTTAAAGTTCTTGTCACATCAAGTCGACGACTACATCATTCAACGTTCATTTCAACTTAAGCAAGCTTATGCATATTATGGTTGAGCCTTAAGTCTTACTCCACAGTGGGCATTTGGCCTAAGCCTAAAATTAATTTTATGTTAGTAAAACACAGTCGCTTGCTAAACTCTTGGTGGACTAATTTAAACATGATATTTAAACAATTAATAATACAGGGGAACACAATTGAACTTTTTGAGTGTTGATTGGAAGTCTGATGCAATTTTTTTACCAATTTGAGGTCGCTGATTTCCGTTTTTCTCTAACAGCTCTAATTTTTAAGTTACAGGTACTAATCGATTTTTTGACGTTTTTCCAAAAATTTACAGTTGAAATCATAACTTCACTCTTCATGAAGCGATTTTCAGAATTACTCTTTAAAATTTTTGCGAATCACAAAAATAAAATCCAAAAAATTAAAAATTTTTAATTTGAAAAATCATGAAAAATCCAATATATAAAAAAGTCAAAGTCTTATTACTTTCACGTAAAGTTACATAACCAATGAACAAAATGAAACATAGATCATAAAAATTGTTGAACGCGTTTCGCTTTTATTCACAATTAAGTGAAGGTACCTCATTTTTAAGTGAACAAAAAACATCCATAAATAGAACAGCAGAAAACACACACGCATTCAAAACGTTATTTTTGTATGAAAATCGCGATCTTTATCAATTTAATTGTCTCAGTAAGTTGGGAATAAAATCAAAAGTTGTGCACCAATTGCAATGAAATAAAGCTAATTTTATTCGAAATATGTTAAGCTAACTGTTTTTATACCAAAACTCATTTATGAATTTTTAAATAAATTTTTTTTTTTGGAATTTTTTTTTTTAAAACTTCAACGTTGTCTCTGAAACTACTGAACAAATTACTTTCTTTCGAAAATTTCTTTAGCTTTCATTTGAGCCGTCGCAAAAATTCCTGACGACGAAAACAATGTCAATACTACTCGACGTCGACTTAAAAGCATCGTAGAAAATACGATGTGACTGTCAATAGTAATCGATTACTGTAAATAGGGACTAAGAAATTATGTTAATTGTGTCGCTGTCGTCGAGTTGTATCGATGTCGACTTTCATAATAGGGGTGATTTAAAATAAAAAATTTAAATAACTTCAAATTCTCCCGATTAGCTTCAATATATTTTCCTAACGAAGACATTTTTTCGCAACCGAAGAATTTTTAAGAAAGTCAAAATTCCAATTTTCAGTAAAAAAGAAACATTTTAATTTTTATCTGCTGCATTTGAATAATTTACATATTAAAGAAAAAATTATATTTCTTTTCTTTTTAACTTAATTAAAAAAAACGGTACTAATTAGACTCTCATCTTAAATGAAAATGTAATGAATATTTCTCTCTAAATCTAAATAATTTTTAAAGATAAATAAAAAAAGATAATCATTAAAGTTTAACTTTTAACTAATTCACTACAAATTTGTTTTATTTTTTTTTTCCTAATCACATTAAGAGTAAAAATCACTCTTTCCATTCTCGACACCTTTCAACACCCACTTTAAAGTTACAGATAAAACAACAAAAAAAAAAAAACTCTTATGCCTCTGCTAGACACTGTTAAATGAAATACTTCTACGATTTAGAAATTGAAAAGAAATCCATCCGGTTCGTTTTTGGGCTGATCTCAACTCAATTTCTACGATCGCCGGCGCGCGTCATTGTCTGACGGGATTTTTCCTTTTCCCTTAGCTCCTTAATGGCGCCCACTGTTCCCACTATTAGCTTGGCTGTGAATTGGGCTTGTGAGCCTGTGGGGGATTTCGAAGAGGAGCCACTAGACTCACGATCTATGCTGGTATTGGCATTGGCGTAAGCACTTGTATAGCCGACATAGTTGTTGTTGAGGTCACGACCGCAACTGCATTGATGAGACATTTTGTTAAGATTTTTTGTTTGTTTTTTTTTTGTTTTAAATTATTTAATCGTGAAAAAAATGTTCTATTTCTTTCTGTTTGAAAATTTATTTTCTACACAATAATTAATTATTTTCCAAAGATTCACAAAATTTGTGTTTGTTTGTTTGTTTGTTAAAAAAGAAATACAATCAACTTTTCTAAGTTTCGCATTTAAAAGTTTTATACAGTGGTTTTGGTACTCATATATTTAAGATTCTAATACAAAAACGTCTTTTCAATTTTTCTTTCCTTCTTTGCGTTAGAAAAAAATCTATTAAAATTCCATTTAAATTTAGCGTTGTCGGACGTTTTATTTGTACTTATTTTTAAGACGTTTCTTTATTTATCCGTAGTTTTAACTTAAACAAACCGTTTTAGTGAAATTTTTACGTAAAACTGATCCACAATCAACTAATGTTTGTATAAAGTTTTTATTTATTTTATTTTTTTTTTTGTTATTTTCGATTGATCACCACCAACGTACCAAAAAAATGAAATAAACTTAATTTTTGTTTCTGCTCTTTATCTGCTTGTAAAGTTTGCTTGCTCTCAGCTTTTTGTGAAAAAGTTCGCTCAGTATTTTTTTGTTTTGATTATTCAACTCTTTAGGTGCGCGATTTGTTTGTTTGAAACTTTTTAAAATTCTTTTCGATCGTTTGTGAAACTTTCACACTCTCTTTTAATGTATGTAATAATGCAGAGAAAATATTGTAATGAAAATTTCTGCGGAGTATAGGGAAACAGTGATGCCACCTCTTGGTAATGCGAAATTCCTAAAAAAAATCAGTTTGGTTCTAACTGTGACTGTTTGTCTTCGTAAGTCTAAAATCAAAACACGATTAGAAAATATATTTTCGGTTTAGATAGTGGGTTTAATCGGTGCACTATTTCCCTTTGCAAATTGGAAAGAAATACTACAGAAATTTGGTACATTTTTATCTATAAATTTATCCACAGCCTTATTTCCTGGAAATAGCCGATCATTTGATGAAACTGGTCCCGGAAATGGAGTATCCTAAATTGGTGAAGATAATCAGAAATTCAATAGTTTCTTATTTTGGATCCTTAGCGGGACTAATCGGGCCTGGAAGAATATAAAGAATTGTAGAGTATCGAGGTCTGCGTAAGGACCATGATAGGCATTATCAAGGGCCATTGCATGAGAGGCAGTATGGCGGTGGCAATGGAAACTGATTTGTTGGATTTGTGTAGGTTGTGCGAGGACACAGGTAATAGCGACAGCGAAGCACATCTGTGTCACTGTTCTAGGCTACAAAATATTCTGATTTACACGTTTCATCCTTTAATGCTGAATTTCATTTCAATTCCCTTTTAAAGATCCCAATATAATCACATGCAGCAATCGGTTTCAACTTTTTTCGGTTCAAAACAACAACAACAATTTTATTAATAGCGAATCAAAGAGAAAAAGAAAAGAAAAAAATTGCATGCAGCCATCGTTGCGCACATGCCAATGAATAAAAACTCAAAGCGTACTGAACGAGTACAGGCATCTTCGTACTAACACCCTTTCTTCTTTCTTCTCTCACCTAAAAACATAAGAGTTGAGCATCAAAAGATGAAACGTGTGAAAGCAGACCTAGTATGGCTGGATAAAAGGTTTATAGGGGAAATGGGAGACGTCTCGAGCTGTGGGATCGAGAAACCGACTGGATTCGTAATGTGCGTTACCTGGCTGTATAACATGCGGTTGTAGGCTGGGTATATGCATACTTTTATGTAGGCCTATTACGTTTAGTAGGGTTGTTTTTATTGGTTCGCTATTGTCTCCACTCTTTTTTGTGCTTACACTCTATATTTTATTCTTTCTCTTCTTCTTAGTATTCTATTACTATCAAGGTGTCACAATGCACCATGTTGGTCTCTGGGTGAGGGTGTGAAGATTTACTTTGCCCCAGCCTTTCTACGTTACCTTATCCATAAATCAGTTTTTATACACTCCGCCACAACTTTGTTAATATTCATTTAAGACCAAAAAAGTGTATTTTACGATACTACAACACCAAAGACACAACTTTGTATTTTATTTGTTGCTTGCGTTGGTCAATATGTCAAAAACACAAGCATCTTTTGACATTCCTCTCTCTTAATGCGAAAAACAAGTAGCATAGTTGTGCTTTCAACGCCATATGAAAAATAAATTCGCCTTGTTGTCTATTGCAGAAACCCAAGGCGAATTAACTACAGGTGGTGTCGAAACGGCATCTGATATTGACAGTTCGAGCTTTTTTGTTTTGATTTGTAAGTGTAATGCTAATAATGGTTGGCATTTCGAGCTAATGGCACTAACAATGCAATGCAAACACACCTATGTTGTTTATGTTGTTTTTGGATTGTTGTAGTTTCGACACCACCTGTAGTTGAATTCGCATTGCAGAAACCAAAGTTATCGGTTTCAAAATAGCGTGCAGCCGCCAAAAAAATTTTTTTTAGGATATTTTAATGAAACGTTTCTTTATAAATCTATGTACATTATTTATATTCAATGGTGAAATGACCATACTTATATCGGTATTGTGAATTATTAACTGCAACCGGCTTATAATTCCGTCCTTACTGAACCGCCCCTGCCGGTTTCTTCCGGGCATAGATTTCTGACACAGCTGATGCCAGATGTTTTGTCAGAAGAAAAAACAGCACGCTCTAATTAAAATTTTGTCAGATGACTTTGCATCTGACTTTTACAGAAGCAATGTTATAAAGGTAACACAGGATTTACATAAATCAAGAAAAAATTGGTTCAGTTGAAAAGGAGTTATGACTCCAAAGGTGGAAAAAACACCCAAAAAAATGTATGTTTCTGTAAGAAACCCTATTATAATTTGGTTGTGGAATGCACCGATTGCTATTCATTTTGCACAAACTAGTTTTATACGACAAGAAATCATACTTCTAAATTTCGTGAACATCAGTTCACAATTTACCATATGCTCCATATAACACCACTCTCGAAAAACACTTTATTCCTCCTTAAACTATAACGAGAAATGCTATTGTATACAAATTTGATCCGTCATTAGACTAGGAGTCACACTTCCTAATTTATCCATAATTGAGCATAGATCCCATGTTAATGCTTATACAAATTGCACTACACAATTGAACCTTGGTTTATTTAAGGGGTTTTAATAACAGTTATCGCTCTACCCAATCTAATGATGATCGGTCCATAATTTACTAGACCCAATGTAAAATCCCCTCCTGAAAATAACTTATTTGATGCGGCTAAAACTGATATGAATCATGATATTTTATTAAAATTGGGTTAACTGGGGGTTATATGACTAGATATTGAAGCATCAAAGTTTCTGATGGTCGGCCCATAATTTACCATGTGTCATTAAAGCTTACTTTTGCAAAAGTCTTTAACACATCTAAAATATCAACGAATTATAATATTGAGAGGTTAGTTTTTTAATTAATCTGGTTTATTATTTTTAGATACAAAGCCCAATCATAAAATTTGAAGGGCGAAGGGTATCAAAGATTTGGCAACATTATTTCCTTACCGAAATAAAACTCGGCACAAAATATTTTGGGGGTTCACAAGAACATATGTATGACTTAAAATAATAACATGAACAAAAACAACTGTTGTGAACAACCCCTCATAATTCAGTGTGCTATTTTGAATTTAAATCAGCTGATTTTAAACAAATATAGAAAATAAATATTTACCAAAAATAAAAATATTTTTTAATTCTAATCCATGAATTAACAAGTAAGAAAGTATAGTCGGTTCAGCTCCACCATATGATACCCTACACCACAGTCTTGAAAAACAAAATGTCGAGAGCGTATGGCTATATGAATAGGGATCTATCAATGTTTTTAATTTCATTAAAATCGGTTTGATAGTTTCTGAGAGGCAAATACTGCCCCCCATCTCCCCTAGTGGTCCTATTTTTTTTAAAAATGCATAGCTTATGTGTCCGTACTAATATGCATCTATCTACATTTTAAATTTCGTTAAAATCGGTTTGATAGTTTCAGAGGGAGAGAAATTACCCCCTATCACCCCTAGTGGCCCTACGATTTGGCCCATTTTCAATAGGCTTGGTCCTTGTGACAAAAAAAATCCATGTGCCAAATTTTATTAAATTATCTCCAAAATTGCGACTTGTACTTTGCGCACAACGTTACATGGACAGCCAGCCAGCCTGCCAGCCGGACGGGAATCGTTATATCGGCTCAGAAAGGGATTCGATCGGTATACTTTAAGGTGGGTCTAGGACCAATAGTTTAAGGTGTTACACACATCAGTACAAATCCATAATACCCTCTCCACTATTGTGGTGTGGGTATAATAGATTAAATTAGATCTTACCTGACTTTTTTTTAGACGTAAATTTTATTTTTACTATTTTTCAGAAATAAATTTTATTTTGTTTGTTTACCAAACATCAGAGCCCTAAGCCAATCTAATTTGACGCCGCAAGTGATTTGTTGCAAAAATTGCTAGCCGAAGGTTTAATTCGGATGTGAGCCGGATAAAATTTTACCGTCAACGGCGACGGCTTACAAAAATTAATGCGGTTCGGCTCAGCCGTTCAGCGCATGTCTCTTCGGATTAATTACTACAGCACAATAAACCTAGCAAGCAAAGTTCTATTTATTTTAGAAACTTTTTGTTTACAAAGCAACAACAATATTTTTAAACCATTGTAAAATGTAAGAAATATATACGCTATACCATGATAGCACACCTTGTGAATACCCCAATTGTAATGTATGTTAAAATCATGACAAAACTCAAAAGGGGATCATTCTACATGATCACGATGTTCGAGTTATAAAGGTGAAGTTAATACCAAAGCTTTTTTGGGGCAATAAATGTGACAGATTATATAGGCCGTGGCATGCCAGGTTTCGATTTGAGACAGTTAAAACCAGTAGGTCGAAAGTCGATAGATCACTCAATAAATCTGCAATTGTAAATTTGTTTACAATGGGCAGATATTCATTCTTTTTTAGTACCATTAAGAACTGAGCATTCAGAACCAAAGGAACTAAAAATTGGTGCAGAAATTTTAGAACAAAAATTGGTCTCTTTGGCTTAAAACTATGTCACGATAAAAGAGAGTTTTTGAAAGGCTACAATTGCAAGGCGGTTACAAGGATCTACGATCTTACATCCTAAGTAGGGGGTACAAGGTTAAGAAAGATGCAAACAGAAATGTAACTCAAACTAATCTGGTGCTTAAAAATAAAAGATCCCCGCCGATTTGACTTAATGATAGTGAGGCATAGGAATGATTTTTTTAAAATGTTATTTATGTACTTTTATGAACATCATAATTTATTTATTTGCCACTACCTTCATTTAGACATTACAGAAACTAGTTGACTTGTGTCTTTCAGTTTGCGTTTGCTTCTTAAGCTCTAACCTGGCAGACGTGTGCTTGAATGTACCAATTTATCTGCTGCATCTGGTGTTAGGAGTTTCGAGGAATAAGGTTTTATTGGTAGGTACTACGTAGCGATAAGCTTAAATGTATCCTTAATTAAAGATAAAAATTCCTTAAATGCATTAAGCACTCGTAAAAGATCTTGTCAATATTTGTTTAATCAGAAATAGTGTATGAGCAATTGCTCAATTAAATGGGCCATCAACTCAAACAAAATTCTTGAACGCATTTAAATAAAAAGTTAATCTCGAAAATGTTAAGAAGGTTCTAAGAATTTAAATTAAGAAAAGATATTGCGAAAAAATTTAGTTTTATGATGTAATTTAACAACCACTTCTCGTGAAATATAATCGTTGTTATTGCTTAACTTCCAATAATCCTTTTTATGTTATTCTCTGGAACAAGACGTGAAAACAATGATGCCAACTTAGCCCGTTCGGGCTTAATTCAGCCCTTTTTAAAGTACTTGAAACGGGATAGACATTTTAAGGCCTTTTAAATCGCTTTTCCTTTTGCGCCGGTATGGTTAAATTTTTTGTTTTACTGGCTATAGCGAGTTTAGTCATAAAAACTAAAAACCTGCAAATCGAAAAACATCGCCAGAACGGATAAATTTTGGATAAGTTTGCAATAGATACAAATCACTGTTAGTAACTGTTCTTGCTTTAAATTAAACACTGAAGTTCACACGACTTTTAGTGTCTGAAACGAGATAATCGTACACACACAATATTATTACAGTAACGGACTGTAGTTCATTTAAGAAGTATTCCGTACAGTTTTTAAATAAATAAAAGCAAATTTATTTTTAACTGATTCTAACAGTTATTCAAAAAACTACGTGCTTATTAAGTAATACGGATTTTCAGTTGCAGTTAATATTGTCCGTTGATTAAGTTAAATTCTTCTTTATGTTAAATTAAATAAAAATGTAATTTAAAGTAACGAAAAGTTCATTTAATTTTTACTGTCAAAAATTCTTTAAAAACAAATGAATTTTCAGTTATTTTATATTAATTAACTACCCAAAAATTAACTGAATATTCCGTAAAAACAAAGAAATATTCAGTTATTTTATGTAAGTTAAGTAACAAAAATTTGTTTTTACTTATCTTTAAAAAACGATGTGCTTCTTTCGTGTAACAAATTCCCATTTTCTCTTTGTTAAAATGATTTAGTTAAATACATACATACATCAAATTTTTAAAGTAAAATAATTGCGAAACCATATCGGTCATGCTGCTGGTATCTTATGATTGTGAGTTCTTCTGTAACCAAACGAAGTCAGTTCAAAAAAAGTAAAACAAGCCTGTGTAACAGGGTAAGTAAACAATAATGTTCTCTCTCTCATTAGAAAAACAAGCGGAAAGGTGTCTGTCTGGTGTTTTTAGAAATTTGGCTCTTTTGTGGAGTAAACGAAAATAACTGAATTTAATAAAAACAACTGAATATTTCTTTGTTTTTACGGAATATTCAGTTAATTTTTTGATAATTAATTATATAAAATAACTGCAAATTTATTTGTTTTAACGGAACATGGGGTTGAATTTTTGACGGTAAAAATTAAAAGAGTTTTCTTTAAAAATAAATGAAAAATAAGTAGACCGGTTTTTAACTGAATTGTCATTTATTTTATAATCAGTGTTGCCGTTAGGATACGAAAGATACATTTTTCGTATCTTTTGATGACTTCATGTACCATGTATAATCCTGACATTTTTCGTATCTTTTGAATCTGCACGTAAAATGTGCAAAAATAAAATATTAAATTTTAATTTAAAAAATGTTGTTAATGAGCAGATGTTTAAAAATTTGAAAAAAGTAGTTGGTTTAACATTTGTACCTCCATTTTCGATGCATGTGTGGAGAGAATTTTCAGCCAACTAAAACTTATTAGGACTGATCATCATAACCGACTCAATACTAATACAATAGCAGCTTTTATTATGGTGAGAACATTAAGGATGTTTCAACATACGATCCACCTAAATCGATGATTACTAGTAGCGTGAAGTTGTTCTGAGGAAATATGAACATTTTTTTTATAAACGCTTAAACTCGTATATTATATATATATATATATATATATATACATATAAATGAATTTCCTCTGATAACATCCAAAGATAGTTACATATAATAATTTTTTAAGTTAGCTACTGTATTTTTTAAAATTTATTTAAAAAATTAATTTATTTAATATAATTTTCTTTACAATATTCATTAAATATGAAATAAAAATGTTAACGTTAAAAATAGATTTTTTTCAAAATTTATCTTTTTGGGAAAAAATGTATCTTTTTGGAAACTAAAATGTATCTTTCTCGAAATTTCGCTGGCAACACTGTTTATAATACAAATTCAGTTAATTTTACGTACAGAATATTGTGAGTGTAGTTGTTCAATCTTCAAAGTCCTTGCCAAGTTATGCTTAGAAATTAGAAACATACAAAAAGTCAAAATATCATATTGAGCTCGTACAGCAAAAATAGCTTAGGCGACATCATTTAAAATTTTCTTTTTTTAAGTGGATGATTTTATTGGTAACACTTGAATCATCTCCTAAAATCAGTGTTCGAAAATAAACAGAACATTATAAGCGATCGGCTCACACACCCAAGAACACAACCCTTAACACCGTTCGTAACTATTTTCAAGAAAGAGCCGAACATTATATGGAGGGCTCAGAGCTGAAGCGAACCAAGTCCAAAAAAAAATTCGAAAATATATTGAGTTTGAGTAAGTAAATTGCCATTAATTACTGGAGCCACTGACTTGGGTTTATTACCGTTACCTTAGGAACGAAACTGTTTTTGATTTACCCCATTACAGAACTGGATTGAGTTAAATTTTGCGGAGATTTTCGCACCAGATTTCAAATACATATACATACGTGATATAGGTAATTTATGACTTGGTTCGGTTCAGCTCTGAGCCCTCCATATATTGTTTTGTTCTTCGTTAAAAACACAGAACAATTGAAGTGACACTTTATATTTTATTTTTCTATAATGTTTCTATTTTACATTGATAAAGAAATGAACAAACAAAAAATTTTAGCAAAGACCGCACCACGACCAGCTTGTGTGGGTGTATTGTGTATATGTTTTGTTTGTGTAAAATTATTTTGCTGATTTTTTGTTTTTATTTTTCGTATGCGTATTTTGTTTTTGTAAAAAATATTTGGTTTATTTTACAGCCAAAAAGGGACGAACATTAATGAGCCGAACCGAACACAATGAAATTTGTGGATTTTAAAAAAAACCGAACGTAATAAAATGTTTTTTCATCTTTTGTTGAGTTTGATAAAAACAGAATTATTTTACAGCCATACCTAAACAAGAGCGGAAAGCGTTTTCTAGCTGTCAAAAATTCTCATGCCCATACAATTTGTATGAAGCATCCCTAAATAGCGCGGCGTCAACGCTTTACAATTGGAAAATCCGATTTTGACAGCGCGTTTAATAGTGAAGTTGGCCGCTATTAATAATAAATAATGACAATTTAGCTATTTTTTGTCAATCTAGCGGGGTTTTCTCTTCTTTTTATTTCTATTGTATGGGTTTTATTAAACAAGAAAGTTAACACTACTGTTTGTGGCACAACGTTGACGCTCTTGTTTAGGTATGGCATATCAGCGTAAAAGCTTAGCGGAAGAAAACGTTCCGCCTTCCGCTCTTGTTTAGGTACGGCTGTTAGTGTTCGAATGATGACTAACAGGGAAACGTTATTTTTTTTTTAATAATTTTCTGTATTCCACAAAGCTACCGAACCGAACCGAACACAAAGGAGCGATACTCAGTGTTTATTTTTGAACACTGCCTAAAATATCATGGTCACATAAGGTGCCGTTGCAATTCTTAAGCAAGAACTGTTTTATCTTAAGCGATAACCTTCATACAAAAGTTTTATGGAATAAAATAAACAGTTCTCCTGTAAAATTTTGTTTTTGTCGCTTAAGCTTGTTTTCGGTAATGCATCGATAAAGACTGTGATTTATAGAATGAAAGCGAGGATAGCAAAGAACCATTTATTTCATTTAACAATGACCAATTTTAAAAGATTGTTAATGTTACTGAAAGCTTCAGTGAAAAGAACTAGAACCATTAATTGAATTAAATTTAAAATTTTCCCAAACTATTTTTTTAATAAATTCTTGTTTGAAATTTTTTTATGTTTACGAAAAAAAATATATACATATTTTAGCCCTGTTTTGTGCTTTTTAGAAATAATATTACACTTAAATGTACTAAAACCGTCCTTTTTTCAATTTAGCCCTGTTTAACCCGTTTTACATATGTCATCATGCGTTTAGTGTGACAAGAGATGGCATCACTAAGTTAAAATATCATGCAAGAGAGACTGAGAGAGATAGAAAGAGCTCAACGGTTGTACATTATTGTCCACTCATCTATCTTTATTGTAATAATAATTTCGTATGTTGGCGTTTGCAATCTAAAACACTCTAACTGTATCTCAGTTGTTTATTTATTATTTCTTTTATTTGTTGTTGGTCTTGTTGTTTTTGTATTTGTTGTAGTGTTTATTTTCTGCTACTGCAAAAGCTAAAAGCATTCGTGGTCTTGTAAATATATTTATTGTATCTTCACATGTATGAAGAGTTGTTTGTTTGCCTGTCCGTCCGTCCGTCCGTCAATTTGCCTGTCTGTCCGCCTGTGAAAATGAAATTTTTGTTTGCTGCCACAACGTGTACAACGTTAGCGATGCCGTTGCCGACGCAGTATCCAACAGATACAACTTGTTTATATTCGTAGCTGGCTGTTTTGTTTTGGTCTGCAATTGTATCTGTTGCTGCTTCAAAGAAAAACGAAATTCTTTTTTTTTCTTAATGCTCGTCAAAAGCACTTGTTGTAACGTGTATTTGGTAATTTTTTTTCTTGCTGTACATAGTCTTAATTTGTTTGGGAAAAACCCCAATTTGATAACATGATAGATATTTTGATTATATTTTGGAAAATTTACAAACGATGTTATTAAAATTTTGTGTAAAAACATTTTGTTTGTTTAAGCCGTTAGATGTTTGTTAGGATTGATTCTCAAACAAATAATCCGTTATATGTTTACAAATATTGAATACAACAATTTTTTTTTTAAATAAACGAAAACTAACTCACACCTTCAGATAAGTATTGGCTGTTATTTTAAGATTCATGAATGCAGTTTTGCCAGCTGGAACACTTCGTTTCAATGGATATTGTTCTACGTACGATCGTTTAGGTATTTTTAAAATTTTTTATAGTTTAAAATATATTTATACAAATATGTACATACTTTAAAAAAGTTTTAATGTGTGTGATTTTGGGCTTCTTAAGAAATCTCTGTTTGACCTACATTTTCGATGCAAGTTAAGAATTAAAAATTCTTAAGTTTTAATAAGATACTTTTTTTAAGGGGGAATGGAACAAAACCGCTTGAATTATGGCGCTTATTCAGTTCCTTTAATATTGAACTAGCGAGTACGTAACAATGAACAAATTATTAGTAGTTTTTTTATCAATTAAAAAAATTATATAAAAAGTATTTAAACATTTAATGTTATATTGAATCAATTATTTGTTTGTTGGACAAAAATTAAAAATATATTTTTGATTTAATTAACATTTTGTTTGTTTTAAAATAAATTTTGAATTAAAATAATAATCAAACAACAAAAAAATATTTCGTTTAAAATTAAATAATTTGGACTTGTGAAATTGTTGTTGGAAATTGTCAAAATCAATCAACACATTGTTTGAAACTATGTACTAAGTTTTTTGATATTTTTTTTTGATTAAAATTAAAAATATCATTTATTGAAAAAAAAAATATTCAAAATATTAAATTTTTACAATTTTTAGTAATCAATATAATCAATTTGGTAATAGGCACAAAATCAACAAATGGGTTGCTTGATTCTATTTGGTATAAACTTGGTGATTAGAAACAATTACAGTCAAATCCCGATAATTCGTAATCGCAAGGAACCGGCCATTTCGTACGAATTATAGGGGGTTTCGATTAAACGGGGTTAAAATAAAATAAATACGAATTAACGGAGGTTTTAAATTTTTTTAAACGATAAAAAAACAATTGTTAAAAATAAAATACAAAATAAGTACAAAAAATTAAATAGCAAATTCATTTGCTTAGAGCAAAATACTTGTAATCTTAATAGCAAACAAAAAACAATAAAAAATAAAAAAAAAACTGATCAATTCATTTTCTTAACTTAAAATACATTTTTACATTATCTAAAATTTATGGTAAAAAAAAGAGTGATTTGCATTTGTTTCAGACTTTTCTCACGGAAATTGTCCAAGGTATTTTCTATTTATATTTAGGAACTAAAAATTTCTTGGCCAACAGTATGATTGGAGACATAAAATCTTTATTTATTAATTGCCAATTTTGCCTCTTTACTCGAAATTAAGGGAACTTTGTTGTTGACATAACAAAATAGCGGTAAACAAAAAATCATTCTTTCCTGTTTCTGTTGTTTTTATTAGGAATTATAAGTGGCAAATAATTACTATTTATAAGAGGTAAAGAAGATTTTATATGAAATAAAAATTACGAATTATCGAGGGGACCAAATTGTATGGACATTTTATGAATTAACGAGATTTTTTCAAGGGACCAAAAGTTTATTACCAATTATCGGGAATTACGATTTATCGGAGTACGATTTATCGGGATTTGACAGTATTAATTTTTTCTGTGTAAGTTATAAGTATGAAACAATTGTAATACCAGAACCCAGCTATTTATCAAAATTTCATAATGTCATTTGAAAATTTTGTGGGTTTTGAATGTAATTTTAAAGTGTTTACGCATGTATGTATATATTTTCCGCTATTTTATATGATTCAACAAGGTAAATTTTCCATTAAGGAAGCTGAAATGTGTCTGCCTTTAACTTAAAATAATTCACAAGCCACAAGAGCTTTAAGTAGCTATTAGGACCTACATAATTGTCTTGAGCTGGTCGTTCGGGACGCCTCTTTTGATGTACATTTGAGCAAAAGTTGATTGACATTTGCAAAGAAGATTTAAACAAAAAATACAAGGAAACTAATGAAAAATACTGAATTCGATTTTATGCTCTACCCAAACGATGTGACTGCATGGCAAAGAATTAAAGACGTTATATCAAATCTTCTAGGAAAGCTCGATCTCCTAATGATAAATATACACCAAAACCATCCTAAAAGATTTTTAAAAATTGGGGGTTCACATGTCGACGAAAATCCACTTTTCAACTCAATTATGGATTTGTTTTAAAGCCAGCTGTTAACGCAATCAAATGAACATGGCGAAAGTTTTTATCAGATACATATATTTTACTGTTGAAGAATGAGATAAAGGCAAGAGCATTATGTCTCTTAAAACAGATTTGTGATGGGTTTTGTTCGATAATGGTTTCGAATTGCCAAGAGCAAAAAGGAAAGTGAATTGGAAATAAATGATCTTATACATTTACTTAGTATTATTTCATTTTGTAAAGACGTTATTTAGATGTTTTTTCTGTAGACTTAAGCCGGGAGTAACAGTAACTTAAGCTAACCAGTAAGACCAATATATTTCTTACAGATTAAGACGTAACATCTTACTGTATCTATAATCGTTATAATTGCTTTACATACAACAAAATAAAGCAGCCTTTAGTTTAATTTGAGTTAATTTTGCCTCTATATGGCCTTTGCACGTTTAACGCCGATCGACGTATTGTGAGGTATTATTTGATTTTAAAAGAGGACCATGATTCCCTACACAAAGTGAATATTATATATACGCATTTTTGCTCATTGACCTTTATCCTCCATTGCTTTTTTAAATAACGAAATGCTTCATGATGGTTCGTGAACGCTTAGAAAAGCTAAATCATCAGCAAAAGTTTAAGTGTGGGTGTGGTTTTTTGTTGGCATGGCCGAAGTATATACATATTTAGTATAATATAGGGCCTAAGATGCTTCTTTGTGGGACTCCAGCTACAATTAGATGAGAAGAACTTAAAAAATCGCCTTCCTTAACAATAAGTTTTTCGACAGAGGGTTAATATTTTCCACAAAAATACTTGCCGTGAAATTTTCTACAAAGTTCAGGGGCCTAATTCTGGCAGTCGTGATCGAGTATTTTCTCGACTCGAAAGCAATTTTATTTCAGACGATACTGAACGAATCGAAATAATTTTTTTATATTTGTGAATCTCAAATTAATGCTTTACAACACCGAAAAAATCGTTCCGATTCGTTCAGTATTCAATGAAATAATTAGATAATAAATTGCTTTCGAATCGAGAAAGTACTCGATTACGACTGCCAGAATTAGGCCCCAGATATAAACAAAACATTGTTTAATATACCGATATGCTGCACGAACTAGCCAAAAGGGGGAAAACTTAAACCCCCCGTAAAATTAAATAACGATGTGATCTTTTAAAACACCGCCACACGTATATTTTTTTTGGTCTCCTCTACCAGAATCCATTGTCAGAACCCCGATATCAAGTTTAGTTAGTGAACATTAACATAAACATGAAAAATATATCAATCTTATCAGGAAAGATCCAAAACCTAAAAATAAAATTAAAAATTTCTAAAATGACGCCACCTACACGACTTTAAGATCTCTTACAAAAAAAAAAAAAACAAATTTTTTCATTTCATTTCATTATTTTCTTTTCTTTTTCTTACCATTTTTCGAAAGAAAGCGAAATCTCTCACCCAATTAAAAATTTGTACCAGTTTTTTTTTTTGGTCTGTCAGAAAAGTACAAAAATCATTGAATGTAAATTTCGAGTATTCTGACAGAAACCAAACGAGTTTAAAAGTAAGTAACTTGTAACTTTTTTCGTTACAAAAAGCTGTTTATTTTCAGACTACATAGAAAAAATATAAGTGGAGATACTCACCGGTTTTATTGATCTGTATGTCTGGTGGGAAAAATAAAGTTTTGTTTTGGTTCTTATTCTCTTTAAAATAAAATTGCGTTATTTCTTGCTTATGTTTTTTACAAAAGCAATTAAGTGGGTTGCCAGATGAGGATGGAGAGAAATCGCCTGCAACGATGATTAACTTTAGAGAACAGCCCAATTAGTACTGTAATTGATTACGATTTTTTTTATGATATTGGCAGGGTTTTTTTGTTTTCCCCCACTTGAAAAATTTTTAATATTCATCTTAGACTCCATAGTCTTTCACGTTAGGTAAAAATTTATTAAGTCAAAAAATTACTTTTTTTAACTGGGTTTAACTGAATATTTTTTCTCTCTCCTCCGTATATCATTTAAAACATAAGTCTAGCAAAACTGCTTCCAATCGTAATTATTTTATCTTTAGGAAATAAGTCAATTAAATATTTTTTTCAATTTAACATTACGAAAAACTACCAATTCTGATTTAAGACATTTTTGCCTAACTTCAGTTATATATTCTGGGTCCTTGAGTAGTTCTAAGACGAATTTGCCATGTTCGTCTGTAAAAATCACGCTTATTTCCGAACGACGACTAAATAAAAAAAAAAAAACAATTTCCTAGTTCTCCTTAGCTGTATGGGATTGAAATCTACAAAATCTGTTGGTGTAGAACAACCTTTATGAAGAGTGGGGACAAGAGTGTAAAAGTTCAGACTGGACTGTACCAGTAAGTTTTTATTTCTCCTTTTGTTTTTGTATTCGTAATAGGCTAGATGACTTGTAAGTTTAGGTAAAGAACAAGAAAATCGACGACACAAACTGATTGTGTATGAACGTACACACAGGTCCAAAAGAGAATTAAAGAAAACCTGTTCAGCTGAACCTGACCTGTCTGAACCAGTACTAAAGTTATAAAAATATCTAGTTCAAAATTTCCCTGGAATCCCATTATTATTTCCTGGGAAAGGGAAATGATAAACAATTGAAGTCTCGGGACTGGAAAGACCGGGGAAAAACTTTTATTACAAGACACGGCAATCGGTTATTAGGAGCAAATAACTGTTTTCTACAGAAGTTATATTGAAAAACTACGATTAAAACATCTTTAAGTCAAGTTGTTTGAGATGCTTCATTAACAACTTACTAAATTTTCCAAATATATTACCCACTTAACTTTAAAAAATCGCCTCTAACTCTGGGAAACCCCTCCGTATGGCAACACAAATAACTTTACAAAAACAATTAAATTTATTTCGATTTTTCTTTAAGCAGCTGAGCAAAGCAAGTAAATAAAAAATAGTAAATATTTACATACTTAAAGAACAAAACCCCAACAACAACAAACAAAAATTAAAAAAAAAACACAAGCGAGCTTTCTGTACTCTGAAAGTATGTCAGTCTGTCACCCGAACATGACTTAGAACCACTTGAGGGCAAATGCTGTTTTATTATACATACAAACACTATTTATTTTTTCTTCTGCTGCCAAAGAGTATCTGTGTTTATGGGAGGGAGAGCAGATATTAGTGTATATACATATGTATGTGTGTTGGATTCGCATTCGTTTGATCTTGTACAGCTGATGTGTTTTCGATTTTTTCTTGAGTTTTACTTTAAAATTAAACTCTTGTCGTGACTTATAAAAGTTATTGTGGCTTTTTGGTTCTTCGTTTAAGTTCTGGGTTTTGATCGTTAACACACATTTAATCGAAAGGCAGAGAGGGATCATACCCATGGTAAAAATGTATTTCTTGGCTGCTTTTTCATTGGGGTCTTCGAATTTTTTTGGCAGAAAATAACACTTGTTGCAGTATTATTTTTTTGTGCCCCTCTTTTAATAACTTAACAAATCGTGCGAATACATATTTTTTAGAAAAATTATTAAGCTTTTTTATGGTCTTAGCTGGGCAGACCCAGCAAATGTTTTTTACGTATGTAGGTATATAAAAAATTAATAATTTCTTTTTTTTAAATATATTTTTTTGTAATGAAAATGATAAAAGAAAATTTTGTTTTAATATGGAGGCTGTTAATATTAAAAAATTTAATAAGATTTAAAAAACCAACAATAAAATTTTAATTCATGATAAATTAACAAAAAATAAAATTTTTTTACAAAAATAACAGCGTAAGAATTAAATTTTTTATATTTAAATTAATACTAATAAGATTTTTTAAAAAACTAAGTATTCTTAACTTTAAAGCAGATAGACTATTTCGCAAGTCCGTTTTAACCTGGCCTGCAGTGGAAAAAAATCTCTCAGTTGCGACAGAACTAATTTAAAAACTAAGGAACTTCTGCCCTAATTTTTAGTTTGAATATAAAATGTCATTGCGGCCGCGTCTGTAGAAATATTAGAAGCACAGAGCACACAGTGGCGCCACGAGACAGAAAATATTGTAATTTTTTCTGTCTTTTTCTTCGAAAGATGCCCTTTTTGAATATTTTGTTTTGATTACGCAATTCGTGTTGATAGTAGCGGCCTGTTTATACACATTGCCACTTTACTACCAAAAAACATTTTATTTCTCTTTCTTCGAAAGCTGCCCTCGCAAATGGTTTGGGCATTTTTCATACGTCACTTTTTTCATCTCTGTATGCTTTGTGATTAGAAGATCTAAGGTATCATTCGACTTATTTTTTTTGCACAATCCCAGCATAGGATGGTTTCTCTTCAAGTTTTTCACAATCAGTCGAAATGCCAGTTTTTTAAGAATTCTGAGAATTTGTACGACCGGTAGGGTAACATTGTTTTCAACACTCGGAATGCAGATATGAGTTAAAAGGCGAAATAAGACGTTCTTTTTTATATACGATTAAGGGTTAAGATTTGTAGATAAACAATAGGTACAGTTATTTTTTAAAGCCTCAAATCATTTATTTATAGCTAATGCTAAAGCTAGAGGTCCAGAAGAGGCGTTTTCGCCTCCACGCATTGCACGATTTTTATATTTTTATGGGATGCTGGAAGTGAGCTAGTCTATCAGTGCGGCGGTTGCGGGTTCCATTCCCGCCAGAGACTCTGGTCTCCTGCACACAAGCGTAGAGCTTTACGGGATTAGCTTATCGAAAAAATACATTACTTGCGTTCTACATTTCAATTGACGTGCAACGCTTTTTTTGCGGCATCACCACAAGTAAAAATACAATACAATACAATACAACGCTGATTGTGATGCTTACAGAGGTAGGAGACAAACCTGCTTTGCATTCAAAGCCTCAATACATTCCACGCATTATTGTTGTAACTCGTTACATATAAATTCACAGATTCTACTTCTTCAACAGCAAGTGGCTTGGACCTTCAGCTTCAGTCAGCCGTTTAATTTTGGGACTCTGAACTATTCTCCATCTTTGTTGATTCATATGTTATACAAAACAATTTCATTATTTCATACTTTTTAAAGTGTTATTTCCTTTAGTTGCTATGCAAAAATAACCATAGAAATTAAATTGTTTGTTCAAAAATACGCTAAAAAATAATAAGAAGTATCATCGTATCGACAGCAAAGTATCAATATATCGGAGAGTCTGAAGTATCGCCGATATATCGGTATCGGTATTCGTTACATACCTAGTAAAAAGTAATATTTTCAGGAAAAACTTGGTTTTTGTGCAAAAAAGTCACTCAGGGTTTATTTTATGCGGATTCAAATTTATGCGATGTTTAAATTAACGATTTTTTTTTAGAATCTTAACAGATTTTGAAACATTAGATATTTTTCAAGCTTTTATACCGTTTTACAATTAAACCAAATTGCAGCACTGATATACTCGTTATATACTACGTTTATACACACCACTTATTCGCAAATAAATATATTGCAAGTAGAGAAAATTTCCGCATAAACAGTGAATTAAATTTTTATTTGCGAATAGCTAACTCCCGAAAACAATTCCTGAATAACTCCACTATTTGCAAATAAGATTTAAAGCATTGCCACACTTTTAACCGTTTTACGTTTTTATTTCGATGTAGCACATTCAAACGACAACAAAAAACAGTAAAATTAATTCAAAATTGTAGAAATAAAATTCACAAATACACAACAATTTTTAATTTTAACATTATTCATTAAACATACATACAGTATAAATTTTCCATCCGGCATCACATAAAAATGAGAATTTTTAGTCAGATAATTGACATATAAACAGTAAGTTAGTTAATCGCAAATGATTTTTATTTGCGAATAGTCTACGTACAAACGTAGCAATAGTTTGTTTTATTTTGAGTTTTTTCTATGCATAGCGAATACGTATTTTTGAGTGTTCTCAAACTTATGAAAAGCGCATAATAAAAGTTTTACTGCCTTATTTATAAAAAATAAAACAGGTTAATAAAGGGTTTATGAAACAGAATTTGTATGAAAATCCGATTTATAAACCCTTTATTAACCTGTTTTATTTTTTATAAATTAGGCCGTTACAATATAATAAGTACGCCGAAGGCTAATTTCGGTAAAAACAAAATCTAAACATTTGTTCGAAGTAAGAAAATTTTCAATTTAAACTCGTTCTTTCCTGTCTTTTACGGTACAGCATTGCAATAACCTGTCTTTTACGGTACAGCATTGCAATAACCACATGTACGAATGTAAAAAATTTGAATAACTTGAATAAAAACTAATAGAGGTCCCACAATAAAACTTTTACAATAGAATAAGGACACAATAGGCTAATGTAGTTTTTAAAATAATATAAAAAAAAATTTGGAATATGTTAGAACATTTTTTTTCAAATTAATTATTTTTATTTTAAGATCAATTGATTTTCTAATATTTTCTTTTTTGTGGTTTATATTTGTTTTGGCTTGAGGTCATTTATTAAAAATTAAAAAAAACAATTTTAATTTTCAATATTTTTATTTTTGTACCCAATATTTCGAGACAACTCCGTTGCTCATCTTCAGGAGATTTATTTAAATAAAAAACTAATTTAAAAGTTTTATTGTCACTGCACTGTAAGTTTGGATTGCAACTGTTTTGTTTGTTTTGTTTTGATTTTTTAATAAAAATTTTAATTTATGCGGGTTTTCAAAATACTGGAATTCGTTTTATGAATTTATGCTATTTTTTTGGAACGCATCTATCACATAAAACGAGACCTGAGTGTACCTTTACAATTAGATAAGAAGTACTTTAACCCTCATACGTTCCTCAAAATAACTTGCAGGAAAGTTTTTCGGTTGAAAAATCACTCATACTTATGATTTAATGAAAATATACAGCGTTTTTTCCTTTGTTGAAGGTGTTTTCTTTAAATAATCTTGTAATGTTAAGATATACCAAAAGATACTGTTCTTTTAACTTAACTGCTTCTTTTATAATAAATAGTACTTTTTTTTTTTAGCTACACAGTACTTTTTTTTTACCCAAAATGCACATATTTTACCCACCACCACTGGTGATATGGGGTATATCTACAATATTGATCTTAGACCCTAAAAAATCTATATAGTTTAGATCCTTCTGCGTAGCAGAGTGGATTTGTTTATTGCGGAAAGGGGGTTTCCGAAGACCCCAGATATTATGTTGTTGTTAAATCTTGTTATATGGGCATTTCCACAGAAAAGTCTACTTTTTGTTACGTAACGACACCAACCATTTTTAATTTTTTCTCAAAGGATAATGAAAATATTATTATGTACTTTTTGGCATTTTGGTGTAAAGTGCAACTAGACTTTCATTTGGCGAAAGAGAGGAACAATTTGAACAACATTGTTCAAAACAGTGAGTTGTGAATAAAAGCTGTAAATTACGGTTGTTAGAGTGACTAAGATCTTAATAAATAAGTGTTAAACATTAAAGTGTTGTGTTCATTTGTTTTATTTGAATTGCAATCGACAAACTCGAAACGGTTTATTATAAAGGAAATAAACCAAAACGTTATTGAAAGGCAGTAAGGTAACAGTATGTTCATATCGCATATAGTCTTGAAAATGTTTCTTTTTGAAATTCAGTTAGATCGATCAACAAACGGCTGAGATATGAGCAAAATCACGCTTGCTTTTAATATACTCATTTTACTTCACTTCTCAAATCTTCTTTAAAAAATCATTTCTTCTACTACTTTCACCTTAATAAAGTAAGCCAAGTTGAATAATGGTGGCTAAGATTAGCGAACATGTTCATAAACGAAGTTAAATAATTAGCTTTTTCATCCTAAAATAATAATTTTGGCTTAAAAGCTCACAGCCATACGAGCTTGGAAGATCAAATTTGATTCAAATACATTTCGTATATAAGGAATATTTCGTCCCCTCAATATAACAATAGCGTATAATTTTTTTGGGTTTTGAGAAAATCGTGTTTAAAGTTTTTGTCAAATCGGATGTCTATTAAAACCTCAATATCGCGGTAAATAAAAATTCTTCATATTGGATATTTCGACGAATACATAATACCGTTTCTTGTCTTTGAATTGACCAACGTTTTTTATTTTACGCATCCTTTAAGACCATCTATATGTCATGCAAAGTGCAAGTCCTCCATATAGACTATTTTATTTTTTAAGGAATTCGTATGAAGAATCTGATACACTATTTTATTTTGTATGGTATACGCTGTTTTATTCAAAAATTTTACGGTATTTTTATTCAAATATTTGATCTCAAAAATATCAATTTGTAACATTATAAAACAGTGATTAATTCATAGTTTTGTTAATTCAGTGGCACATATTCATTACTTTTCAATTTGGGTTATTAAAAACAAAAAATCATGACAAATTAAGGTATACATTGCGTAAATCAAAAATAACTAGAAGTTCATTCGTCTTCTTTCTCTTCCTCTGCTTCATCTGGCTCATCTAAACAATTACGTTTCTTTCCACCTTGTAAGTTACAAAAAAATTACTGCGAGCCACGACGAATTACATTCTTCTTGCACAAATTTTGGAGATCATGCAGCTTTCGATGGTCGGAATGAAACTATTTCTGAACCAATAGTGTATATTATTATAAGCTATTTTATGAGTTAAAGTTTTCGTAAATTGTATTTTTTTCTACAGTCTAAAATGGAGTATAATGCGTATACACTTTTATTCTTTTAACAATTTTGGAGTGGCAATTTCAAGTTAAATAGCGCATATGTGCATACACACTTATTGAAGGAAAATTTTGAACAAGAAATTATACACTATTTTTTCCAATGACATTTTGACCCACTTTTTGGAAGTAGAATTTGACGAAATTTTGACCAGACATAAAATCAATGATGGAGATTCTAAATATGCAAAAAAAAAATAATAGCGTATGAGCACATACGCTATTGTTATATTAAGGGGACGATTTATTAATGAAAATGAGTTTTATATCCTTTCGGTTTAAAAAATCTCTTAGGGCCATTATTACAACTTGCCAATAGTTAAAAGTCGGATTTTGTCGGACCGATAAATAGCTTTGCATTATAAAACCTTCATTTATTATGTTTCCATCTATTAAATATTATTATTATTGAAAATAACAGCAATAAAAAATGGAAGTTGTAATAATGCAAAGCTATTTATCGGTCCAACAAAATCCGACTTTTAACTATTGGCAAGTTGTAATAATGGCCCTTAGAGGTACCAGAATCGTTTAAAGTAAATCATGCTGTAAAATACCTAACTAAGAAGTACTTTTTGTGCAAAAAATGGGTTTTTTCATTTCTGCCCTTCTTTGCTTCCATTGCAACAGAGGCACATAAAGTTTTATTCATCGTAATGCTTAAACATAAATTTGGCCCTTTAAGCTGTTTTGCCGGAAACCCCCTGGGAAAATATATTTCGTATTCTTGTTTTGAATTCGTGTTTGTTTACCATCAAAAAAAATTTTGTCGAGCTTCCCCACTTTACCAATGGAAGGGTCCCGAAGGAGGATCCAGCAAATCAAAACGGGTCTAAACCATTAACTTTTAGTTAAGGGTCAAGAATCTTTTAGTACCTTCTTAATCAGTAGTTTTTTTAATAAAAATTTAGCAACAATTTTTAATTTTCTATTTTTTCAATAAAAAAAAAATGCGATTTAAAATATTTTTTAGTTAAAACTATGCAAACCTTACTGTTTGCTGGGTTAATAACAAAATGCGATGTGTAACAACAAATATTTATAATGTTAAATTTGTTGCAGGTCTATTTTGTCTTGTCTACAGAGGTTTTTTGTTGATGATGTTAAAGTTGGCTGCTTTTTACTTTTTTTGTTGCTATTTTTGTATGATCATGATCCCAAGAAACTAAAGATTTACAGTTTCTCCCACATGTTATTAAAAAACTTACAAACAACAACACGTGTACATATTTCCCAAGTCATTCACACGCTTACACATACGAACAAACAAAAGTCATCTAGCCGGGTGTATTGAATTTATTGTCTAAAATTTGGTGGATACTTTATGGAAATTTCTATTCATTCATTCGTTTATTCCTTCTGGAACACACACATTCATCTTTAAGATACTTATACATCTTGTACGAATACTTGTAATCACGGTTGATAAAGTTGGTACAATTGTACTTTTTATGGTACTATTCAAAGCTTAAAAGTACGCCGGTACCCCTGTGACTCATTTGGTACTATGTATTTCCAAATTTTTCAAACCTATTGTTATTTAATATAAAATGGCAACTTGTTTTAACCAGGGCTGGAGAGTCGGACTTGAGGTTTTTGTACCGGAGTCGGAGTCGTAGTACCCACAAAAACTCGCAACTCCGACTCCAAAATTTTTCGCCATAAATACTTTTCTAATATTTTTCAAAATAAAATTTTTTTTTAAGAGATTCTGCTTTAAAATTTTGAAGTTATGGGAGTAGCTGATTCTCAAAAATTGAGATAACAATTGAGTTTGACAAACCTTTAAACACTTTATGAGAATAAATATTTAGATTGTATCGAAGCATGTCCTTTTCTATGAATTTATGAGTGCAGGTGGTAACAAAACTGGTTCGATTCACTCACCAGACACTTTCAAAACTATCTCTTTGTATTTTCTGTAACAAAACTCGCTGGTTCATTTTTTAACCGTTCTTTTTGAAGTGCGCCAAAGGTACACTCGCAATATTCTGTACGTAAAATTAACTGAAATTGTAATATAAAATAAATGAAAGTTCAATTAAAAACCGGTCTACCTATTTTTTCATTTATTTTTAACAAAAAGTTCATTTAATTTTTACTGTCAAAAATTCAACACCATATTCAGTAAAAACGATTAAATATTCAGTTATTTATTAAAATTTTACTGTCAATTTTTTACTGTCAAATTGACCCCATAATCAGTAAAAACAATTAAATATTCAGGTTTTTTATTAAATATTTTTATTTACTTACCCAGTTACACACGTTTGTTTTACTTTTGTTGTACTGACCACGTTGTTTACAGAAGAACTCTCAATTATAAGACACCAGCAGCATGACCGATATATATGGCTTCGCAATTATTTTACTTTTAAAATTTGATGTACCTACCCAGGAAAAACTTTTCGAATTTTGGTAATAGGTGGTAGTTATTTTATATGTTACCTGGTAAGTAGCTGTCATTACAATTGTCATTATTTTGAAAACTTCAATAAGTACTTACTAGTAATGACCTCAGCAACTACTTATTTCTTCTATAATTTTCACTACTGAATATTTGCTTACTAATAATCAGCTCAATAACTGCTTATAAGTTGTGCTGTTTTCAGTACTGAATATCTGCTTACTGGTAACGAGTTCAATAACTACTTATTAGGTCTCTTAACTAGTGATTTTTTGGCTTTTAGTAAGTATATTGTAAGTACTTACAATTCAAATTACTTGTAGTTAAATAATAACTAGATACTTTTTGACTTCTAGTAAGTGTATTGTAAGTACTGAATTCTGTGGACACCTCGAACAAAAATAAGTAGTTATTCAGCCGAAAAATAAGTAGTGTTTATTTTCTCCAACATTACTTGCTAACTTACCAGGTAAGTAAATTTTTTGCTGGGTATTTAACTAAATTATTATAACAAATAAAAAATGGGTATTGCTTACACAAAACAAGCAATTCATTTTTTATAGATAAGTAAAAATTAAGTTTTGGTAGTAAAATTATATAAAATAACGGAATATTTAATAGTTTTTACTGAATATGGTGTTGAATTTTTGACAGTAAAATTTTACAAAATACCTGAATATTTATTTGATTTTACGGAATATGGTGTTGAATTTTCGACAGTAAAAATTAAATGAACTTTTCGTTGCTTTAAATTACATTTTTATTTACTTTAACATAAAGAAGAATTTAACTCAATCAACGGACAATATTAACTGAAACTGAAAATCCGTATTAATATGCACTTAGTTTTTTTAATAACTGTTAGAATCAGTTAAAAATAAAATTGCTTGGAATTTTAAATGTTTATTTATTTAAAAATGACTGAACGTTACTGTAATAATATTGTGAGTATATTGTTGATTAAATAGAGTCGAATTAGGGAATTTAAAAATGCAAATTTGCAATTAACTTCGCTTGGATATAGGTATTTGTTTTTTATAAATCTTATATTGAAAAATTATTTTGTAGCGATGTTCATATGCATTCATAACTATGGGACAAAAAAAACTGTGGCGAGAACACTGAAGAAAAAGATTTCAATTTATTTGTTTAAAATTTTTAACTCTACAGGTGGCAGATAAACTAGACCAAGCCACACTTTGAAAACTTCAGAGCAGACCGCAAAACATGTTGAAAATCACAAACTCTTCATTTTCTATATCAAAAATTTGCCTTTTTTCGAATATTTTATATGACTCTCATATGTTTTTTTTTATGTCGATGATATCCATAATAAAATTGCGTCATAAAAGGTAACATACCTTCACTTATTAAATTGTACTTGGTTGTTCTTTACGTCCCATGATGGTACATATTGGTACTGTTCAATCCCTTGAGACAAACCGTACTAAGTCCAACAACAAAAGGTCTGCTATTTCCCAAATATAATACAAGGCTTAGAACAATTTCTTTTACCTTAATTTTCTCTTCGAAATGTGTTATACAAATTATTCAAATAAAAACTGAAGGCGCATCTGCATGTTTAAATTAGAATTGTGTACAAATTCAGTGGGAAACCACACTTAATAAATTTGATGCAATTTATGCCTTAGCGAGTTGGACTCGGTGTTGTTTTCAACTTTTCTATCTCGAAAACTACATTAGACAAGACTTATGGGAATTTACGCATCCATAGAGGAAAAATTCTGATTCCAACAGTTTAAAAAACTTATTTTGAAAATGATGTGAATTGGTGTAGCTTATCCCTCCCCTACAGAACTATTGTTACGTTTTTTAGCACTGTTTGCATAATTTTAATAAATTAATTTAACTTTCAAAATAAACTTAAGCTTAATGAATAATTTTCCTGGTGGTCTTAAGTGTATTGCAAATCTAGTTCGATCTCATATGGATTGGGGCAAAACTCGTTTCTTTCTTTCGGGACTCTTTAGTTCTGAAATTAAATCTATTTTTTTCTATATTTCAGTTGGTTTAAATTTGTCGACTGTTGAGTTATTTATTAAGAATAGCATTACACTTCAGAATCATAATAGTTCAACTAATTTGGCCCATTTATCGGGCGCTTTTTGTTTTTTGCATTTTCCCCAAATTCGAACGAGTTTTGCATTTCACATACTCATATGTAAAAAATTATATTAAAGCTCAATGCGGCACGTGTTAAAACTGAAATACCGATAAAAGGTACTTCATTCAAAAAGAGTTTAAAGTCAAATAAGGACCAGTCTCATATATGTACACTGCGAATCAAAGGAGTCGGAGTCGTACTTAAAAAATTTCATCGGATGGAGTCAGAGTTGGGGAGTTATCATTCATTAAGAATTAATTCTTGTTTTAAGATTTCTTATAAGAATAAAATCTTGAACTTGATCTTAAAATGAGAATTTATTCAAGATTACAATCTTAAGTGCGATCTTAAAAAATCAAGATTTTGTTTTTGATTAGATATTCGCGCATTTAACAGAATATTAAGATTGAAATGATTTGATTTTGAACGTAAAATCTTAATTTTGGCACGTATTTTCTCTTAGTGTGCTTTTTTTCATAAGTTCATAATATTTTTCTTGTTTTGTTTTTTTGCTTTTGGTTAAATTCGATCCCAATTTAAATAGTTATATACTACCTTAATATAATTTATTTTGTAACTGGTTTGGTCTACCTATAAAGAGAAAGAAACACCCCCATTTTCCCTGAGCACGGCTGGTATTAAATAGAAGGTAGTAGGTCTCTGAAGGGGTAAGACTCCGGCGACCGTTACATTACAGAAAGACTATTTAAAGCTCTAAATAGGAATTTCAGCAAAAAACGAGAGGATACTCCAATAACAAAATAAAGATCAACGTACATCCCCACTTAAATTTATGACTGCAAGACCTGGGCACTTACTGACGACAGACAGAGGCGAACACAAACATTCCAAATGAGATTCCTAAAACGTGTGGCGGATAAAACTGGAAGAGAGAGGAGCCGTGCTTGTTTCGGCTCCTCTCTCTTCCAGTTTTATGTGCACAGAATTATTCCCCCAGTAAAACCAATAATCGGGATAATAGACCAGCAAAAAATTAGATGGTTTGGTCAAATTGCTAGAATGGCTGCAGAACGCCTTCCAAGACAAGTGTATGGGGCTAGATGCGAAGGAAACGGACCAAGAGGGAGAAAACGACAGGTACTCCGACCGGTATTTAAGAGACGAGCCTTCAACCTTCACAACGCTAGATTACACACTGCTACAAAAAAACACTTTTTGTCAGAACTTGAAAACCGACCTAGTGGGGGTTGTAGGCCTAGGTAAGGACATACAAAAACCGTTTTCAAAAATTTTGAAACACCCTCAAAATTTTGAGTTATTTTCAAAAAACTGTTTTAGGGTAGGTCGTAGCACTTTAGTACCTCTAACTCATACATTTTTTGATCGAATTTTAAACAGTTTTGAAAAGGCAAAGAAGTAAGCTTTTATGAAATGTATTCATAAAAAATATATTCCAGGAAATTAGGTGAGTGTTTATCAAAAGTTTCTAATTTTTTTTATTTTTTTTCATAATTTTTCAAATTCAACAAGAGTTATTTTAATTTTTTTCTATGAAAACCTATCTTTATTTGCACTGTATTTTAAAGATAATTTTGTGTAGAAAAAAACGAGGTATCATTTTTTTAAATCGGCTTATATTTACAAAAGTTACTAAAGTTTTAATTCACGCACAAGATCGCAAAAATATGCATTTGTCACAAAATGTGGCTCAGCCGATTTTGGTAAATATTCCATATCACATTCCTCGTTTTCAGATTCATCATCACTTTGTTTATGTAAAGTTTCATTACATTTAATTGCACTTAATACTGGCTTAGTACCAGTTAACACATTAGCATACTGAATGCTATCACGATTTTTATATTGATAACCAGTGATGTTTGTTGGCAAAAATAACAGTCTTGTGGTTTATGGAATATTTTATGATGCTAAATCATTGGGAAAGATAATGGTAATGGCTGGCTTATAAACTTTTCGGACTTAGTTTTCTTAAGTACACTGGAACAGCGTGTACAAATACTTTCGGGTTCATAACATTTGCTAGAACTGTATGAGCAGTTAAAAACTGTATTGAAGGCATTTACCAAGGCTTTATTTTTCTTCAGATCAAAGCGATGTTTTTGTCAGCGAATAAATCGCAAACATAACAAAAATTATTACGCTTATCACACACTGCAGAAAAAAATTACACACAAATTAAAATTTGTTAAAGGATTACAAAAATTACAAACTTACTTGTTTTAATAAATTTAAATATTAATATCACTTCACTTGTCACAAATTTTAAACTGGTTACACTTTTTTTACTCTTATCTAAAAACAATATCCTTCGCCAGAAGGTAGTATTTAAACTTTGCCATTGTGTTGGTAATAAATTTGATTAGTTTATGTATTTATCCAAATATATATAACTAAAAATTGAATATAAAAACATTCTAAGCTTTTTTAATGTTTCAAAAAAATAGGGCATAATAAACCCTATTCATCTGTATTATCTTCCAGTTCTTTTTTTTTAATAAAGACAGATTAACAATAACTTATTAATATGTGGTTTACAGAACACGAGCGCCTTACTCGTCCATTCAACTTACATTTAAAACAAAAACAAAATTTTGAATTCGTGTTCTGTAATCCACACATAAGTTAATACCAAAAACGTAACTGTAAAATTACAACAAACAAATTATTAAGTTGACAAATTTGCCTGTATAGTTAACTGTTTTTTTTATTCATTTG
This sequence comes from Pollenia labialis, assembly GCA_949318255.1. Classification (NCBI taxonomy): domain Eukaryota; kingdom Metazoa; phylum Arthropoda; class Insecta; order Diptera; family Polleniidae; genus Pollenia; species Pollenia labialis. The sequence goes on along the minus strand of OX439139.1, from coordinate 193,151,690 downwards.
TTTTGCGCGGGGGGAGAAAATACTAAAAACAGGTGTTAATGAAAAGTTGAATAACTTAAACAATTTTTATCCGATTTGAAAAATTAAAACCATGTTTTGTTAAGAACTAAATTTTCTTCATACGTTAATATAAATTTTTATAAGCTTTCATATTAAAATAAGCAATGAAAAGCACCCAAAGTCAAAAAAGTTTATAATTTTTGTTTGTTTTTGTAGATATTCTTAACAAAAACAATTGTTATAATTTACAAATGTATAAAAAATGCACGTCATTTTAAAGCGTAATTAGTTTTCTTTCCAAACCAGTTAAAAAAATTAAAATCGGACAAGAACTGGCTGAGTTACAGGTCGATAAGTTGACGAACATCACTGAAAACGGGTTTTTTAAAATAACTTCTGAATTTGAGGGTGTTTCTGAAATTTTTTGACGCATTTTTTTATGTACGCAACAAGACCAATAACCCACGCTAGGTCGTTTTCCTAGTTTTTTTACACTGTAGCACCGTGTTATTAGCAGCTGACAGACAATATTGGCGAACTCTTTGTAAAAAATCGTCGCAGGGAAAGGCAGACGAAGTAGGGAGTTTGAGCTTCTTGAAAAAGTAGGTCCGAAGTAGATGAAAAAAAGGATACAATTTGGATTAGTTAGATTTGGTGATGCAAGTACTAGGGTGATCGATCGAATAGTATTCGACCGGTTTTAACCTGTTATTTTAGTTTTGCCCAAGTCGAATATTTCAAAATGTCAATTTTTCGAATATCGAATAAACTGGTTATTTTAGTAAAATAACCCGGTTATTTAAGTAATGTGTAATTTATATACGTTTTCCTTACTTTTGTTATAAATGAACCCGTAATTTAAGTATTTTTCTAATTGAATATTTGGCAAACTTAAACTTTTTATAAAAAATGTCAAAACAAAATGAAACAAAAGTCAAAAAAACATTATGAGCAATGTAAATACAAATCGCTTATATAAGCGTGTGTTCTTGTAAAAAAATTAAAAACAACTTAGAGTACTACAAAAAAAGTTCAGCTTAAACTGACTTAAAAGAAAATTGTGCTTAAACGGCCCTAAAATAATAAGTTGCAAAGGTTCTTTAACGTCACGACTTATTAATCACTTTAAATTAGTCTACAAGCTTGACATAAATATACGCCAAGTAAAACTTGACTCTGTTCCAAGTAGTTTTTAAGAGACTGCAAATAATACTTTACAAAAAATACTTTAATCAAAATAATGACTGAAAAACTCTTAAGTAGTTCTAGCATATCTCCATGCTTAAAACAAAAACATACCGGCGGAATCAACGTTATGGGAAAATTCATCAGTTTTATTTATTAAAACACCAAGAACTTAAAACAAAATTGAAGGAATCAAAAATGTCCTGGAAGGGTTTAAATTGTGTGATCGACGAATTGAAAGATATTTCATACAAAAAGCATGTTTTCTTGTCTTTAATGCTGAAACAAAAAAAAATTGAAATATATAATCCTGGATAAGAGGTTTTGTTTGCCACTTTTCAAAAATATGGCTGAAGTTTACTGCTTCATATAGACATGCTTAACCAGCAACAAATTAAAACTCATTGACTGGTCAGGTTTTTTTTTCATTTTATCGTCAAATTTTTGTGGTCTGAACATACCTTAAGTCATATCTATGGAGTTTTTTGGTTCCATACCTTCGTGAATTGTTTTGTTTTTATTCTTATTTACTTTTTATTATAAAAACTAATTTGATTTTTGTATTTTTATGTATTTGAATTAAAACCGGTTAACCGGTTATTTTTAAAATGTCTAACTGAAAACCGGGTATTTAAAATAGCAACTATTCGGAATATTCGAAAACCGGTTATTGAAAAAAGTCGAATAATCGATCACCCTAGCAAGTACTAAAAGAAAAAAATAGGTAATGATTGTGTTTGAAAAAATTTACTTAAATTATGGGGGAAAAGTACCAAGTAACACATTGAAAAAAGTAAAAATTTTGGCTAAAAGCAACCGGAACGGCAGCGCTGCCTCTGTTGGCTGTAGTATAAGAGCTGCATTTTGTTGAAAAGTGTCATTGTTATTTATAAACATTATTTTATTTGCATAGATTTATTAAGGGTTTTCATGATATCGCTTAAAAGTCTCGCAATCTGTGCAAACTGAGAATTTTTTCGACCTCGCAAATGATGTGCCAAAAATTGTTCAAACAAATAATTCTAGCAATAATTTGAGCAAATTAGTCTTTTGGCTTTCTTTGTGCATTTTTAAAAACAAATTTCACATTTAAATCACAAATTTCAACTTTTATTTTTATATTTTTGAATTTTCTTTTTTAATTATTTTTGAATTAACGTTTCTTACAAACTGACATTAATTGTTTAAAATTACACAAACATTAAAAAGGTTCTTCATGAAACGAGTCACGCAAGATTGCTCATTTGCACAAATGGCAATTTTAAGCGATATCATGAAAACCCTTCTTATTATTTTTTTCTTTTATTGTTTAGTTTATGTCTGAAAATTTTCTCATGACTTTTTTTTCATTGTCTAAATACGTTGCAAATCAATTATAAGCTCGATGATTTAGGAAAAAACATATTTTTTTCTTCGCAAAAATCCAAATCATCAAATCTATTTGTTGTTTATTGGTCGTGATTTGTTTTGTTTTAAAATTGTGTTTATTTTTAATTATTGTTGAAATTTTCTGCATGTTTATTCAAAAAGTTTTTACAATCGCAAATATGCTTGGATTTTTGGCAGTGGTTTTGGTGATTATATTAAATTTTAATGTTTGCAAAATGTTCTTAACTTAAGGCAATTGAAAGATATTTTTTGGGAAACTTTGGCAAGATGATTAAGAAGAAAATAATTTAAAAAACAATGATGTATTATTCCATCATTTAAAGCAGGATAATGAAATCTCAAATGCTTGTTAAGCCAGAAGGTAATTCATCATTTCAAGGATCAGACGTCAGACGAATAGTTACTGTAGTGATTGTTTACTTACAAATGTAATTTACAGAGTTATCATTATTACTTACATCTGTATATAATTTGTTGTCACACATGTAAAAATAACATAGAAAACTTAAAAAAAAATTAAATATTAATGTAGATTTTACAATCTCTATTCCAATGCGTTATAAAAAGTACAAATAAATTTGGTTTTCTTTTATCAAAGTTGATAGGACAATCGACGGAACCAGGGTTTCTAAACGGTGGTTAAATTTTAAGGGCCGCTGTTGATTTTGAATAAATCACAAATTATTTAGGAAATTGTGGTTCTATGCCGTTAATGTGCCAAATAATCCCATCCTTTAGCTCTTGAAATCTTGCTGGTACACCTTTTCTTTTAAATAACCCCAATGAAAGAAGACTAACGGTGTCAAATCACACGATCTTTTGCGGCCAATTGACATCGGCAGCACGTGTGATAACACTTCCATTGAATTTGTCGCGCAAAAGAGCCATTGTTTCCAGTGTTACCGTTATGCGACTAAAGTCGCATTTTTGCCCCTTTTTGACTGCCGTGCCACTTTTTTGACCCCTTTGTTTTAAATCCCCTTTTGTATCATTTTGTAGTTTTTTTTGCCCCTTTTGCCCCTTTTTGAACCAAATTGTTTTTATACTGTCAATCAATGAATCCGAGCTCAATTTGAAGAGAAAATAGCATCTAATTTGGAAAAAATTAAAATAATTCAGGAAGGGCTATATATTAACAATAAAATTTACCTCAAATTTCTAGTATATGTATTAAATATTATGAATAAATTAAACCTTAATTTTCAAAACGAATCATCACAAATTATATATTTAGTTTCATCCACGAAAGACATTGTATTAGAAATTTTTAAAAATTTTTAAAAAAAGAGTATGTTATGCAAACAATTATAGAACAAATTGATTTTGTTGATGTTTTGCATATAAAAGAAACTCTTAATATATGTATATATCGGCCACGAAGCCGAGCTAGAAATATGTACTAACAACATCTTAAGTAGTGATATTGTAGAAAATAAAAACAACATTTTACTTTTTTACCAAAAGCTGTGCAAAGAAATTTAACCAAGAATTAATATTAGCGATAAGAGGCTGAATTCATTAAAGGTTTTAGATCCAGTATTTATTAAGTCAGCTGAAGACATAAATTGCTTTGAAATTGTTACCGTTTTTATTCATATAATTACTAACCCAGATGATATTGCTAAAGAGTTCAAACTTTTAGAAACCAGATCAAACGATAAAAGCTATGAAGCAATTTTTAAAATATCTAAGCCTGAAACATTTTGGTACGAAATTGGCAATTTAAAAAACTGTTTGGGTGACAATTTATATCCAAACTTGTATAAATTTGCTTCGTATGTTTTTACTTTACCAGATAGTAGTGCATCCGCTGAGCGGATTTTTTCTAAGTTAGCATGTTTAAAAAATAAAGTGACAAATAGACTGAAAGTAGATACCTGTCAGTCTATGTTATCCGCTTTAAATTTGTATCAAAATGACTTGGAAGATTGGATTCCAAGTGATGAATTGATTAATAAATATAGATTTACGTTTTCAAAAAAATTGATATTTAATAGTTGAAGAAACAACATAACACTGCAATTTATAAAAAAATGGATCTGTACCTGATATTAACTATCTTCCCATCAATTCTTTTATATGCTTTTTCCTCGAGGTTTTTTCGTAACTTAATTTTTTTGGTAAAAAAGTAAAATAATCCAAGTGCCAAATATTTATGTACATATACTTACATATATACATATCTCTATCTATTTAAATGTAAAGTTTTTTTGTATCAAATCATATTATGAACTATTTTTTGTTTTTGTAAGTATTGTTATTACACTATTTTAAGCTCGTTTTATTTACAAGTAATTAGTAACTGTTTTTGTATAAATAATTGAAATAAAAATTTTATGCAACAGTTCATTATCGTTTACTTGCAAACAAGACATGTATTTTCACGATATATGTATTTATATACATATATATATATGTATATATATATATATATGTGTGTTTTTCCCAAACAATTTGTATTATATACCTATAATGTATTTTTTTATAAATATGAAGTTTATTTTTTGTTATGTTTAGTTTTCGATGAAAATAAATTAATAAATACATACGTTTTTTTTTAAATTTCCCTGTTTTTAAAGTTGCCCCTTTTTTTCTCAGAATTCCCCTTTTTGTGACACTTTTTTTTTGAAAATCCCCTTTTTGTGCCCCTTTTTGAAAATTTTGAATGGTAACACTGATTGTTTCGTTAGCTGTGTGGCAAGTGGCACCGTCCTGTTGAAACCACATATAGTCCACATTCATATCTATTACAGTATTACAGTAACTGCCTGACCGCCTCATTTTGAAAAAAAAATACGGCCCGATGATGCCGCCAACCCATGAACCGCACCAAACATTCACTCTTTGTGGATGCATTAGTTTTTCGACAATCACTCTTGGATTACCAATCGCCCAAATGCGGCAATTTTGCTTATTGACAAATCCACTGAGGTGAAAATGTGCTTCATCACTGAAGATGATTTTCATCGAAAATTTATCATCCACAGTTGCCATTTCTTGCCATCATTCTGGACATTGTGTTCTGAAGATGTTCCCCATAAAAAGAAAAAAAATGCTACATGTTCAACACTCATTTTAATTAAAGGGGCATGAGTGATTAACAGCTGGTGTTGTTATTATATTAGCAAAAATAAATTATTTTTTTAGTTCGGGTCTCGTATTTTTTTATTTAGAAATTAGCCGCATAAAAGGCTCCAAATTTTTAATTTTTACTTTATTGTTTTATGCCGAAACTTGTGTTCTTTTGTAAACGTAAAATATACAACACTTTTTAAAAATCAGGTTAACATTTAAAAATGTTGCCAGATCAAACAATTTAATTCAACATTTTTATTTTTCGAATTTATTCTATGAGCTAAATAATTCCCAGTTTCAATTTGTTAAAACAATTTAATGAAAATTAAATGTGATGAACTTAAGCCTTATTAAAAATATCAAAACAGTTCAACAAAATAATCACAATACTAATAATTGTTAAAGCTAAGGCACGAGTTCTATGTTTACATTTGTCCTCCAAGTTGTGCTAAAAAAGGTCAACACGAAACAAGAAAGACACAAAAATGAAAAAACAAATGTTCTTTAAACTTCAAGAAAAATTCTTGACAAAAGTTACGAAAAAACAGAAGTAAGGAAGAACATGTAAAATCAATTAAAATAGATAATCATTCAAAGCAAATTTCGATCTACCAAAGGTTAAATACAATTTGGTTTAAAGTTTTATGTTTGACTATTGACTGCCAGCAGTCGTCGATGGCTGCGAGTGTTAAACGGCAAACCCCTCTGAAGAGATTGAGTGGTTGCAATCGAAACATGTAAGGGTAACCTGTCCGTAAAACGCCTGGGTTCGAGCCTCAGGTCAGTCAAGAATGAAAAATTATCAATAAATTTTAAATAATTTTATGTTGTAAAATTCCTTTCTTCATAAAAATAATATAATGAAAATTAAATTTGATGAACTTAAACCTAATTAAAAAATCAAAATTTGGATTAAAAACCATAGAACAGTTCAACAAAATAACCACAATACTAATAATAAGAAAACAAAATTATGATTGCAGTGGGAATAAAAAGCACAATGTTGACCCTAATACAGTTGCGGTAATAATGATATGGTTAAGATAATCAAATAATGCACAAAAGTTTTTCTTTAGAAATAGCTATTCGTGACTGTGTAAAACATATTTTTTTCTACGTGTACAAAATAAATGTGAAAACATGCAAAAGATAATCTGCATATGTTGTCACGAGCTGGATATATTAATACCAATAAAGAGAAGGGAATTAAATGTATCAAAACAGAATTATGAAATATACATAAAAATAACCTCCCGTATTTTTATACCCTCCACCATAATTTTTTGTGCAGAGGGTATACTAAGTTTGTCATTCCGTGTGAAACTTTTTTATTATTCATCTCAGACTGCTTAAACTATACTATATATTCTGGCTCCTTGAGTAATTCTTAGTCGATTTAGCAATGTGCGTCTGTACGTCTGTTGAAAACACGCTCACTTTCGAAAAACTCAAAAGAAATAAGCAAACTTGGTTTTAAATTGCTTGTAGTTATCCTAAGCAGTTTGGGATTGAAATCCTGCAAAATCGGTTTAGTACGATCAGAGCTATGAATCACAATGTGGAACAACCACCACCTTAAAAAATTGATAATTTTGTTACAAAAACTAACATAAATGGTGGAACAATGCACGGAATGATCAGGCATTTTGCAAAAATTCGTTTAATTCGACTGGAAATCCCGCTGTTAAATTTCGTCCATAGATCCGTCCATAATTTACCCTAGGCCCCATATAAACCCTACTCTTGGAAAACTAGAAGGCCTCAAACTGTAATAAATAATGCTATCATTACAATATTTGTTACTTCACAATTTTATAAGACTAGAAATGACACTGTGAAATTTCGTGAAGATTGGTCCACAATTTACCCTAGGCCCCATATAAACCCCGCTCCCGGAAAACAATTTAGTATGCCTTAAGCCGTAATAAAAAATGCTATCAGAATAAAATTTAATTCTTCACAGTTGTATACGACTTGAAACCAGGCATCTCCGGTGCAGAGGTTGTTCACAACCCTTAATTGTGAAACTTTCAAATGAATCATTATGAATCACTTATAAATCTTGTAACTAAGAAAGTCTTAAAATGTGTAACTACAAAAAAAATAATAAATTTCGTCATGAACGGTCCATAATTTAGTATATGCCCCATATAAAGCCCACTCTGGTAAATTATTTAAATACTCCTAAAACCGTAGCAGATTAATTTAGTGTGGTAAAATTTCTTTCAACTTAGCTTCATATGGCCAGAAAACATGTCATGCAATTTTGTCATATACGGTCCATAATCCAAAATTAAGCAGCCTTCTGGAATTCTGTGTAAACGCTAAAACTAATTTCTCCGCAGTATTAAAATTTATGGTTTTTAATACCAGATATCACTCTGAAGATTTTGAGTTCAAAACTTACCATGGCTCTAATATAAATTCCCCTCCTGAAAATCATTTAAGTTCGGATCAACTTAGTTAAAATTGCTATAAATAGCATAAAACTTTCTGATAGTCGGTCAATAATTAAATATACCTAGATCTAAACCGCAACCAAGTTTAATGCTGACGTCTGTTTTTATAAAGAATAACTAATAATGAATAGTTATCACACAGATACCCCTCCTGAAATATTCGAACTGTTGGTGGAGGGTATCAAAGATTCAGCACGGCCGAATATAGCACTCTAACTTGTTTTTATCTACATTTTGTTAATATTAGGGTATTCCTTCGGTTAACCGTTAATTGGTAATTGATATAAAAAAACGCATTATTATTATTCTACACCCTTTTAGGTACCAGAGTCCACTCTAAAGTCCAAGCCCGTTTTTTGACAAACTAGGTCGCTTTTCTCGGAGAAGGTCACATATATGAATTAAAAAAATAAATGTATGTATGTGAATTATTGTGATATACATATTTTGTAAAGATTGGTTTATAATTTATCATTTCTCTTAAATACTTACAGAATGGCCCACGATGTCGACAAGAACATTTCATTCGTATATTTTTATTGAAAACAAAAACAAATTTTAGTTCTTATTATTGTTTTCAATATAAATATGCGAAAGATATGTTCTTGTCGACATTGTAGGCCTGGCAGTTAATCTTAAAGATCTGGTAAAACCAAATTATTAGCTTCTTTAATTTAAAGATTTTACTCCTTTAAATTTCTGTGAACTGCTTATTAATCCAACTGTTTCATTTTCTATTACTATTAAAAATGTTAACGAATGTTCTTATTACCATAAATGTGTCAGAGTTGATGAGATTTATGATCAATCGGGTGGCATGAAAAAAAATCTAAAAAAAAACTAACAAAAAAGATAAAGTCATTTGAATATTGAAAAAGCGGATACATAAAAAAATATACCGACAGATATAAATGAGCTCCTAAGTGGGTGGTGCACAATATTGTTCATAATTATTTGTTTATTTTTGTATAAAATCTACTTGGAACTTAAATATTGGTACAAGCAAAAAGGGAAGTTAAAATGAATTCTGAGCTTAAATTGTTGCTTAAAACAAAAATCAGAAAATATCTTAGAAATCATTATAAAATTAAGAACCTTTAAATATAAATTTTCCTTTTTCCGACATTTAGGAATCTTTTCTCGTTTAAGCGCAAAAAAGAGACAACGGCCCTTTTTAGTTTCTTTTTTTGGTGTTTTGGTATAAAAAATTAGATTTTGGTGGAAAACGTAAATGGCCACAGATTAAGGTCGTTTTCGCGATTAAAGCTTTATTAAAAAAAAAACTTAAGCTGTTTTTAGTTTTTCCACATTTTAATTTGAAAATATACATTTTGAGTAAAATTAACGCCTTTTTCTTTATTCCAGAAACTTTTGTTCCTTTTTAGTTTTTTTTTTAAATTGTGGTAAAAAAAAAATCGATTTTTAGTACGAAAATATGTCATCACAAATTAACGTCCTTTTCTCGATTTAAGCGTTATTTAAGATACATTTAGTTTTTTCCTGTTTTGGCATAAAAATGCGGTGTTTGGAAGAAAAGTACGAAATCTTGGATTTACGTCCTTTTCTGGATTAAGGCCGTATTCCAGAAACTACAGCTATTTTTCTTTTTGTTTTTAATATTTGCGAAAAAAAACAAGTTAGAGTGCTTTTTTCGGTTGGGCCGGATCAGTAATACCCTCCACCAATAGCTCGATTATATAGGAGAGGGCCTTTTAAGGTCTATACATTTTAAGCCAGTCTTTATAAACCATAAACCCATGTTCTGTAACTTTGGTGAGAACTTCACGGATCGAAAATACATATGTAAAACGAAATATTTTATCGTTTCTCGAAAAGTGAGAAAAACGTGTGTCTGTAAAGCAGACCATACACGATTCAATTCAATTGTCAACTGAGTCGGTTGTTGTCCAAATCAAAGCGTGTATGGCCTTGTCAGTTGATTAATTTGACGGTTGTCGAGTTGGTTGAAGAAAAATCAAAAGATTTTGATTTTTCAAGTTGACTCCAAGTCTTTCAATTCGATTGTACTGTGTGTGCTTAAGTCTCTTGATCAGCTGTCAAAATTTATGTTTGTAATTTTTTTTTGCAAAGAAAAAGTGAAATATTTTTAAAATTGTCTTTAATTTCAATAAAAATTAAATAAAAAAATGACATTGGTGGCAAACATGGATACTTGGAGAGAAAATAAATTTTTGTAAAATTGTAAAAAAAATCTAAATTTGACAGTTGAATTAAAATCTTTCAATTCAGTTGAAGAAGTGTGTGGCCAAGTATCAATTCAGTTGAAAGACTCAGTTGACAATTGAATTGAAAAGTGTATGGGCCGCATAACTCATGTCGAAAACTATCGTGGAGCCGTGCTGGGTATAAAATGAAAAATAAAAGTGATCGCAAATAAACGTCCTTTTCTTTATCTTGAAGTATCAGTATAGATAAAAAGTTAAAGCAATTTTAATTTGCTTTTTAATATTTTGGGATGATTCTCGATGTTTGATGGCAAATATATGTGATCACAGTCTAACGCCTTTTTCTTGATCTATTCTATTATTATTATTTTTTCACAATATAAAGTAAATTCCTGTAAATTTTTTTGTTATCATTTAAATTTATGCTAATTTTTTTAATTTTTTTTAAATTTTATGTTTTAATTTTTTTGATTACAAAAAATGTTATTACTCTCCTATCTAAAACAAAAGTAAACAAGTAAGAAAGTATAGTCGGTCAGGCCCGACCATATGATACCCTACACAACAGTATTTAAGAACACATCATGCATTTGTGTCCATATAGATATGGATTTAGCTATGTTTATAAAGTTCATTAAAATCGGTTTGAAAAATTTTTGAAAGGTAGAAATTGCCCCCTACCTCCCCTTGTGGTCCTATCTTTGAAAAACTGTTTAGCTAATGTGTCCATATAGATATGGATCTATCTATGTTTTAAATTTCATTAAAATCGGGTTGAGAGGCAGAAATTGCCCCTATCTCCCCTCGTGGTACTATTTTATAAAAAATGCAAACCTGTTGTGTCCATATAGATATGGTTCTTTCTATGTTTTTTTTTTAATTTTATTAAAATCGGTTTAATTGTTTCTGAGAGGAAGAAATTTCCCCCTATCTTCCCTCCTGGTCCTACGATTCGGCCCATTTTCAATAGGCTTGGTCCTTGTGCCAAGAAGAACCTATGCCCCAAATTTTATTAAATTATATTCAAAATTGCTACCTGTACTTTGCGCACAAGGTAACATGGACAGCCAGCCAGCCAGCCGGACGGACATCGTTAGTTCGACTCAGAAAATGATTCTAAGGCATGATGATTTTAAGGCTTTACACACATCAGCACAAATGCATAATACCCTCTCCACTATTGTGGTGTGGGTATAATGACTGACGTCATTCACATCGTATTTACCGGTCACTGAAATCAAATGCAAAAAAAAAGTCATTAAAACCACAATTCTAATTTATTGATATAAATACAGGGCACTTATACAGCAATTAGATCTTTTAACGATGCGTCGCGATGTCATTTATTTATTTAAGGCATTTACTTGCTTTATAACACTAACTGTTGCTAAAATTAAGAGATCAATACCGAAGTGAAAGCACTCTTTTCAATAATATTGCTGCTTTTAGTGATTCATTTCTAATATTGTTAGAGATGTTGTTAAGTTATCTCGGAGATTTGTACTAACGTTTTTTATTCTATCTCTTTATCTTTGCTATTCTTATCTTTTCTATTACTCATTGACGTGCTAGTCATTATTTATGGTTCCTTTTCCGATATAAACCTGTGGTGGTTTTTTTTAAATATTTTCACAAGTATTTCATTATGATTATCACAAGTGGATATTTATCTTTACTAGCCATGACGAAGTCAAACAATATGATACAAATAATGATATAGGGCTTTGCCTGTCAGATATTGGCATTGTTTTATATCAACAAAGTCGATGCAGTTGTTTTATTCAGAGCCTCCAGGTTCACAAGTTCCGACATGTGTCACTATTTCCCAGCAAACATAAAAGTTTGATATTAGCAGAAAAATTAGTTCGAAATGAAATGTGTTGTCGAACGTTTTAAATGATATAAATAATATTTTTTTTTACAAAAAAATTATACTGACAGAATCTTTTTATTGTTTTCAAAAAAGTGGTACGTTATTTTTTGTTTGCTCAATGCTCACTAGCTGAGGTTAGGGTTAGGTTAAGAAGGATTATACGCCCAGGGGCACACCTTCACTAGGAGATCAATGCGGTCCACTGTGAATCCCTTAAATATAGAGGAAAAAGAAACCGAGAAGTAAAGAAGAAAATATAGTTAGTAGATACTATGTTTAAAGTAAAACATGATTGTATTAGCGTTTCCGGCTCTGAGTTAGCCTATTGTGAATTATTTCCTATTTATTAATATTCGCCGCGTATTCGTAAGTTTGAATCCGGTTTTTTGTATTCTAGTGAGTTCCTCTTGAGCTAACAAACCATCCAATCATCCTTCGGCTCCCCATCAACATCCTCAACAACTCTTTACCACCATTGTACAAACCAAAAAATAAGTATAAGGAAATAAAATACTATGTGAGTAAACTGAATTAAAGATAATTGCCGTTGGTTTTAATTTAAATACCCCAGAGCCCAGGAACCCTCTCCTGCCATCTTCTCAAAAGCCACTCCCCTCTTTTGTGCTTGGTTAAATACTTGCTTTTCGAGCTCTTAAGCCTTTCAATCTTTTCCTCTTTTTTTATTTAATTAAATTAAATCATCGCCATCAACTCATTTTTTTAATTGTGTTCAAAATAAGCCACAAATTAAACACACTACAAAGGACACACTTTCCCCCACAGTCCTTTTATTAGAAACAACCGTCCAATTTCCTTGACAAACCATAGTAAACATCTAGTTCGTCGTGAAATCTTACTCCTAGCCATTTCTGTCTGAGACCTTGTATCCTAAGACAGTGGCACCGAACATGCCATGCCCCAAAAAAAGGCGTCTTTTGTTTTTTTTATGTATGTTTAGCTCTGCTATTTAAGGTCCGCTCTCCTCATATCGCATATCGTTATTCATGACATGACTATGGCTTCTTTTTTGCATGGTGACTTTTTAATCTGACATCAGATTCTGGGCGCAACTTATGTCACCTCCTAGACTTCCACGTAATGACCAATTTGTTGCAAGTTTCAAGAAAGTAGTTTTAAAACATATTATATAAAGCTTTAAATATAACTTTTTTGACACGCCTCAAAATAAAGCCCTTTTTATACAAACGTACATGTTCCACTTAGCCAGGTAGCCGGGGGATCGATCTAGAATAAAAGGTTTATTTCCAGCCTCAACATATCGTCGCATCGTTGTTAAGCCAAGGTCAATCCACAAACAAATATTTTTTTTCAGAAGCACTTTCTTTGCAGGGATCTGTGATGACATAAGTGGCACTCAGAATTTGATGTTGGATTAAGAATTCTTCAAAGGCAAAAATGAAGCCATAGTCAAGCCACGAACAACGATGGGAGATATGATGAGATCGGACTTTAAATGAAGGCGCTGTTTATTAAAAACAAAAGCGCTGTATTTTGGAGAGCAGCACAACAATTTTCTTGTTTTAGAAACTTCACTGACGTAACTTCCATTATAGCGGGTGACTGAAATATTTTTTTTTTCTTACGGAGGCCGACTCGCTTTAATGTTTACTGTCTTAAAAAAAAACAAATCACTTGAAAACTTTGTAGGAAAAACATCAATAAAAATTTTTATTTCTTTGTCATATTCCAACTCGATTTAGTTTAAAATTCATATTCATATGTATGACATTTAATATGAACATCAACGTTTTGTTGGAAGTTCCTAATAAAAACGTGCCAATTGTATGACTACAGGATAATTAAAATTAAAAGGAAATGTTTTCATTTAATAACATTTTCTAAGTTGTTATGTCATAGAAATCAAATTAAAATGTATTTCTGTTACAACATCAATGTCTATACCAGCATAACATTAGAACCACCACCGTCATCTGATTGCAGGCTGGAGTATTTTTAGCAGCAGGACATTCGATTAACTTTGTATAATTTAACAAGTTTATTTTTATTAATTGTGATTTAATTGCAATAATTGTTGTAATGGCCACTTAATGTCAATAACAATTTTACAAACCACCCCATCCAAATGGCTTTTTTATTTGTTTGTCGGTGAAGCCCAGCAAACAAACTACGCTGTATAAAACTCAAGCGGAAAGAGCGTGTTTGACAAGCAGCAAAACAAAAATGTATGATATAACATGATCTGCAGGCGTATTTTTTTTTTTAGTTGATTAAGTTATTTTTCTTTATTTTATTTTCTAAATTTGTACATTTGCATTGGGGTAAAACTCAAATTTTTCAACATCTTTACAAAATGTTCCTATTTTCATTGTATTTGATTCTATATCTTCCGATTATTTTAGTGTCATCACTAAAAAAGTGGCAATAAACTCGTTTATTATTGTGGCATCACTGACAGAATGGCATTTGCTTTGAAAGCAGCGTTACCATTTCTCAAGTTTTTCCTTTTTTACAGCCCTTTTTTTGCTTAATTTTTTTATATTGTTAAATAATGTGAATTCTAAATTAATTTTGGTATTAGCTTTTAAATATTTGGCACTTTTGTTGAAAAAAAGTATTAAAAAATGTGTTTTTTTTTCAAAAATGGTGACATTTTTTATTGATAGTAAATGTTAGATGTTTCAAGTGTGAAGCGTACTTCACATTTTCAACATCTTCCAAGCGTTCCTCCGAAATGTATGCTAGTGTATAAAAAGCTAAATATCGATCGCTTAAATGCCTTAGAGAATACAAAATTTAAAAATTTTAGCGATGACATTAAAAGCTTAAATTGCGGCGAATTAATTTTGTGGCATTGCCAAATTTAGCAATGCATTTTACAGTATTGCATTAATAGCCAAAAATCGCCAAATCAACTGAATAGGTTTTTAGCGATATATATTTATCTTAAGCGAATTACCACTGATCGAAACTAACGTTGCACTTAATCTTATTGTGTTAAAAGTTGATCCGTTTTATTTTGGAAATACGAGCAAGAATGTGGTAAAGATCATGGGCTTAAATGAATCTGCGAAATGTCTTATCTGCTGGCCCAGTAGAACTTGAATTTATTATATATGGTTAAGGGTAGCCTGGCAATTTTTTTTGTTGTTGTAATAACGGGTCCACCATCTAACGTTTTTTTCAACTTGTGCTTATATCGTGAATGGTAACACTTAGCTCATGTCTGATTTGACAGATAATTAGTTTTATCCTTCCGCTGAACGAATATGGTTGTGTATACGCTTGAACAACTGACCATCCAATGCGTTTTCGCTTCGCTAAGTGGGCCTGCGATCGACTTACAGAAGATGCCGATTTTGCCAAAAAAATCATCTTTTCAGATGAAGCTCATTTTGATCCTGGCGGGTATGTAAACAAGCAAAATTGTCGCATTTGGGGCACAGAAAACCCGCACGCATACATTGAAAAGCCGTTGCACCCAAAACGAGTCTCTGTTTGGTGCGGATTTTGGGCCAGAAGCATAATTGGGCCATTTTTCTTCGAAAATGAGCAAGGAGTGGCCGTAACAGTCAATGGCGGTCGTTATCGGGCCATGTTGAACGAATTTTTGTTCACAAAAATTGAAGAGGAGGATATTGGCAACATTTGGTTTCAACAGGACGGCGCTACGTGTCACACAGCCGAAGCTACACTCGATGTTTTGCGCCCTGTTTTGGAAGATCGCATTATCAGCCGCAGAGCTGATGTCATTTGGCCACCTCGTAGCTGAGATTTGACACCGTTGCACTATTATTTGTGGGGTGCCGTCAAAGATAAGTGTTACGCCGACAAGCAAGAGACAATTGTGTGTAAATTAACAATAAAATATTTAAACCCACACCACAATAGTAGAGAGGATACTAATCATTTGTTCAGATGTTTGTAACACCTTAAAAGTATATTGATGAACTCAGAATCCCTTTCTGAGTCGAACTGACGATGGCCGTCCGGCTGGCTGTCATGTAAACATTGTGCACAAAGTACTGGTCGCAATTTTGGAGATAATTTGATAAAATTTGGTATATAGGTTCAAATGTGGTGTAGGGTATCATATGGTCGAGCTCGGCCTGTTTTTTATTGTAGATTTGGACTCAAAAGGTTGGGTAAATGTTGCCATGGTTATGATTTGCCTTCAAAATATTTAAAACTTACCCAGTAAAAACTTTGCCCACAAAATAATGTGTTAAGTTATCAGGATAAAGTAAAAATACAACTTCCAATTCTACTAAAAAAACCAATGAATTTTACACGGCGATGTGCCAAAATGAATGCATTTAAATGGAAGCCATTATTTTTTTACTTAAGCCTGGCACTCTGTTCAACATTTCACGTGAAATGCTGTCAAAACGCATATGAAAAAAACTTGTGCGGAATATCTATGAAATAATGTTGAAAGAGTTGTACTCTGTTCATTTTGTGAAAAAGTTGGCAAATGTTTCTGGCAACATTTTTTTACAACTGCGAAATAATGTAAGCTGCACTTATTTCACGTGGAATTTTAAGCAAAAGCAAAAAAGTAACAACTGATTATTAAATAAGAAATAAAAAATTAAAATAACACAACCGGTAGCAGTTTTTTATCCAGATTTATATTATTTTTTATTAAATTTAAATTTTCAAAAGATTTTGTTATTCGTGCTCAATTCCCAGTTTTTATTATTGATAAAAACACTTGAAATTTATTGTTGATGGGATAAGCTATTCCTATGCGCATTTCACTGGTTGCTTAGGCCAGATCATCAGGAAACTTCATCCATAAAGATTTTAGAAAAACTAAAGATATTAAACCAAATAAAACTGTTAAACGTATAAGAATTATAGCAACAGTTCTACTTGTAATAATATCAAAGCTTAAACAAAACAACATCAACAATAAACAGTGGCTTCATCTCATCTTACATTCCCCACTACAATTAGTTGAAATAAAAAAAATAAAAACTGGGAATTGAGCACGAATAACAAAATCTTTTGAAAATTTAAATTTTGTATTCCCAAAAATTGAAATTACTTTTTGATAATAAACAGGCGGGTGCACGGCCTCAAAAACACTTAATTGACAACATCTTTTGTAAGTTGTTGTTGTTTTTATTTTGTTTTTCTTAACCTACTTACAACTACAATTAATGTTGAGAGAATTTCAACTAATTGTAGTGGGGAATGTAAGATGAGATGAAGCCACTGTTTATTGTTGATGTTGTTTTGTTTAAGCTTTGATATTATTACAAGTAGAACTGTTGCTATAATTCTTATACGTTTAACAGTTTTATTTGGTTTAATATCTTTAGTTTTTCTAAAATCTTTATGGATGAAGTTTCCTGATGATCTGGCCTAAGCAACCAGTGAAATGCGCATAGGAATAGCTTATCCCATCAACAATAAATTTCAAGTGTTTTTATCAATAATATAAACTGGGAATTGAGCACGAATAACAAAATCTTTTGAAAATTTAAATTTTGTATTCCCAAAAATTAAAATTACTTTTTTATTAAATTTTTTAATAAAAAAATAATTTTTAGTTAAATACATGTGCGGTTTGTTTACATACGCAAAACAATGTCGCATACTTTGCAGGAATAAAAACGTCGAATTGTACAAACTCGCGTGATAGGTAACATTGATACATGTCAAAAGTTTCGTGTGAAATAATTTATGTTGCTCAACATTTTTCACAAATTTTAACAGAGAACTAGGCTTTACGTACATCTGAAAAATAAGTAGTTATTGAAGTAATTATAGTAGTTATATAGAAGAAAGCTACAAAATAATGAGTGAAAGAAGCTATTCATTTTAAAAATGTAGGCAAATTTTTTACTGACTTACATTAAAATGCGCTCATTTTGGGACATGCCTTGTAAAATTCATTAGTTCTTTCAGTAGAATTGGTAGTAGTATTTTTACTTTTTCCGGATTACTTAACACATTATTTTGTAGGCGAAGTTTTTACTTGGAACATTTTTACATGCTTAAATATAAATTAAGTTTATTCTTATGTTACAAATTGATCTCAATTTACAATTTCATTGTAAAATTTTTTTCCTGCATTATTGCGGTTTTGTCATTGAATTTAAATGTGTTTTTATTTAAAAAAATTTTTAGCCATTTTTTCCGTAAATTTAGCCATTGTTGGTCACCAAGTATTGGCAACACTGGTGTCATGCGACCCATGCATATCGGTCTGGTTTGCAGTCCGGGGTTATCGACTGTGTTATTACCGAGCTTTGCTGATACCTTTTGTAAAAAATATAGGCATTGAATA
Source organism: Pollenia labialis (assembly GCA_949318255.1). NCBI lineage: Eukaryota > Metazoa > Arthropoda > Insecta > Diptera > Polleniidae > Pollenia > Pollenia labialis. The sequence continues at coordinate 193,133,246 of OX439139.1, read as the reverse complement.
TATACTCATATAAAGCTTCAAATATTTGTTTGCTGGGTATTTAAAATGTACACATATTGGTTTTTGCAAAAATATTGCTAAATTTGTTTCAGAACTAATAAACTAAAACAATAGTGATAGCATTATTTTATAGGAATATATTATCGATTGCTTACCTAATTAATGGATTTATTACGTGTATTTCTTAATTTCTTTACTTTAATTTGAGAAGAATTAACATAAAATATCCAGATTTTTCATTTGTGTGTTTTACATCTTAAATGGCGTTTTGGAGCGAGAACATATGTTAATTTCTCTCAATAACTAGTTTAAAGAGAGCGCGCGAACAATAAATTTTTTTTATGCTTCGAAGTGTCAAAATTTATGCGAACAATCCAGGAGCCTGGAAAAAAGTTCAGCTGAAAGACACTTGCTTGCATGTTTTGTCAAAATGCCACAGATTTGTTTATAGATATTTGTTGTTGGATATGGGCTAACTCGCTTATTTATTAATGTTTTACAAATTTATATTATTTAAAAATTCATTTCATATTACAACATTTTTGAATTCTCAAATCTGTAATTTCTTTTGTTAACTGTTTTTTTGCTGTTGTGAAATTTTTCAATGTCACTATTACAAAATCTATTAAAGAATTTTGTTCATGTTTTAACAATAAAAATTCAAAGGAAGTGAACAACGGTTCTCTTACACACTTAAACCTCCACGCAACAATTGTTTGTAAAACTATTGTGTGTTTGTGCAAACAGGATTCGATTTCCAAATACAATAACTGCTCCTTTTCACACTTAATATGGCGTCAAACGACTACTACTGACTAATGTTGACAGTTAACACATCGCAAACAAGAAAAACGTGGAGAGGAAATAAGAAAAAATAATAACAAATGCAGTCGTTCATTTACATACTCCCACAATTCAACAGGAGTCTAACAATATATTGATAAAGGACATTTTGCAAATAGGACATACTTAAGTGTAAAGATTATTGTATGCATTTAAATTCTTTAAGAAAAGACGGCATTTGTGTAACAAAGTCATATTGCTCTGGCAAAAAAGGGGTCCGTCATTTGTCGGCTTTAAGTATTTCAGTATTATTTGTCTTCATCCTGGGGGTTGACACTTATGAAAAATTACAGAGAAATATATAGAAAGTTAACACTTTACAAAAAAACTTTTGAAATAAATGTGCAAAATAAAATTTGACTTTGAGAAATATTTCTTTTGTAACTATTTGCTGTATGTTAAGTCTCAGGTCATATGAAGATATATTGGGGTGACCAATTTCTATACATAAATGGAGCAATCTTTTAAACAGGTTAAAACAACAAATTGGCATTTCCATTTTGACGTGTCGTCCTTATTTGCACCACAAAATATAAAAAAATTAAATGAAGAAGTCAAATTTGTAAAAAGGGTTTTTATATAAAAAAAGTAATGCAGTAGCACTTTATTCAGAAAAAACATTACAGTTAACGACGCTAAGGATTTGCAGATGATGTAAACAAAAATCTGCGCTGGCGTGACGTTAAAAAAACGGAAGTGGATTTTGACTTGCATTACAAAACTGAATAAGAGTGCGAATTGAGCAAGATGTTTTGCATAAAACCTTTTTTAGTAAACTTTGGACTAATACAGATTTATTTTGCAATCTTAAGAATTTATAAATCTTCGCTCGTTTTAAGGTAAAAGCGAAAAGTCTACTTTTTTTAATGTAACGCCAGATTGCAAATAAGGTTGTATTTCCGTACCATGTTGTTCAATCGTTATCCTTTTTGTTACTATTTGTAGGGCTTGTTGCGCTTTACACCAAAATATAAAAAAGTAAACTATGCATATAAAATTTTTTGAGAAACAATTTAAAATACTTCTGGCGTTACATTACAAAAAGTAGGCTTTTTGCTGCAAATGCCAAAATGCAAAGTTATCACGTGGTAACGAAAATGGGGGGAAAGTTTTATCCAAATTAAGTAAAAACTTTTTCAAAAATTTTTACTAATTTTATTTCAACGGGGGAAACGAAGTGCACCGGATTAAGCTGTCTTAAATATAAATTAGGAAACAAAGTTTTTATCGTTGGGTTTTAAGTATTTTATCGTCTTCCAATATCAATAAAACATACTATATGGAATTAAAGGCATTTTTGTGTTGATATAAATATTTTTAAAGTGGTAAAAAAGCGTTTAAAATGTGCTTACAAACGCACATTTTTACATGCGTAAAGATAAGGAGGTCTCTGTATTTATTTTTATTGATTCTCTTAAAGGGTGATGTGTTCCTACACTGTAGTCGTTGGTTGTAGTCATCTTCTCATTTTTGTGATGAATTACAATTTTTTAGGATCTTATAGCGAAATAAAAGTAACAAGTAATAGGAAATATTAAAAGCCATTTATGATGTTTCTTAAATGTTAGTAGCCCTTATTTGAATAAAGAAACTCATACATACATACATATTATATAATTATGTATGTATTAGTGATGCCAATCGAACTGGTTTTCGCAAATCCCGTGATTCGGGATTTCATTTTTTCGGGATATCTAGATTTTTCAGGATTCGCGCTTTTTGAAAACTAATAGAAAATGCTTTTTATAGGTATTTATTAAAAAACAAAATTCTTTAAAAGATGTTGACAAACAAAAATTTTATAATTAATTTATTATTTTAAATAATAAAATTTGAAAATTGCGATTTAATTTAATTTAATTAAAATTATGATAAAAAATAACGTACGATTTCAAACAATGATTTCAAATTACCATAAAATCAATTATCAATTTTTTCAGTTACCTCAGTTGATTCAAATTAATTAAAAAAAAATCAATATTGTTATTGTACAAAGCAACAAAGTATTTGATTTATTTGTAAGTTTCTATTCAAATTTTTTTAAATTAATTATTATGTATAATTGAAATTTGAATTCTAAATTAATTAACAAAATCATTTATTAAGTGAACCATAAAAATCTTATATAACAAAAACTCATTTTTATATCCACAACCACTAGTGGTAGGAATTATGTAATGTATAAAATACACTACTTAATATCACAGAATAGCTTCATAAAATACTTTAGGTTCTATGCCCATTTTTTTCTTAAATTAATTTTCTTGTTAAATTATTTTCAGCACTTCGCAATGCAAGCATGGACCATGTCATTGTTAAAAAGTGTTTGGAGTGCGACGACAAGTCTTCGTTTTTTAACGACATGTTTTCGTTTTTTAACGACATGTTTTCGTTTTTTAACGACATGTTTTCGTTTTTTAACGACATCTTTTCGTTTTTAAACGAAGTTAAAACTGATCCTCTTGTGTACAAAATGTAGTTGTTTTACAACTACTCCTTTGTAGTCCAAAGATGGGTTATATGGTCCTGCCATAGGACACCGTAATGTTAAATAGACCATGCTTTTTCCATAAGTTTGGGTTACTTTTGGACTAGTCCTAGTCCCTTGTGGACTACTCTTTACACGCGTGTTTGGACTGGTCCTATTATTTGCAGGGGGGGTGGCAAAAACTTACTACCACACATACAAAGCAAAATGAAAAAACGTGTATATGTGGTATCCCTGCAAATAATATGAATAGTCCAAACACGCGTGTAAAATGTAGCACACAAGTACTAGGATTAGTCCAAAAGTAACCCAACATATGGAAAAAACATTGTCTATTAAACATAACGATGCCCTAGGGCAGGACCATATAACCCAGCTTTGGATTACAAAGGAGTAGTTTAAAACTACTCCATTGTATACACAAGAGGATTACTTTTAACTTCGTTTAAAAACGAAAACATGTTGTTAAAAATGAAAACATATCGTTAAAAAACGAAGACATGTCGTCTCACTACAAAGACTTTTTAACATGCTTGCATCACATCGGACAAGCCCATGGAGTAGTCCATTTAATCAAAATGGATCAGGTGGTCCAATATTATTTGCAAGGCACTTAAATTTGTGTGGGAAAAACCAGAAACCTTGCAAATAATATTGGACCACCCGATCCATTTTGATTAAATGGACTACTCTATCAGTACGCCTGGTTGCGCCCTCCTTTACCACTAAAATTCTGATTACCGCTGTTTTGCGGTGCCACTTTTTGTCCTAGAGTTTTTTTACCTTTTACTTCAGTTTCAAATTATATACATATATTAATATATTAAATTTAAGAAATCCACAAATTTTTACTCACGTATGTCAAAAATATATTAAAAAATTGGCATTATTTAGGAAATGTTAGTTGCACCATTCTGACATATACATATGTTAGAGTGGCACAACTAATGTAAAATTACTACAAGTGTGTTAGTAGATTTTTTTTTAGTTTTGGTTATGTATTTCTTGTAGGAAGTTTTTAATGGTTTAGAAACAAAACATTTACCGACCGCTTGTCAGATTTGGTATTGGTATTCTGTCTTACTCAATACATTTTGCTTTTACATGATGAGATTTTTCTTATTCTACATAATTTTTTGCAATGTCGTAATACATTGTATTACCGTGTAAACTAGCCTTATAGCCTTTTTACACTGATGAACATCTAACATCTACCATCAATTTGCCACAATTTGCGAAGATGTTAACATCTTTCCATAAGAAATACACAGGGCTAAAAGCCAACATCTTTAAAAGATGTTCCTATCTTATTTTATTCCATTCTACATCTTTCGATTATTTTAGCATCACTGACAATAACAAATTGGTTTTGAAAGCAGCGTTACCATTTGTCAAGTTTTATCTTTTATTGCAATGTTTTTTTGTTATTTTTTTTTATATTTTTGAACAAATTCAACCTCAAATACATTTTTGTACATTCTTTTTAAATTTTAGCACTTTTGTTGTAAAAAACATTTTTTATTTTAAAATGGCAGATGTAAGATGTGAGCAATGTAAACGAGTGTTTCATATATTCTATATCTTTGATGGTAGATGTTAGATGTTGATCAGTGTAAAAAGCCTATTAATAGAATTAATCAAATAAATATTAAAGATCAATAATATGTTCCCTATCCTCCCAAGGAGCATATCATGATGAATTTCTTATTATAAAAAAAGGTAATCAAGAACAATTAAGTTAACAAATTCGGGATTGACTAAATCCCGTTGTACCAGTGTGGAACATAGGGACATAATACATACATACGTACGTAGGTATACACATTTTTTTTAACGGTTAATGTCAAACGATCGAAATTCGGCTACCGGGCGAACCAAGTATTTCAAAAAATTGTTTGCCACATTTAAAAAAAAAATTATCATTGAATCAAAAAAGATAAATAGAAGTTAAAACCCATTAAAAAATGTGCTCCAAAACCAGCAGGTTTCATGTATGAATTCATACCACAAATCGCTTCAAACCTGCTGATGGGATGCCTGATTTTTGTATGAGGTGTTCCCGAGGCACTCATAAAGTGCTTTTTTAAGAGCTAACTACAAAAACATATTCATTTATGTTTTGCTTTTCAACAATAAATTTCAGTGTATTTATCAAATATGAAAAACTGGGAATTTAGCACGTCATTCGGAAATCGTATAAATAATAAATTTTGTATTCCCGAAAATAACTTTAATAATATGGTTTTTTTTTTTTATTTTTTTTGATGAAGGTTGTTAGTGCCGGTTCCCATACTTCAAGTTTGATTCGTCAAGTTTTGAGCTTTTAGGATAAAAGGGAAAGAATTTGCCATTTATTTTCCCTTTTCTGCTAAAAAGTCAAGACTTGACGAGTCAAACTTGACTTGTTTAACCATGACATTTTAGGAGATGATGCAAGTGTTGCCAATAATCATTTAGTAAAAAAAAACGAGAATTAGAAATGATGTCGCTTAAGCTTTTCTTGCGGTAATGCCTCGATCTGGCTACCTTTAAATCTTCTGCATTCAAAGCAAATAATGATTAGTTTTTTTTATTTCCTCAAACCATACAAATATGCAACAAGTGACATATTACAACTCATGTTCGCATTCATTATGTACATGCAAATTAGAAGAATAGAACGCACTTGGTTCAAGTGAATGTGTGAGTATACTGCTGGATATTTAGAAGAAGAAAAAGTGTACAAAATAATACAGATTGCGTGACTGAAATAAAACATCATCCGTTCTCATCATTATTATAACTATAATGCAAATATTCACATATAAACCCTTACAAATTGCTTTATATTTAAATATATTAACTTGCTGGATATTTAAGTTATTGGCAATTGTTTGTTTTACTTGGTTTCCAACGAAAAAATACTTCAAACTTTTTTAATAATATCTGCAACTCAATGACAATTCATTTGACAAATATTCTTCTTTGTAGCATATCTATTCATAAATATATGTTAATATTCCTTTTTTTTCAATATAAAAACCAAAGTAAAAATTAAAATGAAAAAATCTTTGGTCTTTTAACACACATTTTTGTATGTTTCTGCGTCACCAGAACCACAGAAAGTAGATATTAATTTGTCTTTACAGCCCACATAATCTCGGTTTTAAGTCCCATTGAAAACTTTAATCGTAATTAAAATATGTACGTCTAGATAAGCGTATGAGTTTTATACCAATACTTTAGTCTTTAAAGTATGAACTCGTTAAAGATATTTGAAAAATGTGAAATAAGCCGTATGGTGGTACATCAGGTTGCAGTACTAGGGCAACAACACAGAAAAAAGTAAAAACCGGTTTTAATCACCAAAATAATTGAAACAAGCAAAAAATTGTTTAATTTTGCACCTATCACCGAAATGATTATACCAATTACTCAAACTTGCAAAAATTGCAAAACAGTGATTTTTTTCCAATTAAAAAGTTTTTATATTTCAATTACAAAAATAATTGAAAAAATTATTAATATTAAACAATTTTTTAATTGAATGAATTAACAAAGTATTTAAAAAAATATCAATATATTAATTGAATGAATTACTGACGTAATTGATTACAACACAGACATTTTTTTTTTATTTTTTTTTTAATTCGCTAAGCTAATACCGCGAAGCTCTTCGCTTGTCTGCAGGAAAGAAACCAGAGTCTCTGGCGGGAATCGAACCAGCAACCCCGGCGTTGATAGTCTAGCTCAATACCAGCTAGCCTATTGGCGCACTCATCTTATATGAAAATAAACGTAATATCTACGTTCTTATACTATGTTTGTGTTAGCATTATTTCAACAAAGTTTTCAATTCAAACAACAGAGTTGATTGATTCAATTAAACATTTACTTAAAATTAAGCTTAAAATCAAGTAAAATTTTAATTGAAAAAAAAAAATTTTTTTTAATTCAATCAATTAAGAACGTTATTAGATTTATTTTAAAATTCAAAAATCACCATTAATTGAAAAGAAACTGCCAATAATTTTTTCTGTGAAATACAACATTACAACAAAATTCGAACTTTGTCTTCTAATACGTCAAATATTCTTTCAAGCAAATTAAAATTGGTTTAAAAAAAATGTTCAGACAATTTAAGATTCATTATGGTCAGAATCTTCTTTAATTTAAATATTAGAAAAAGGAACTTTTATAACACGCACTAATCACAATACAAAACGTAAACTTTTTGTGAGCATAAACAAAACATTGACAGAAGACTAGACAAACAATAGCTCTATTCCACATGTATAACGAAACAGTCCGAACTTGCACAAAGTTGCCCAAAAGCGTTCCACATAACAATTTTTGTGCAATTAAGAGAGTAATTTTTTCATTTCCTGTACAAATCTGCACGAACTTTTTCTTTGGGTTAGTTCGGACAGGAAAAAACAATCAGCTGTTTTTGTTGCATATAAAGAGTAATTTTCATTTAACTCTCATAAGTCCGAACTTGCCCGAGATCTTGTGGAACACACCTATTACTAGAGCAAAAAATCGTCATCGTTTGTTTCATCATGACCTTGCGTTCAAAACATAATATTAAAATAAACTTCCTGTTAACTTCTACTTCTCCATCCACTTTTTTAAGTCAAGTGTCATAAAATAATAAATAAACTTGTATTTTTCTGTGAACGGCCAAAAAATATTTCCAATTGATTCAAAAATTTTATTTAAGTTTTTCCACATTTTATGGAAGAAAAGTGGGCATTACAGTATCGAGGGTTTGAAATTTTAGTTAGGTATGTTACATACCGTCGTTAAGGTAAATTTGTCTAGTGTCCTAGTATAAGCTTTTTTTAAAGGTTTAAAAAAACACTTACACACAAATAGGAAAAAAAACCTTGTTTTGAGTAACATTTATTGTAATAGATATCCTCTCCACTCGCATCCCATTAAAGGCCGTGCTTAACCAACTGTCAAAAATTACCAAAAAGTCTCTCACAATAACAAAATCAAAAAACATTCGATTCCGTACGGAATGTGCGAACAGTTTCGCACTTCTCTTAAGCAAATGACAGTTTCATAAAACTTAACAAAAATATTCCGTAAGTTCAATAAGGTTTTCTTCATATGATTTACATACATGTATTCGCACATTTGCTTACTTTAACTTAAGCACATTATGGTTAGGCCTTTAGTCATCGTCCAGACCTGCAATTTTTGTTGCAGCGATTCTCGGCTTGATTGGCGAGATGGTTGAGAAGGAGTAATCAGTTTTATGTAATCTGCAATTCTGTTTTGTTTTATAATTCTCAACACTTTTTAACTTGAAGTTGGCTGTAAGCCAGCGTTGCCGTTGTGACACTAAAGATTAACATTTGACCCTTTTTCATGCCAATGCAACTTTTTGTGACCCTGTTTAATTTATCCCTTTGTGACATTTTAACAAAATTTTTGACCTCATGATTCCATATTTCTTACGAAAGTTCTCATGGTTTTTGTAAATATACATATATAAAAAAAGGTAGCATGTGATAACGTCCAGTGTCATAGTGTCCACGGACACTATTTACAAACTAATTTAAAATAAAAACTTGTGTGTCCATGCTTTCCTCTCCCAATTTGCTCGAATCGGAGCTGGAAGAATGGACTCCAAGTGACGAATTAATTAGAAAATATAGAATACGTATTCCTAAAAAGTGAGAAACATTACCAAAGGTTTCCGTAAAAGTAACTTCTTTTTTTGATAATATGACAGATATTAAAATGTACCTGTGAATTGTTTAAGCGTACTAAACTGTTTTCCGGGAGAAGGGTTTATTTGAGGCCTAGGTTAAATTATGGACCGGTCATCACGAAAATTCACAGTGTAATTTCTATTACTTTATAGCATTATTTTTATCGTTTTTAGGCGTACTAAACTGTTTTCCGGGAGTAGTGTAGTATGGGGCCTAGGGTAAATTATGGACTGATCTTCCCGAAATTTTACAGCGTGATTTCCAGGCGAATAAAACAAATTTTTGCAAAATCTTATCTCATTCCGTGCCTTGTTCCACCATTTATGTTATTTTTTGTAACAAAATTATCATTTTTTTTAGGTGGTGGTTCCACATTTTGATTCGTTTAAAATGTATTAAAAGCGTCTTGATTTAATTTGTTGTGGCTGCATTTTGGGAATGGAACTCCCTATATTTTTTAAAATCTTTTTTCTAGCTTCTTTTTACCTGATAGGTAATAGGTAAAAGAGCATTTGACAACATTTCGGGCCTGTGAATGAAATACATGTCGGCCAGTATTGCATGCATTTATTTCAACAAAAAAAAACCTTTAAAAATTCTTTTTACCCGATTAATTGCATTTACATTAACTTTTTATAAAAACAAGGAATCATTTTAAGAACAACATCATCAATTAATATGCTGAAATTAAAAAAAAAACAAATAAAAAGAAAAACATTTTTTCTAACACATAAAAAAAACAAACGACAGCTGCAGCCGCGAAATTTATGAGAATACCTGGTAATTTAATAAAATAGTGATTTGTACAATCTTTAATAAACTACAAATTATTACTTCAAATATAAAAATTCAAATTTTCTTCATGACAAAATTTGATTTACGAATGTTAACGAAATATTTTCAAAACAACTTTAATATCACAGCTCCTCTCAACAGTGTCCATTCTAAGATGGTATTTGCTTAATGGTGTTTTCTTTTCTGACAATAATGTTCCAAGTTTGCTACTATTCGCGGGTTTTTATTCTATTCCAAAAATATAGGCAAAAATGTGAAAAGTTGTCGTTGTTGCAAAAATAAATGGCAAATTTGTTCCAATTCTTAACACCAGTTATAATTGAGTGTGAGGTAATTACCTTTTTTGCATCTGCGTTAAGAACTTTTTTAAGCCAGCAAGTATTTTTTTTTTTTGTTAAATTTTTTCTTGGTTTTGCGTACAATTTTTTTTATATTTGGGGTATTCACAAGGTGTGCTATCATGTCATACTGTTCATAATGTAAAAATATTGTTGTTGATTTGTAAACAAAAAGTGTATTAAATTAATAGAACTTTGCTTGCTATGTTTATTGTGTTGTCTTAATTAATCAGAAAAGATCTGCGCTGAGCCGAGCCGCATTAGTGTTTGTAGCCATCGTCATTGATGGTTAAGTTTTATCTGGATAATATCCAAATTTAACCTGCGGCTACCAATTTTTCCAACAAAAAACTTGCGGCGTCAAATTATACTGGCTTAGGACTCTGATGTTTGGAAAACAAACAAAATAAAATTTATAATTTTAAATTCAACATTTTTTATTTTTCGAATTTATTCTATGAGCTAAATTTCCGTTATGTATTTTATAAAGCTTTTTTTGTAATAGTCATATTCCTTCAATTTTTCAGAAATGACTTTATACACTATCAGACTATTATATTGTATTTTCTTGTTACATTTTACCTAAGCTTTCATGTTATTATTTTAAGACATATGACTTTATTATGTCACCTTGTGAATCTCCCAATTGTGATTTTTGGTTATACTGTGATTGATATAAAAACTCTTATTTAATAATGAGCTGACTTTAATTTATTGAAAATCAGTGTTGTTAACGCTTATTGATTGATTATTATTATTATTACTACAACCGTGGTGAATATCGCTTACTAGTACACAGCTTTGCATTCAATATTAAGCAAGCGAAATAAACATTACTGTTGAGTGTATAACGTGGATATTATTATGTTCCATTGTAATATAAAAAAATTCATCACTTTGCAAGGGTGCGTGTAACCTGACAAATATATTGCACAATTATAATGCATTATTTTTTTTAGAAAATAAAACACCATAAGTTAAATGTTCGTTTTAGGCCCTTTTACGCTATAATATTGAGTATAACGATATGTTGATAACTCACATAAATTAAAAATGTATAATAGTGTGAAAACAATAAGATAGTTATAAACTTTGATAGTCGTATGTCTTTTTCAATCGATAAGATTTTTAATTTTATCAGAGTTGTATTTTTGATTGAAATTTCAGAAATTAATCAGTACACTTCTCGGGTCGAAAAGATGTTTAACAAAATATTCCACCGTTTCTCAAAAATTGAGAAACAAATGTGTCTATAACTCATGTCGAAAGCTAATAGAAGAGATTACGTCGTTACATTATAAATCTCATAATATGCAACTCGAAGCCGATTTGAAATTGCAGATGTTGATAACGGTAATCAGAAATATCGTAGAGATGAAAAATTTAATTTTGTTCACAAATTGCCACTGTTATTTGTTTTCTTATAAAAAAATGCAAAATAATACAAATTTTAAACAAATCACTCATTGATGAAAAAAGTCCATTTGTATCAACATACCCACCCTTGATGAAAATTACAAAAACAGTTGCTGAATAGGTATTTTGCCGCCAGCATCAGCTTAAAACTTAAGAACATAATATTAAAAAGATATTACATTTTATGTTGTTTGCATCATACTTTTATTTACTTATTATTACATTTTATTATCACGCCAAAATTAAAAACGCACTTCAAATAATTTTATAATTTTTTTATACTGAACAGCTGCTTATATTCTACAAACGGTTTTTTTCATATTTGAAGTGCGATAGTGTAGACGCAAAATGTAATGAAAATGATTTTCTATTTGATTTTTTGCCAATCTCCAAAATCATTGGAATTTTTGAGAGCAAAACTCTTAAGACATGTCTAATAATGTATAAGAGGCTTAACACTACGTTTCCAACTGCAAGCAATTACTTGCAAGTAGTGTATACGTATTATCAACGAAAAATCGAGTAAACAGCCGATTGGCTGAAAGTACAAAAATTGTGGGAATGCAAGTGAAAAAGTGTGAGTGTATTGAACTTGCACTTGCATGTGGAAACGGAGGGTAAAGAATATTTTATGAAATCATTGCGTTTTGTTTTTGAACTCCTCAGTTTAATTTATTACACTGTGCTCGAATTGGACACTTTTTTTAAACAAGCTATGCATCATTCGCGAAAAAATAACGAATAATTGCACTTACAAAATTATAAACAATATCGTTTTGTGGTGCATAAGTATTAAAAATGTTAACCCCCATATTCATAAAAAACAATTCAGTTTTATAAATGGTTTATGAAACGAATTTTCTATGAAAAGTTGTCCAATAAACCTTTTAAATATTTATAAATTTAAAATATTATATTTTAGTTCCGTAATACTTCCCAATTGCTTCAAATTGCCACCTTAATTAATCTTACTCCTTAATTCACCTCCAAATGCAAGGTAAAACTCACCATACTATAAATGGTCCTTCAAATAATCCTACATATTCGGGCATATATGTATGTGTTAGTATAATGAAATAACAGTTAAATTTGCGTTAAGTTAACATTTTTAATGTACGAAGAGGTTGGGTTACACTCGTGTTATACCGTCATCACACTAATGCCGTTAGTTTTTTTTAACAGAATAAACGAAAAGCATTTGCAAATTTTTCCTACTTGTTGCTTAAGAAGACGAAAAAAGAAATACACAAACACACACAAAAAACATCGTAGACAAGAACAGAAAAAAGAACTGTTATGCGTAAATGATAAAGGTGATAATGAAGTGGTTATTTCCTTGTTGTTGTTATGTTTGCTGTTGTTGTTACGGGTTTCAGTGATAAATATAACAGCAGCAGCAACAGTGTTACAACATTTTTCTTGTTGATTTTATCAAACAACAACTGTAACACCAGCCGCAGTAGCGACTTCAGCTGCTGCTACCAGCCAGCCAGCCATCCTACCCATCACCATCAAAAACAGCGCAGAAAGAAAAAGAAACGTTGCTTAATGCGTCGTCCATATAAGAGCAACCGATGTCAACAGTTATTTTGCAAAAGTTAAGCGACATTTGAACTGTAAACAACTAAACGCAAAAATTTAGAAAGCATCAACAAGTTATTATCATCAGTATCTAACAGAATAAAAAGAATATTTGAAAATAGAATTGTTTTAAAAACAAAATAGTTTGGTGGAAAAACTGTGCAGTGTTGCAAAAAGCGTTAAGAAACCATTTTGAAATACAATAACTGGAGAGTTTTAATAGTGTTTTTCTAAAAAAATATTAAAAAGAATTAAGAATTAATTCCATTTTTGAAATTAAAACATTACGACGGATTAACAAGTGAATTTTAATTGCAGTAAGTTTTTTTTTATCCAACGTTAATGAACTATTAATGATGCCGGTAGTTAGTTAGAATTTATAAATTAACAAAAAAAAAAAAAAAATTAAGAAAATAAGAAAATAAACTCATAAAAACCGATTTATTTCTAATTATCAGGATGCGAAAAGTCTTTTCAAAATTGTTTCCCTTTTTGTAAATACCTGTATTTCTGAATAAGAGAATGTAAGAAAGCTTTTATTCCGCTATAGAGAATGTTCGATACGCTTAGTGGGATTTGTGCTGCCTTTTATTTTAATTTTTTTTTAAATCAATTTTCAAATAATCTGCCATCTTAAATTTTAGTCATATGAAACTAAACTGAACGACAAATCATCTTTATATTAGTGCTTGATACAACTTTAGACGTATCAAGCTGTTTTTCGGGAGTGCACTTTATATGGGACATACATGCAAACCTACAAATGGTAGATTTTAGACGGATCATTACAAAATTTGGCTGTGTAAATTTCAGCCTTTCAAAAATAAACTGTTTAAAAATTTTATTGAAATTGTACAAAAATTATTAATTACACTAGTCAATGCACAAAAGGATGATTGACTTCTGTCCATTGTTTTTGGAGAAATTGAGAGCACTGATTACAATCGAATCTTTAGTGTTTTTCCAGCATCTTTAGTTTTAAAGATAAATTGTCATTTAAAATTTGCATAGTTAACATAATATTTTGTATTATTCGTTTAATATTTCACGAATGACCCTACAAACTTTAAAATCTATTCATTTGAATAGAATCACATTGGTGTGTAATCGGGCTATCTAATTTGTATTGCAAGGATGTTCAAAATTATGTATTTTAAGATAAGTCCTTAAAAATTTGAAAAATCCAACTGTTTCCCCACCAGTTTTAAATGTAGACATTCCAACTAACTTGTTTTAGTAAAAAAAAATTTAAACTCATTAAAAGCATCTAAAATATTTAGAAAACCTCTTCACATTTTATCATATTTTCTACATGTTTTAAATAGTTCCAAAAAAACAAGCTTTAGTATGACTACGAGGCTCCCGCCGGATCATTGGAGTCGCTTATTTAAAAATGTGCTTTATTTCTCTTGATTTACCATCGTTGCTAAGAAACTGCCCAGTTTTGTTAAACAGTATTTAGCACCTATTGTATGTCTTAATTGGAAATATTAATACTCAAATATTTAATATATGAAACTTTCCCGAAGTCTAACCCCCTTATTCATAAACCATTATAAAATTTAACAAACATTTATTAAGAAACATTTTCATACAAAATTTTTAAGCCTTTATTAAGCTGAAAAGTTTTTTTATGATTACAAGCGTAAAGGTTTACAATACTGTGCAAGAATATATTGACAGAAAAGTGACTGTGTTATTAATACAAAGCCTTTTCTTCGTACAATAAATTTGACATAAAAACCAAATTATTTTTTATATTAATGCACAATATCTCTAAAACGAAAGGTGATAGACGAATACTTATGTTCGGACAAAAATACATAAGGATCTGTTATTTTTATTTCAGAAGATTTCCATAAAAAAAAGTTTTAAGAACTAAACCAAAAATACAAAAATTTTAAAATCCCTGCAATAACAGTGAGATATCCTGATATATTCAATAATTCGACTCTACTCAACCGAAAGAGATTTTTGTGTATATTAACAATCCAGAAAGTTGTTTAAAGTTTGAACGACCGTTCGCGAAAAACTGACCGAATAAAATAGAAAATGGTGTAAATTATGCAATTAATAAATGTCACTATATCTTGCTGTAAGGAAAATACTTTTTTTTTTTTTTTTTTTTTAATTTCCCAAGCTTATCCTGCGAAGCTCTTCGCTTGTCTGCAGGAGGGAAACCACAGTCTATGCCGGGAATCGAACCCGGAACCCCGGCGCTGATAGACTAGCTCACTACCAGCTAGCCTACCGGTGCACTCATCATGAAGAAAACTTCATTTTGCTGTGCAGTGTTATTAATTGGAAAAATTTCCCTTCTTATTCATAACAAATAAAACAGTACCCATGTTCTGTAACTATAGTAAGAACTTCCCGCATTGAAAAGAAGTGAAACAAAATATTCCATCGTTTCTCGAAAAGTGAGAAAAAAGTGTGGCTGTAACTCATGTCGAAAACTATCAAAAGAGATTACGTCGTTACGTTATAAATGTCATAACATTGCACTCGAAGCCGATGTGACATTGCAGACGGTGAGAACGCCAGTAACACATATCGTTAACGGCGACTACAATTTACTAAAGTGAAACGACGGCGGTGAAAATAAAACCGTCGGCTATACCAAATAATGTAAGTGCGACTTTAATGTTTGTTGTTTGCAAACGAGCTTTGAAAATATTCGTATATTTTATAAAAATGTTAAAAGTAAAAGAATTGAACAATAAAAAATGTGCCAAGAACAAAATATTATTATTATTATTCTTTGTGTTTTGCATTTTCAATTATTTTTTAGTATTTACATTTTTTCTCGCCCCATTTCCATTCGTGAGTTTGTTTGACAGTTCAAAGCGGGAACTTTTCTCACAAAAATGTTACAGACACACTTTTTCTGTAAATTGGCGAGTAATTTCCTTACGTGACAGCTAGAACACGACAATAAGATTACAGACACAGTTTAGTGAGAAAAACAGCTGTTTGTTTCAATATATGGCATTTTTGTTTAATTTCACACATTTCAATCGAAAAGTTTCTCAACGCGAGAGTTACAGAACACGGGCACAGGTTTGTAAAAGTTGAATAAAACGAATTTTCTATAAAAATTTGTATGAAACGAATTTTCTATAAAAATTTGTATGAAACGAATTTTCTATAAAAATTTGTATGAAACGAATTTTCTATAAAAATTTAAATAAACCTGTTTAATTTGTTATGAATTATGCCGTTAGTTCTACCATATTGGGCGCTTAGCCTAAAAGTGTTCAACTACTTATGCCCGTAATTTCTACAAAAAGAAAGCTGGTCGTGTTCGCAACTAACAGTTATCTTTTTCTATTTCAACGTTTATTTGGCCTTCATATTTTTACCTTAAGTTTCCTTTGAAAATATGAAAGCTTTAACACCATAGATTTCTATACACAGCTAGATTTCTTTTTGTAGAAATTACGGGCATTAATATGTATTTCAGTTAAAATGTCGTTTTCAGGAAAAAATGGTTCCTACTACGTTTTATTAAAATTTTCGCGAACAAGCAGTTCCATAAGATATTTAAAAATGAAAGTATTTACTAAGAAATAAATTTCCTATAAAAAAAATTGCTTTTAGGAAAGAAACTCTTTTAAGAAAAATTTTCGTCGAATTCTTGTAAATTCTTAAATCCGTTACCTGCTGTATGAGCAACATGTGATTATGGGTTAGGCTGTGCGTGCAGAAAGAAAAAAGGCGGGATGAAATTTGAAATTCCTGTTCTGTGCTTTGTCTTGCAGAATGTTTTAACTTTAGCACGAGCAGACCTAAGCTCGTATTTTGCAAATGGAAATTTTCAGTTGATAATTTGACTGCTCATCCCTCCATATCAGAAACCAATTATTTTGTAATATGGATCGAATGAGCTTCAGGCCGTGCTGGTTATGCGTTGGCTAATGCATTAAAAATCAGCAGAAAATCGCTTTAAAAACCTTATTAGTTGGAGTGAATTCTTTACTCCATAGAATTGAAATTCACATATAATTTCAGCTGTCTTACACTTTCTTTAATACAATCCTCATCTATCTGAAATAACTATGAAATATTCCAACACACTCTGGTATGTAAAAGGTAGACTGTGCTCATAGTGCTATTGAAAATGGGAGATCTTAAAATCAGAATCAGAGGGCAGCGAGCTAGAGAAATATCAATATAGGTGTAGATTATTTAGTTCATATGCTCACATGTCTTTTGTTATTGCAATAGAGTTCACGTATTCGTTTTTCTATAACCTTAACTACATATGTACACTCAAAAGAAAAATCAATCCATCCGTACGCAAATCAATCCGAAGCGGTATTAAAAGTACGGATTTGCTTAAATCAAGTACAGACATATTGATTCAAGTACGGATTTTCAATCGCAAAATACTAAAATTATCCATATTCAATTCCGATTTCGTACTTGATATAATCCGAAATTGAGGTGGATTTAAGTAAAACTAAGATTGAATCAATCTCAAAATGCGCTTGATTCAAGTATTATAAAGATGATTTTATCTTGAATTCGTGCTTAAAAAAACCAAACCAGCTTACAGAATGATAAAACACCAACATCATGCCCGATATGGTTTTTACTTTAGAAATCTTATGTACATATTTAACCAAAAATATTAACTAAATGAGAAGCAATAGTTCAAATTTACTTTTTAGCCCTTCGTGGTACACATGAGCCAGGCCAGCGGTTTTTTTCAATGTGTATAGAAAATCAAGACATGCGTAAGCCGGAGGGTTAAACACAACGAACAGTTCAATCTTTGTTTTACTTGATTTAAGAATTGTATACTTTTTTCAAGAAATTCCGGTATTGATTTTCGAAAGAAAACCCATTTAGGATTGTTTTGAGTACGTCTTAGTGTTAATTGTACTTGAATTATTGAGTATGACTCGTACTTAAAGTAATCATAAAAAACTAGATTTATCCCGAGTGTTTTTCCTTTTAGAGAAGTTTATATCAAAGTTTGATATGCAAATTTACGTATGTATGCATTCATTATCGAAAAACACATTTTAGAATTTTGGAAATTTGCCCATTGCGGTAGTCTACTAACATCCCCGTCTGTTAGGTAGTTTTTATCTGGAGCACATTTAGATATTCATCAGCAGGCCGATCATTTTTACTAGGCTACAGATACAAAAAAAATACAACCACAGGAAAGACACACACATAACCTCTCTACACACCATATTTTTCTGGAAGACTACTGGTTCCAAAGGCTCCAGATAGGCACATTTTTAGTCGTTTTATTTTTAGGTTTAGACTATTAAGATGTATTGGCTGCACTTTTAGCACCCGAAAAAAATAGGGACATCTTAAGATGTATAGGAACAAGCCATAGAAACTCCAACAGAAAATGCATTCTCGATTATTTCTATGCAATTTTAGATTATGTTTTGCTCATTACTGAGGCAATTATAGGCCAAATAAAGTCGATTGAATTTTGTTTTATTTCTTTCTTAAATGACCAATAAAGGTGTATAGAGGTAAAACAGCTTACGTCCACATGTCGAAATCAGCAAAAAATAGTAACCAAATTCATAATCGAAAAATTCGGAATTTTCTTAATAATGATCGATATTAAAATAAATATCTAATATTTCATAAAAATTTTAACTTTTTCCTATTGTTTTATCTCATAATAAAAGCTGTGTACCAGAAAAAAACGATATATTAAATTTAATCAATTAAAAGTAATTTGAGATTAAGTTGCCATACGAAACAATTTGTTAAGATTGCTGATTAATTAACTTTGAGTCCCTTAAACTTTTATGTTATTAAAAATAATTATGACAAAATAAAAGGATAACATTTGAATTTCAACTTATTTCATTTATCTCCCATCCATACAACAATTTTTTATTAAGATTTCTTCCACTTAATTGTTTCGTTGAATCAAAGTGTACTCGTATAAACAGTCCTTAAAGTTTCAAAACAGTTTTGTAACATATAACGACGTTTAACATACAAGGAGATCCAAAAGTCATCTCTCTAACGGATGATGACATAATTTTTGCAAATCGAGGTAAATGTCAATGTCAACAAATAGAAAATACACGTAAATTACAAATGGAGGGCGTAACACCCTAACATTGCGGAATAATTGTTTTCATTTTTTCCCAAAACTTGTCATCGCAAATTATCATTAGCGATTAGGCCTACTCTCATCTCTGTAGATACGTGAATTAGAGTTATCGCTTCTGGAGCACCAAACATTTTTTAAATGTGTTGCAATGTTCAGTTAAGTTAGTGTAGCCGGTGTTTATTATACCATGGAGTAAAAAATCCTTGCTAAACTTTTAAAAGAGTTATAATGTCCCTGGACATTATGAGACTTTTTGATGTGTCTTTATGTCCTTGGATGCTATGACAATGGACGTAACGACTTGACACCCTGCAGAGCCATGCTCAACGACTTAATTATACATCGACTGGATGAAATACGAATGGAAAACGACGTATTCTCCTTTCTGTGGGGTCTATGTCAACCAACAACACTAAGACTCTGGTAGTCCTTATAGAGAATATCCGTGAGGAATAAGGAAACCCATCGCCAGAAGTTCTGGCAAGAGTAATGGCAAATGCGATGCAACAATAAAAAGGGGCTTACAAGTTTCAAAAATCAACTTATAAATAATGCCTTAACAACTTATATTATAATCTCGGTAAAATTTCTGCAAAGATAATTCGACAAATCACTTTATCGTAACATTCTTGGGAGAAAATTCTTGCCGACATCATCATTTCTACTTAATAAAACAAAATAAACCAAAAAAAAAACGCAATTCAAAAGAAAAACTAAAGTTGTTCATTTATTAAAAAAATTATAATCAAACAACATCACGTTAACACTATTGGGCCACCTTGTACAAGTATTTGATATTGTATGTACATACATATGTATATACACTCAAAGATACATAAATATAATTTTGTTTCCTACTAGTTGCTGATAATTTGTTTTTTTTTCTAGATTTTTTTCTAATATTTTTCTATGGCGAAGAAAAAGTTTTCCGTTTGTTATTTTTGGTTGTTGCGGCATGTTTTTGTTTTATTTAAATATTTTTTTTCTAACTTAAGGCATATTTTTTTATATCCAAGATGTCTTTTTTATATGCCTTTAGTTTTCTAATTTACTTTCCTTCGCCCCAAAATATTTTTGTACTGTTTCATCTTAAAGCAAACGTTAATATGGGCAAAAAAAAAAAAAAGATACAAGGGATTTTTGGCTGGAGGTAAACAATTTTCAAAATCAATTAAATAAGAGGAAACTATTAAATCTTTTTTTTATTGTTTTTTCTCCCAAGAATGTTACAGTTAAGTGATTTGTCAAATTATCTTTGCAGAAATTTTACTGAGATTGTAATTTAAGTTGTTTAAGCTAACATTTATACGATGATTTTTAAAACTTTTTAACCTTTTTTTATTGTTGCAGGGTTGACTTTTCTTTTACTTAAAAGCGGGTTATCCCTCTCATTTGTAAATACAAAATATAAAACCTACCACACTTTTCTCCTAATTGAAGTCATCTACAATTGGATGTGTCAGAAGCTAAAAGGACTTACTACCTTTTTAAATTTTTTTATATTACTATCTAATTAGTTGTAAACTCTTTGAAAATTATTTTGTTCTTTTATTCTTTCTATATTTTCATCTAGAGTGTGAATCTTTTTTGAATTTTTTCAGAAGCAAACTTTACTATTTTACTTTACTTTTTATTTTGTGGATTTAGGCCTTTTAGCTTCTTAAACATCCAATTGAAAAAATGTCTTAAAAATCATCGTATTAATACCGCCTATTTAAAAAAATTAAAACAGTTTTAAAATTAGGATTTTTTTTTTGTATACATGGAAAAATTTAAAAATTCCTAGAATATTTTTTTAAATAAGAACTAAGAAAAAGTAACTTCATTACACATAAATATTTATTAAAAAAGTACTTACTTAATCGATATTTATTAAGCATTTGCAATTGGGTAATAAACGTAATTTATTACTTTACAAAATATCGATTAAATAAACGGAAAAGTAAGTTTATCTTTTAGTGTGGGTAGGTTGTGAGTTTGATTCCCGCCAGATACTCTGGTCAAATAAGACAATTATGTATAATATAAAAATGATTTTAGAATCATTTACACTGTGTACAATGTTTTAAGTCGACACATTTTTTTAAACAATTCTCTTATTATCAAAAAAAAAAATCTAATACCGAATTACTTTAACGTAATATCGATGAAAATTTGTTAAAAATATTATTTCATCAAATAAAAATTATGCCCATTTTGCATACTAATAATAAATTTTATAATAATAAATATTGTGCTTACAAATTCTACATAAGTTATGCGATATTATGTGCTCTAAATCAATCGAATTTAAGTGTCCCTGTAGTGTAGTGGTCACACAATTTTCAAGACTTTCTTAGTTTACAAGATTTATCGCGATTCCTTTGAATAATTTTGAAAGTTTGCATTGGAATAGGCCATCAGCGACGCACACTGAGGCAAAAAACATTTTTTGAGGTTTATTTTATAGCTTCTTAGCTACAATAGTGAGGCACATTAAATTTGATGTGGGTAACTATTGGATCAAACTTCATGCTCTAACAAAATCTTGTTGGTATAAGAGGGGGATACGGGTAGCCACAATACAAAAAAACTAGTTTTTTTTCTTCTGTTTGAAAACTACAATAGTGAAGCATACTAAATTTTATGTGCGTAACTCTTAGAATAAACTTCATGTTCCAACAAAACTTCGGTGGTACAAGAGGAAGGAGACGGGTATCTCCCATACAAAAAAATTATTAATAAAATAATTAACATGATTTTTGATTATCATACAAGCTTTGGCGACTGAAAAAAACAACGTTTGAGCTTGTTCCTGCAAAATCTAAATGTATTGCATTGAAATATACAAAACAAAATTTAAAATATATAAATTATAATATCGTCGCAAGAACTAAAGAATGCTGTTACTGACAAAAAATCGAAAATACGTTTTTTGCATAATTTTTAACAGAAAAAAATACTGCGTCGATTGGTCCCGGTCCCATATTTGTATGATTGAAAAATTAAATATTTTGTTAAAAAAAAAAAAAAAAATGGAGTTACAGCATTTTATAGGTCTGTGGAAGAAAAGTCGGTTAGAATCACCGGGAATAATTGCCTTGAAAGGAAATGCTTAGAGCCAATATATAAAGCGAGAAAAAATAAAAATACGATGTATAGTTTTTGAGATATGAATTTTTTTTTCTACTTTCATAAAGTCTTTTTTGGCTCTGGTGAACATTTTATGTTTTGTTCTTTGATTCTTGCAACGATATATATATTATATAAATTTAGTCACGGTCACTCGTGACTCATGTGTGACTCTCGCATAAGAAATCACGACATTTGCACATCTCTAATAAAAACACATAAAACAATGACAACAACAACAGCAATAAAAATTATAGCAGAGGTCTTGAAGCACTTTTTGTTGGCAAACTCAACGCGTGCTGCTACTTATTCGTACATAACTTCTAAGGCGCACCAGTGCGCACCCTAATTTTTTCTTAAACAACGCTGATTTGTACAACCTTTAAAATAAAGTTAAAAACTCTACTTAATTAAGCTGAATTAATAACTTTATGGCCACTCAAATTGAGAAAATTAATTTTGCTTGCATTTCCCATATAATTTTAAAAAATAAACTTCTTTCACAAATAATTTTTTTTTACAAATTTAAGCTACACATTTGAATAAATACCTGAGCTTGATGTTTGCATGGCTATATCAATTACTTTTTTGAATTTACTTTTGGTAATTCGGATTTATTTACGAAAATAAATTTATCTTTTTTACATATTTTTAAAAATTTTTTGTTACAATGTTTAACTTCAACGCGTCACTACAAAAACACCGTTACATATTTGACATTTATTTTTTGCCTACTGCTGCAGAATTTTGTGCAGTTTAACTGAGTACTTTTACTTTAATCCGTTAAATTACTGCCTTTGGCCCCTGTGTGCGACGGTTCCATGTTCTATTACTTCCCATGACTCTGGCATGTTGTAGCACAACGCACACAGTGAAAGATATTTGAAAAACACTAATGCGTACTTTTTAACAACTTGACTAGTAAGTTGTTTACACTGATAAAAGAAAAGTTATAAATATCGAGCAAACGTTATTAAATCTGGATCTCTTTTAGTTTTTGTAACACCCAATGCGCTCTACTTTAAGAACCCCTTTGGCGTCCCTCCTGTTTAGTTTTTAGACCCCAAATCCAAAATCTAATTTTATTAGAACCAGACTGCCCGTTTACGAAACCTTCAAATGCTTCCATTTTTTTTTCCAAAATCTCCCTTGCACAGTGGGAGCTCAATTAACCCTTATCCTGGACTAAAAAGATAAAACGCATGTGATCAATTTTGCTCAATTTGCAAACATTTGTTACTTCTATTTATTTATTTTTACATTCAATACACGCAATCAAGTTTCGAAATTATTTTTACATTAACTTATTGCATGCAATACATTTGTTTGAATTTTTTTTATTGACTTAATAGTGTTGAGCAATTGTGGGCCATGTTTACAAAATGGGTAATTTTTTTGGTACATTAATTTAAAAAAATATTCATTAATTAGTTTTGAAAATAAGAAGCACTAAAACTTCTTGGGCCAATTTTGTCCATTAATACAGGAAAAGTGCTAAATTAGAATACTGGAATTTTAGGTTTTAGTTTATTAGTTCTTCATAAATCGGACCGTAGATGGGAATGAACAAGGTTTTGTATATAATATTTGTTATAAAACTTAAATTTTGAAATAATTTAACTTTGCAGGCTAAAGACGTGGAAGAAGAAGCATCAAAAAATGTTCATCGTAAATTAAAATTTGTTCACAAAACCTGTCAGACCCAAACCTATTTTTTGCTGCGGATTTGTATTTTCCATATTCACCGTGTGGATTCCACACCACCATAGTGGAGAGGGTATAAGCAATTGTGCTGATGTGTGCAACACTTAAGGTAAAACTTGTGCGAAAAGTACAGGTTGCAACTAAGGAAGTATGTTGATAAAATGTGGCATATAGGCTTAAATTGTTACAAGGACCAAGTTCATTGAAAATCGTACGAATCGGTACATTTTTACACGTAGCTCTCATACAAGCTTCTTTGCGGAACAGAATCATTGTGCCCAAAATCTTATCTTATTTTGGTATTTAAATTAACTTTGTGCCAAGCTTATTTTTTAATTGAAATCGGCCAATATTTGACCAAAGCTCCCATACAAATATCACTTTAGAAAATAGCTCAAAATCCCATAACTTCCTAATAAATGTTAGCATTGATATTCAATCTCATAACGGTAGCTTTCATAATAGGAACTATGCCATGGCAAAATTTTGTACTCGAACGGTTTAGAACTAACCATAGCTCCTATATAACAATCTCTCTATAATCGCTTTAAGACGAACAAATCTCATTTGGATGTAGATATCTTAATATTATTATTAACAAAGAATTTTTTTTTTACAAATCTTATCTTCATAAAATAATCTTGTATCGGCGGGTCTATGATTGCCAATGGGTTTGAAATGGGGTACACTCTCGAAAACATGTTTTTAAATACTGTGGTGTAGCGTATCATACGGTCAAGTTTGACCGAATATACTTTCTCACCTGTTTTTATCTAAGAATTTAATAAAAGATAAGTTTCTTCGCATGCTTATGAGGCATCCCACGCCAAATCGGATGCTTTAAAATAAAATGTTTTTGATTTTCACAATTTT
The DNA here is from genome assembly GCA_949318255.1 of Pollenia labialis. Classification (NCBI taxonomy): domain Eukaryota; kingdom Metazoa; phylum Arthropoda; class Insecta; order Diptera; family Polleniidae; genus Pollenia; species Pollenia labialis. Next base: position 193,108,289 of record OX439139.1, on the reverse strand, counting down.
GTGATATGCATCTCTTAGTACACTCTTAAAGGGCCTTTCTGGTACATTGCTTACCTTTACTTACCTGGTAAGTTAGCAAGTAATGTTGGAAAAATCTAAACACTACTTATTTTTCAGCTGGATAAGCACTTATTTTTGTTCGAGGTGTCCAGAGAATTCAGTACTTACAATACACTAAATAGAAGTCAAAAAATATCTAGTTATTATTTAACTACGAGTAAGTTGAATTAGAAGTACTTACAAAATACTTACTAGAAGCCAAAAAAATTACTAGTTATTTGACTAAATAAGTAGTTATTGAGTACGTTACCAGTTAGTAAATATTCAGTACTGAAAACAACACAACTAATAAGTAGTTATTGAGCTGATTATCAGTAAGCAAATGTTCAGTAGTGAAAATAATAGAAGTAATAAGTAGTTGCTGATGTCATTACTAGTAAGTACTTATTCAAGTTGTAAGAATAATGACAATTGTAATTACAACAACTTACCAGGTAACGTACGAAATAACTAAGACCTATTACTAAAAATCAAAAAGTTTTTCCTTGGTTTTTTTGATTACTCTTCAAAGGACTTCAAAAGGATCTTCCTGATAAATTTTGACGTTTTTTTGATTACTCCTTCAAAGGACTCTTTCTTAGAGTTTTGTTTTCATAACTTTCTTAATAATAGTGCAAATTGGAATGTTCTTTTTTAAATGTTTTTTACAGAAAAAATAAAAACATAAAATTTTCACCCACTTACAATTACAATTCGAGCCAGAAAAAAGGCAACCAGAAAAGATAAGCTCACTGTTTATTGTTGGTGTTTTGTTTAAGCTTAGATATTGTTCCAAGTAAGACTTTGAATGTTTATAATTCTTATTCGCTTAAGGGTTTTATTTGTATAATATTTTCAGCTTTTCTAAAAACTTTGGAAAGGGTTTCCTGAAGATTTGGCCTAAGCAACCAGTGAAATGCGCATAGAAGCTAGCTTTCCCTCAACAATAAATTTCAGTGAACTTATCAAATATAGAAAATTGGGAATTTAGCACGTCATACAAAAATCTTTTAATAAAAAATTCCAAATTCTTTTGATTAAGATTTAAAATTTTAAAAGGCGTCTTTGAAAATGAATGTATCCTTTGATTTTTTTGAAAATGTTCTATTTTAAACTTCTATTCTCCTAACGACGTCTAAAAGTCCGGTCCGGTAGTGGGCCTTCAAAAACTATTCAAATATTTTCCAAATGTGACCATTATTAAGACAATTATTCAAAACTAAAAAAAAAACGTCAAAGTTCACCAGGAAGGTCCTTTGAAATTTACTCAAAAAATATCACAATTTTGGGGAAATTAAAATAATGTTGCCATCCAATTTGGCCTGGAATGCCCCATATGTAAAACAAAAAAGGTTGTATGTATAAGCTTAATAAATATCTACATTGGCTATTAAAGCAATAAAAAAGCTATTTAAAAAATAAATAGTGTAAGTATTTGTTCCATTTCAAATTGTTTGTAAGCTAAGAATGCGAGTATGCGTGCGTGAAGATAAAACAACGTTAAAATGCTCTGGATTTTTCAGCTATTTTTAGACTTTAAGACAAAGATAGTTAAGTAGTTATGAGTTTTTAAAGCTAAGAATACATTAAGTGCCATTTTACAAATGCACAATGTATCTAATGTTAGATTCCAGCCGCAATCATGTGGGTCTACTAATTAGATTTAGTTGTGTTACCATGTCCCACTATCTGCCAGACGTCCTTTATCATCTGTATCTACTGATACAGCTGCTTTAATTGCTTGTTAAAAACTCGTCAAATGTTAAAATACTAAAAATTAATAATAAACAAAAAGTAACTCCGTGGATTAATGGCAATTTGCAAAAATTAATTATTTATAAAAATAAACTTTTCCGGCTAAGGAAAAAAAAACCAGATAATACAGATATCAAGGAATGATTGAAAAGAATTGGCAATCTAATCAAAAAAGCACTCAAAGAGTGTATGAATAATTTTTTAAAAGCAATTTAGAAACAATTAAACATGATCCAAAAAAGAGCTGGAAATTTATTAATTAGTCTCTCGGAAGAACTATAAGAAAAAGCATTTGTATTAAAGACGTTGATGGAGACGAAAATTTTGATGACTTGGAAAAAGCTGAATTGTTAAATAACTATTTTATTGATTCAATATCAAATTTGAAATCGAAAATAATATATTCAAAATCTGATTACTTTAAATCATTGTTAACTTTAAACAGAACCACTACAAGATTTACTTTTAATTATACTACGCAAGATGAGCTGAAGTTAAAATTAAAAAAAAGTTGTGGACATGATAATGTTTCAACAAAAATACTTTTGAAATTTGTTAATGAAGCAACTCCTTTTTTGGTAAACGTTTTTAACAGCATGATAACTACCCAAACATACCCAAATATTTTAAAAACTCATAAAATAATTCCGATTTCTAAGGAAAATAATGCACCCGCAGTTGATAAAGACAGACCTGTTGCCGTTTTGTCAGTAATTAACAATGTCTTTAAAAAAAATTTTATGCAACCAAATGTCATTGTATATGTATGACAATTTACTTAGTGATTTTCAATATGGGTTTAGAAAAGGATGTGGACCGGAAGAAGCAAACATTAATGTAATTAACTACATCTGTAAGGGCTTATATGAAGGGCAGGATGGTGTGGCTGGAATTTTTTAAGATTTTAGTAAAGCATTTGATATTATAGATCATGATATTTTGATACAAAACTTAAAGTTTTATGGTGTTATGGAAAGAGATCGTTTGTTATTAAAAAGCTATCTAACAAATCATCAACAGTTCGTTCAAATAGGTGTTAACAAAAGAAGTACACGATGTGTTCAAAATGGAGTGCCACAGGGTAGTTTACTTGGTCCATTACTACTATTCAGCATTTTTATTAATGGTTTGCATAAACTTGGTCTTAGTGGTAAAATATTTGTGTATGCAGATGATATTTGCTCATTTTACCGTTATAAGCATTAAACTGCTGTCAAAGCTTACATGGAACGTGATGCAGCCTTAATATGTGAGTTTCCTAGAATAAATAAACTTACCTTGAATGCTAATAAAACTCAGCTGATAAGATTTAAGCCAACTTGTAATAATATAAATTTTTCGATAATTGTTGATGGAAGAGAAATCATAGAAGTTAAGTCTGTTAATTATTTAGGAATTAATATTCAAAATAATCTTGTTTGGGACAAACACATGCAATCGCTTAGAATAAAAGCAGCGTAAGCCGTTGGCATTTTATACAAATTCAGAAACAAATTTCATGAAGATTCGAAACTTATTATATAAAATGCTTTAATCCACAGTCATTTTAATTATTTGGCCATTTTGTATGGATATAAAAAAACTTATCAATTAAAATCGTTACAACGCATGCAGAATAGAGCTTTAAAAATAGTCTATAATTTGCCAATGTTATATTCTACTTCATCACTGTTTAAAGACATATGTCAAACTAGTATATTTAAATGCTTGAATACCATTGGACATCACACCATTAAATTTTTACCAAATCAAAATGTAATTAATACTAGAAATAATCAATTTAAGAATAGCCCGATGCAGATTGGAAACAACTAAGCAGCGTGGTGAGTTCATGGGAAGCCGTGAGTTTAATTACTTGCCACAAGAGTTAAAAAACGCAAATAGAGTTTCAATATTAAAAAATTTACTGAAAAAACACATTTTAAAACATATAAATGAGCTTTTTACGTAAAATATATTTATTTCTTATTAAATCTTTATATATAAAACAGGCTGTGTTTTATACGATACATACGTATTAGGGTGATCGATTATTCGACATTTTTCAATAACCGGTTTTCGAATATTCCGAATAGTTGATATTTTAAAAAAACCGGGTTTCGGTTAAGCATTTTAAAAATAACCGGTTAACCGGTTTTAATTCGAATACATTAAAATACAAAATTCAAATTAGTAGGAACCAACAAAATACATAGATATGACTTAAGGTATATTCAGACCACAAATATTTGACGATAAAATAAAAAAAAAAGGGTGACCAGTAAATTGATTAAACTTAAGCATTATTTTAAACAATTTCTAGTTATTTGCTAAACTTTATGTCTAAGATGATAATTGCGTTTATGTATTATGTAGTTGAGAACCCGTTTAATAATGTATGCTCTAGCCAAACGTTTTGCAAAAGCAAACAATTCTTTAAGAAAATTAGTGGTTACGTGTAGAAGTCAAATATTTAATAGGTGTGAACACAGCTTTAGAATTTTTGTAAAACTTTGGTTTTAAAAATATGTATAGGAATTTACTAAATTTATTATTTGACATACATTTTCACAAATTTATTGTAAATGAGTTGTAATTTGTTGCTGATTTAGCATGTCTATATGAAGCTGTAAACTTCAGCCATATTTTTGAAAAGTGGCAAACAAATCCTCTTATCCAGGATTATATAATTGAATTTTTTTTTTGTTTCAGCATTATAGAAACAATTGTAATATGAACATGCTTTTTATGTGAAATATCTGTCAATTCGTCGATCACGCAATTTAAACCCTTCTAGGACATTTTTGATTCCTTCAATTTTATTTTAAGTTCTTGGGGTTTAATAAATAAAACCGATGAACTTTCCCATATCGTTGATTCCGCCGGTATGTTCTTGTTTAAAGCATGAAGATATGCTAGAACTACTTAAAAGTTTATTCATTATTGTCAGCATATTTTCGTAAAGTATTATTTGCAGTCTCTTAAAAACTACTTGGAACAAGGTTAAGTTTTACTTGGCGTATATTTATGTCAAGCTTGTAGACTAATTAAAAGTGATTAATGAGTCGTGACGTTAACGAACTGTTGCAACTTATCATTTTAGGGAAGTTTAAGCACAATTTTCTTTTAAGTCAGTTCGAAATATCACCAGAGATGACATCTTTATAGAGATATACATATAAAGTATTTATAACACTGTCAAATTGCAAATTACTTTTTAAGCTGAACTTTTTTTGTAGTACTTTAAATTGCTTTTGGTTTTTGTTACAAGAACACACGCTTATAGGTATAAGCGATTTGTATTTACATTGCTCATAATGTTTTTTGACTTTTGTTTCATTTTGTTTTGACATTTTTTTATAAAAAGTTTAAGTTTGCCAAAGATTCAATTAGAAAAATACTTAAATTACGGGTACATTTATAACCAAAGTAAGGAAAACGTATATAAATTACACATAAATAAAATAACCGGTTAATTTTACTAAAATAACCGGTTTATTCGATATTCGAAAAATGGACATTTTAAAATATTCGACTTGGGCAAAACTAAAATAACCGGTTAAAACCGGTTGAATACTATTCGATCGATCACCCTAATACGTATGTATGGAACGTATGGAATCTTCAGAATATTCAGGCGGGTGACACTGTGAAGTCTGATTTTTGATTTTCGGTCTGCGGGCGAAGGGGCGTGGCAAAATCCAATATGTATATAAAAATGGTGTAAAAAATGTATAGTAATTCATAAAATGAGATTTCTGTAAAATTTTTTGTCAGTTGTTCGTATTTTCGAGGAGAAGATTTTTACGGGAAACAATTTTGGAAAATCCTTCAGAAAAGTCGGAAAATTGGAAAAAGCGAAAATCGATTTTTTTGTATGAAATTTTGTGTGAAATTATTCCTTAAGCCCTAATGACACCTACTTTTTTCGTCTTTTTTTAATCTGAGATTGAAAGAGTGAAATGCATGGTTAGAGAGAGACAAATACAAAAAACATAAACAAATATTTTTTTTAATTTTCTCAGCGAAAATTGATTTTTTTATATGGATGTATATTGTTGATTATTTATGATTTTTGTAGGTTTGTTAACTAAATATTAGTGTTTTTTTCAATGTTGCCTATTTGTCAAGCTATTGGCACCACAGAGTCATTTTAAGCTTGATATGTCAATTTTAAGACACAAATTTTTTATTTTTTTTTTTGACAGATTTGACTTTTTTTTATCGATAACATGTATAAACATATTGATATTTTTGGATTTTTATGGATACAGTTGATCTCTTTGCTATTGATAACAGTTTTTATGATCGTATATTTGCTCTGTTCTTCAAAATCTTAAAAAGTCGAAAAAAGCAGGTGTCATTCGGGCTTTAACGGCTTTCCAAATCAAACAATAGAAAGTTTTTAGTGTAAACCATGGAAAATTGCAGAAAATGCGAAATGCGGAAAATTGGAAAATCTGTCCGCAAATGTTGGAAAATTAGAAAAATCAAAAATTGATTTTTTTGTACGAAATTTTGTGTTAAATTATCCCTTAATGGCTTTCCAAATGAAATAATAGAAAGCTCTCAGCCAAAATCCGATAGATGGCCTTATAAGTTGACTTAGACTTTGCGCAATCTGACAGGTGTCATTTTGGCATTTTAAATTGGGGCGAGGCGAAGTCCGCTAGTACTTATATAATTTTTTTTCTTTTTTTTTGATTTATGTATTATGAAATTAATTTTAAATTAACTTTGCCAACTCGCCTCAAAAATGCCACTAGGCGCTGAGGCCACCTATCGTAATGAATTAAATTGAAAATAAACTTAATAAAATTAAAAAAAAAATCTGGTTGCTAACATTATTTTTCAGCCACCGGTTGATTCGCGGAAGAAATGGAATCCAATCAAATAAGTGTTTCTAAGAGTTCGCTTACCAAACAATCGTATGGATTATCTTTCCACAAAAAATTTGACATTTTATTTAAAAAAAAATGCAATTTTGTGTTTATTTCTTAAAAGTGCTCTCTCTTGTTTTATTCTAAAAATTCACCCTTAGTATTGGCATAAGGTATTGCACTGTACGCCCCGTATAATTGGACAGTGTTGATAATGCTCTGAAAAAAGTTGACTTCTGTTTATATAAATATAAGGCTACTAGACGAAGTTGGGAAAAACCGCCTCTTAACAGGACAGTAAAAATTTAAAAAAATAGTTATTTTTTCTATTATTTTATAGTAAAAAAAAAATAAGAAAGCATTACTTTGTTAAGGAGCATATAGACGACATGTTTTTGTAATCTGACATGTCAAATTTTCAAGTCACATGTAATTGTGCATGTCTGTCAAAATCGCTGTTTTACATAATATTTATAATATTCGGTCACAAACGTACATGTAATTTGCTTCTGACATTATCTCTGTTTTTTTCGCATTGTTATTGCACAAACCAAAGTAGTGCTCGGTTTTAAAATGGCTTGCTGCCGCCATGCAATTTTTTATTTGCGCCGTAAAATAGTTTAGCCATCTTAAAATTTTTTTCTCTTAATTCAATGATACCAATTTATGATTTTATAATTAAACGGTTTTTATATATATATATTCACATAAATTCTATTCAATGGTAAGATGATCAAACATATCTCGGTATTGTAAAAAATTAACTTCAGCCGGCTAATGATTCCGTCAATAGTGGACGCCGCTGCCGGTTTCTTCCCGTCATAGATTTCTGATGTCAGATGGTTTGTCAGAAGAAAATAGAGCACGCTCTAATTGAAATTTTGTCAGATGACTCTGCGTCTGACTTTTACAAAAGCAAAGTTGAAAAGGTAACACTTGACATGTATGTATGTATTTTGCAGTAGGAAATTTGACATGTCAGATGACAAATACATGTCGTGTACGGTTACCTTTAGTGGTGTTAAAAAATTTGTTAAAAAAAAAAATCTTCAAATCAAATAATCTTTAAAACTTAGTGCTAAAACAAACAAAAGAACCTGGAATTCGGCATTCCTTTTGTTCTTTGATTTATTAATTGGCTTATGTATATTTTTTTATATTTTGAAGAATGAACTTTTTGATTTACGTACAATGCCTTTTATACTTTTTGTCAGCTGTTCAAAACAGGGCGATCCAATTTTGTGTTTTGTTCTCGCCAAAAAATAAATTGCATTATTAGAATGTTAGCAAAACATTTTTTACATGCACCTTTTAACAAGGTGGTACTTTTTTTGTAAAATAAAAAACACCATAGAAGATGTTCCGTTGACTCCTCTTCTTCCCTAGCCACTGGGCGTTTTATCCAATATAACAATGGCCAGCTATAACAGCAATCAGGTTTGTGAAGTGAAAACTGGACCGATTCAACTTTCGCCGAGTCTTTTTTATACCCTTCACCGAAGGTAAAAGGGTACTTATAAGTCTGCATTCCGTTTGTAATTTCTACAATATTGATTTAAGATTCTTTAAAGTATATGTGTTCTGGGTCCCTTTTAGTAGCGAAGTTGATTTAACGATGTCCGTATGTTTGTCCGTCTGTCTGTCCGTTGAAATGGGTTTTCGAAGATCCCAGATGTGATAGGACTTCTGATAGTTCACATATAATCCGGAATTGTTTGCTGTTGAAATTCAGCCTGATAGATCCACTAATGCCTGAGATGTTAGCAAAAAAAGCCCCACTGTCTCTAATTTTACCCAAAAAAACCTTCTTGTTGTTGTTTTTTTAATTTTATTTTTATGTTTTGCAAATAAGGTAGAAGCATCTTGGTTATCAAAACACAATATCGTACGAAATATGGGCGGGATCGGACAAGTGGGCGTAGAAATCCCCATACGAGCTCATTAAAAGATTTCTGTACATCTGGAGAACGGCAAGAGCCAAAGGTTCCAACTTTGGTGAAGCATCTTGGTTATCAATTCACAACATATGACGAGATTGGACAAGTAGGCGTGGCATTTCCTATTAAAGATTTCTGCATACCTGGAGAACTGCAAGAGCCAAAGCTTTCAAATTAGGTAGAAGCATCTTGGCTATCAGTATATAGCAAGTGAGCGTGGCACAATTTGAATTATTTATATTTAAAGAACGGTATTTATATAAATTTCTTTTATTTTCGCACCATGGTGAAGGGCATATACGATTCGGCATAGCTAAATATGGCACTCTCACTTGTTCCATCTATTGTTGGTCAGATTTTTTTGGTTTCCTCCCAAGTAGACTCAATGAGTTATCACTGGCTTGCGATAAGATTAAATTTGTGTGCAATTAGTTGCTTGCTTTACGAAAGCGGAACACTTACAACACATAAATATTTATATTTCGTGGAAAAGACAGTGTTTGTTAAACGTTAAATGAAAAAAAAATTCATAACACTGAGAAGGTATAATTTTTTAATCGATTTCTTTTTCAAATTTAGGCAAATCTAAGGAAACTTTTGCATAATCATACAACAATTTTTTCCACGACTTAATTCATTAATTTAAAAACTTTTAAAAACTTAACCCTAACCCTTAAAAATACACCCTTTTGGACCAATTTAAACTTTCAAATGGCTTAAAAATGCCACAAATATGTCAAAAGTACTTGAGGTCTAATGAAAAAATAATAAACTTAAATTAGCCATAAGTAATTCAGCCTTTTAAAAAGAAGTAACAACCATAATTTTTTTGTTTAATTCAAAACTGTTTCACATCAGCAAAAAAAAAAAAAAAAGTTTAAAATATAAAAAGAAAAATTGTTTAATTGTGTAAGAAGAAGAATTAAAATAGCGATTAGAACATTCCTTTTTTTTTGTTTGTCTTTTAACTTGAAAATAAAGCAACAAAATCATTTTTCTTTTCCTTCCCCATTTTTTTCTAATTTCCCTTGACTTTTCACATTTAATATATTTTTTTCTTTATATTGAATTTTTTTCAAATACTCTTCTTTCAACTCCTTAAGAACAACGAAAGGTGTATGTGTGTGTGAAACTATGTTCCAGCAAAGAAGTAGATCTTTGTATGTATGTGTACCTTATTAAATGTCCTTTGTTTCTTAATACTCTACGACGCCACCTTATTATCTGTTTTATGTCTGAAAATGGTTATTTGAAAAATAATTTTTAATCTATTTAAAAATTTTACACTGTTACAAGCAGCAGCTTGTTTCGTTCTGTATTTGTTTACTAAATATCAATTCTATTTGTATTTACAATCTTTATTTTGTCATCATCAAACTTTACAAAAATACCTTTGGGTGAACAAAGAAAGACTTAGAAAAAATTATGTTTTCTTTGCATCCGTTTGGTTTGCACTATCAACGAGAATCACTATTAGATTCGAAAATTAAAATTTGAAATTTGTGTAGATAAAAAAACCAATTGTTTAAGAAATTTTCATTCTTCTATACAAGGTGTCGCAAAAGTCATCACACTATCGGAATATTCTTTAGTTTTTGCCAAATGGCGTTAGTTCTCCTTTTACATTTGTCAAGTTAACAAACACAATATACATGTCAATAAGAAATTGAGCGCTTTACTCCTTAAAAATGCGATATAATTATTTCGATTTCAGGAAGCTGCATTTGCGGATCATCTAATTTCTCGTTTTAGTGATGTGCACTGGCCGGCGGGATTGCCCAATTTTACCGTTCTAGACTGGTTTTTGTATGGTTTCTACAAGTTATGAGTCGTTTATCAAAAAGCCTAAAACTCTTGAAGTCCTTTAAGAGAATATCGGTCAGGAATGCGGGAAACTTTGGCCGGAAGTTTTGGCAAGAGTGATGGAAAATACCATAAATCGGTCCGTATCGGATATCCATTTTCTTCTAAATGAAAAAAAATATGTACATCATAAAAACACAAAACTGAACCCAAACGAAAACTTAAGTATTCTCTTTATTATAAAAAAATACGATCAAGTAACATCTAGTGACAAATTTTGAGCAACCTGAAAAAACGGCTAGCACCACTGGATTCAGCGTACCCGAATTAGGTTAAAACGCCAGGTGCCCAGCTTGTCAGTTTTTTCAACTAGCACAGTGTAATAATTAGTTTGTTTGCATATTTTTAGCTTTTTCGGTATGCAAATGTTTGCAAATGCTTATTTTAAACATTTTAGTGCATATTTAAACTTGTCTTAGTGATAACCAGGGAAACCAGAAATATGCTCTAAAAAGCACGTTTTATGCGCATTAAATATCCAGTAAAAACTGGAAAATATGCCCTGCAAAATGTTAAAAATATGCGTAAAAAAATCAAAAATTGCCAATTAAATGACAAAATATTTAACAATTTGAAAAAAAAACCCTAAAAATATTATCGCTTAAGCCCATATTAGGATAAACTTCATATAAGAGATGTTTCCACCGAATATTATCTAAATATTAACATCCATATGGGTTTTTGTCTTAAAAGGGATTTTAGGTACGGCCACTAAATTGTTAACAAATGTTAACATTTAAAGGAAGTTAAAGCTATTTAAGGATGGGAGCTTTGGGCAAATGTGAAACTCATCTGGGAAGCATATGGCCGCAACAAGTTGATTCCAATGATCTCGATCATTAGCGCTATGATTGACTTCGTTCCACTGTAGTCGTAGCTCGAACAGTTCGGTTATGATTTGGCGTTTCCAGGTGTGTGATAGTCGTCCGATGCGCCTGCTTCCCTGTGGGTTCCAGTCTATGGCCTTCTTAGTGATATCGTCTAATGGCTTGCGGAAAGTGTGTCCAAGCCACCCCATTTACGTTTTCTTATATCCATCTCAATTGGTTGCTGGTTGGTATCTGACCAGAGTTGGGCATTTGATATTAAGGAGGGCCAGTAAACACGCAATACTCTACGCAGGCATTTATTAACAAATTTGCAGTAAAATATTTTTAAGGCGAATTTAATTTTAATACCATCATAATTATATGGCATTTCTATGTACTTATTATACACATCGCATAACATTTATCCTTAATGACAACCTGCTTTGTCTTACAAATTGAGAGTAAAAATTAAATGTAGATGGCGAAATTGAAGTAACAGAATAAAAAAAAAATTATTTCCTGCGAAAGCTCATGTAAGCATCTAAAAAAATGAACATGTATCAAAATATACCTTAAAATGGCCAAATATGCTGCAAAAATACTCGTTTAACCACATCATGCACAAAAATGCTACAAACGGTAAAATATGCATAAATATGCACTAACAAACCGATGCCAAAATTCCTCAAAGGCTCTAAAACGGATAAATATATTGTTTGTGCCTTCATTGGTCGCACAAGGGAAAACATGCAATTGCATATTTATGGGTTCCCTGGTGATAACTATTAAAGTAATTTTTTACTAAAATATTAAGAAAGTCTTTGCAAGATTTATATTTTTTTGCATTAAAATATTTAAAACTTGTTTTTGATAAAAAATTAGTTTGTTGGCAACCGAAACAAATTTCGATAACGGAATCGGTATTCAAGTTATTGTTATTTCGCTATCGGTATTAATGCCATGTTTGGAATTTCAAACGGTATTTAGCGATATCGGTAATAAAAGCGTTATCGGTTGCCAACTTTGTATTTAACAGAACAGCGTACCATAATAACAGGTACTCATGTTAATCTTAGAAATTTTGAAAACCGAAGCAAGACCAAATTCCTAAACAACCATTTAAGAACAAGCTTGTTTCTCTTTTATCATTTTATAAGCAATTGTAAACAATTTTCACAATTTGTCTTTTCACCACCCCATAGTGCCGTAATCAAAACACTTTTCCTTAGCTCGTGACATTCACGAACATTTTGTTTATCTGTTTGTTTATTTTGTAGCATTTATTTGTTTAATTTTTTTTTGTGGGAGCTGTTTTTTCATACACATTGCAAACTACGAACTATGTCAACAGGTGTTTCTATAGTTTTATAGCATCAGAGGAAAAAAATGACATTGACAAAAAATGTTTTAGAAAAAAGCAAATAGGAAAAAAAGAAAAGACAACATAGAAATGTAATAAAATCCCACTCTACCAACGGATATGAGAATTTAATAGTAAGTTTCATTTGCCCCTAGCAGCAGATATTGCTAGTCCTGCAAATTAAGTGTTACAGGATTCGAAGAAGAGTTTTTTACAATAAATAAAATGCTTTTAAAGCATATTCTAGTTTTAGGTTCATTTCTCTCTTCTTTTGGTATTGTGTTACAATCTCTTGTTGCTTGCAACATAATTATCTGGATTTATTCTAATTATAATCGCATCACACTTAAAGTGTCTACTGTGAAAGAGTGAAATATTTATGTTGTTGGCGGCGAAGGTCATAAAACTGGTTTAATTTACAAGAGGTTATGCAAAATTTTGTTCTCCTAGCTAAAATATAAATTTTTAATCAAGGCATTATTTAGTTAATTAATTAATAAGAGAAAGGCTTTTTTTAAAGATGTTTGACATAAAACTAACTGTGATTTTTTTTTACCGTATCAGTTATAAAAAAATTAATATATGTATATGCATATTCTTAACTCGCTATTAGATTTTAAACTCCCATACAAACACACTTTGGAATTTTTTTCAGGTTGCAGAGTTAATGCTCCTATGCAATTTTAACATCATTTTGGGCAGAATTTACATCTTTTTCAATTTTAAAAACTGATGGAATTAAAGCAAAGTGTAATTCCGATATTTCGGACACCTGCTAATCCGGACCGCGCGGTTTTCTACCTCAATAATTCGGACAGCATTTATTTTTGTTGCTTTGGCAACAAAAACTTCAACTGCGTAACATTAGTTTTGATTCTGAAGAATTTTTACCGTTAGTTTTTTATTGTTTTTGCGATTTAAATCAAGAAATGTCTTCAGTTTTTATTATTAGTGAAAAGAAGCGGATTGCTTACTTTTGCGCAAACATGATTAAAGATTTTTTTGTTAGTATTTCTACTACGTTCAGTCAAGTTCAACATGCCATCAATTAATAACAAGAAACATAATGTTTTAACTATTGATCACAAAAAACTAATTTTGACAAAATTAGCACAAGGAAAGTCTTTGCGCCAACTTGCAATAGAGTACAAATCAAATTTGCCGGATTTCCATTTTTGGGTACTATATTTTTCCCCCATTAAAGTATCAATTATTTTAGTATTGTAGTGGCAGCCCATAATTTAGTACGAATATGTCAATGAATGGAGGAAAATGTTTTGTAAAAAAAAGTGCCAACAATTGTTACAATTTTCACCCCTTAAATGTTCGAATTTCGAAAAAGTACCAAATTCGTATACGTATTTTGTTGATAAGTTTCGAATGTGGTGTTAACTTTGTTTCTATGTTTATTGGTTCAAAAGATAGATGGGGTGCCAAAAAAGAACTAAAATTCAGATTTTACCCGTTTATCCCCTAATAGGGCCGAATTTCAAAGAAGTACCAGACACCTGTCCGCTTATTTTTCTAAAGAAGAACGATAAGTATTACATTTTTTTCATCTCTTTTAGTTTTGGAGATATAAGGTTACCGAATTTTTTTGTTCACTGAACGTGTAGTCAAATTTATATAAAAAACACTAAAAAAACTGAGTGCTTTTCAGACAAATTTTACTACACGTTCAGTCACTTGTGTTGTGAAAACAGCACATAAAGCTCAAACAATTATTAATTTTACAAAATGAACTAGTGATGTGTAAACGATCAAAACAAATAAAATATAACTCGTTATTTGAATCCTTTTTTCATCAGCAACTTAATCATCATCTTATTTGCACTTTTACTAAATAATTTTTGAACTCTGTTTATTTTGTTAAATAAAAGAGAAACTATCGTACAATTATTCATTTATAAAAAGCAATTTTTTTCTCACACACGACAAAAAAATGTAGATACGAGTACGAATATGAATTAATAACCACCGTTTTGCATCATTATGGTGTTCGAAGGTGTTGCCACCTTCCAATCAAAAAATAGCGTAAAACGTTTTTTAGTTAAAATGCTGGGGCCTGATTCTGGCAGTCGTGATCGAAAAATTTCTCGATTCGTAAGCAATTTATTATCTAATTATTTTAGTCAATACTGAACGAATCGGAATTATTTTTTCAGTGTTATAAAGCATTGATTTGAGTTTCACAATACTGAACAAATAATTTCGATTCGTTAAGTATCTACTGAAATAAAATTGCTTTCGAGTCGAGAAACTACTCGGTCACGACTGCCAGAATTAGACCCCTGATTATGAATATGAATTAAAAAGAAGCTTTTTAAGGCTTAAAATGTTTTTTAACTAAAATGTATCTAAAACGTGCATTGAGAGTTTTTTTTATTAATACGGCTGTTAATGTTTACATTTATTTTTCGCTTTAGTATTGCCAAGTTTAGAACAAATGAATTCGCTTTGTGTAATATTGTTTTTCTTCCTTGCTTTAAATCGTCCACACACCACACGCTAAAAGTTCGAAAAACTTAAAAAATCATAATGTTTTACCAATACACCTACATTTTATGCAATGGCAGCTCAAGTGGTAGCAAATTTTGCGTACGAGTAAAAGAAAAATATGTGTATCAAAAAATTAAATTATTTATTTTATTGTTCATTTGAACAACTATTAGCAGTATGAGTTTATTTTAAAATCCCTATTTTGATTTTTAATACAGCATTGTCTGTGTGACGCATACATAAATAAAAATTTCAAATTTACAAACACATCCTGATTGCATCAACATGAGCAGTATGTGTCTATGGGACCCTTAACAAAAACATCTAAATTTTTTTTTTATTTATTATTTTTTTATTCATTTATTCATTTACAGAGCTACCTTATCCTGCAGCCACACGTTCAATAAACCACTTTGAAGTTGTTCACGCAAACTGCTTGTCAAAACTATTTTGAATTGGCAGCTATGGCTCAGGCTGCACTCAATTTGATAATCAATTTCATTTTAAAAATGTCCCCGTCGAAGAAACAACTCAAAATAGTAGCTTGACTCAATGTATTTTGTTAAAAGGCACAGTAATTTTAAGAATATAAAATTTTTTTTTCAAAAAGCACATTTGTTTTTGAAGAAATATAGGTTTTACAAAGGAAGATATAAAATTAGTTTGTAATCAGCTGTTTAATTGATCGTAAAATTGCCAAACAAATGGAAAGGTAAAATTAAAAGCAGCCTCGTGGGCAATTTAAATAGTGTGAGTGTGTTGGTAAAAAAGTGAGAGTATATTGCAAATTGAAGGGAATTGAGAGGCAAAACTTGATAGTGTGGCCACCAAGTAAATATGAGGGTTTTTTAAATATGAAAAGTCTATTGCCAATACAATTTCAATAAAACAAACCGAACTAAGGATCTCGAAGCGGATTTTCCGTCAGGATGATGTTAGATTCGCGACCTTAAGGTTTGTTTCATATAAATTGTATGAAAATTAGAAGTTTTAACATGAAAAAGACGCTTGATGCCCTTATTTAGTAGCTTAGTTAGCATACAAATATGGGCTAATGCGGATGGCATTTTATTAATTAAAGATAAGGACACGCTTGAAAGGGAGTTATTGATGCTTGAACTTTAAGCATACAATATTGGTCTAATTATTAATTATGAGAAGTCAAGATATATGTACAAAATCGTCTCTGGGGTAAAACCTAGCGAAATAACTTTAGCCGGTAAAAGATTTGACGCAGTTAACGAATTCATGTGTTTGGGAGTAGTGGATAAGCATAAAACAATATACAACTGTGACGACGAAAGAAAGAATTTAAGCTAAAACAAGTACGAAAGTATAGTCGGTAAAACCCGACCATATGATACCCTACACCACAGTATAAAAAAGCAAATTTTTGGCAAGTGCACCCTATTTAGGACCCATGGCCAATCATGGGTCCGCCACAACAAAAATATGTAACTTAGTTTAAGATTCATATGAAAGTTCTTTGTTCCGAATATTAATTAAATATCTTCATCTATATGGAATAGGTTTGCCTTTAAGTGATTTTAGAAGGGGGTTAATATGGGAACTACGATTAATCTTGGACCCACCAGTACAACATTTTGTTATGTCATAGAAGCTACGTAAAGTAGTTATCGTCAATTTGTATGTTAATACCAACATTTATAAGGAAGTTATGGCAATAAAAACCAGGGCTGTGGAGTCGGAGTCGGTGTTGAAGAGTCGGAGTTGACGTTTTTGTGCCGGAGTCGGAGTCGTAGTATCCACAAAAACTCGCGACTCCGACTCCAAAGTTTTTCGGCATAAAAAATTTAAAAAAATTTCCAAAATAAAAATGATCTTCTTAAAACACATTTAAAATCTAAATAAATGGTTTATGAATACTGCTCTTATGTGCTGTTTCCAAATGACAGGCGATGGACTGAGTGCTTTTCATATACAGGGGTGTGCTGGAAATCGCAAACGTAAAACGCAAGAATTTTAAAAGTCGTTTTTAAATAAGATTTTTGTAATAAAATAATTTTATGACAAATATTTTACAAATATTTTCCTATTAACCAGGATTTTAAACCAAAAATTATAAGAATTAGGTTTAAAGTTTATTAAAAACAACTTCCAAATTCTTGCGTTTGCGATTTCCAGCACACCCCTGATAAATTTTGCCACATAATCAATCGCCTGTCATTTGGAAACAGCACATTAATGTTTGCGTACGGTAATTGCTTCTCAAAAACTCTAATTTTTAGAAGGCCGTACGGTAATGAAAAAATAAAAGTTAACATCACTGAGTATCATATACATTTAGCATCAAGATTATAGTAGGAGTCGGAGTAGGAGTCGGAGTCGGAGTCGGACTAGGAGTCGGAGTCGGAGTCGCACTTAAAAAATTTCAGCATTTGGAGTCGGAGTCGGAGTTAGTACTTTTTTCAGACGACTCCACAGCCCTGATAAAAACTATTTGCGGCAGTAGTATGTTTGTGGGAGCTATAGTCAAAAATGGACAGATTCCGATAAAATTTGGTAAGATTATTTGGACTGCAATAAAACAAGTTTGGATAGGCTAAAACTGCGACCTGTACTTTGCGCACAAGGTCAACTTGAATAGCCAGCCAGGCGGACGGACTCAGAAATTGACATTTTAAGGTGTTACAAACATCAGCACAATTGCATAGTACTCCCTTCAATATTGGGGTGTGTGGGTATAAAGTGAGATCATAGGAGAGATTATAATGCTCATATATGGGGATGCGATTTTTATTCAGATTTTCTGTTTTCTGTCGGTAGTCTTAAAACAATGTCGACGCATTATCTTTCCGAATCATTAAATTTGCGTTAAAATGGCATCGATTTTCTTTTGCATATTTTGCTGAAAATGCACATTTTGCTGAAAATTCATATTTTTGCATATTTATGTTTTTATTGCATTTTTTTTTTGCATATTTTGCCAATTTTGAGTGATTTTTTTAATACCCATATTATGAAAAAAGTTCTTAAAAATTTTAAAATATAAAAAAAACATTCCAAAAAAAATTATTTAAAATTTATAAATAAATTCTTTTGGAGCTTTGCTTTAAATACAAGATTTTAAACATTTCGGTAAAAGATCCTTATATTTTAAAACGATAACTCACAAACAAAAGTAATAAGTTTTCGTTAGAAACAATTTCTTATCCTTCTTTATTGACTAAAAATCTTCCTTTATGTCGACAATTTCATATTGCTCACATAAAATATTAACTAGAATTCTTCTGAAATAAATTTTTGAATACAAATTAAAAAAAAAATATTTATGTATCTTTTACTGCACTACGCATTTTGCGATTTTAAATTAAAACTCAAGCTAAAAGTCAAAAGTAAAATTAAGTTTGAATTTTTTTTTTTTTATTTTAACACAACTACTTATTATTAAGTTCATTAAGAATATTCAGTTATGACACAACAGTGTCATCATCAACCACAGCACCACAGTCCAAACTGTCATTTGCTGAGTTGGCAAATTAACGTCATGAGTCTAAAATAATGAGTTTAAAATCTTGAAGTTTTTAATAAAAGTGAAAAGTACGATAAATTTGTTAATCCCTTTTGAGGGAAACTAACAAGGTAAACTTCAACTTTAAATAAACCTTGTGTTGTTTAGTTTTCCTCTTGTTGAATAAAAAAAAAATGATTATGAAAATTTTCACGAATTCGTCTTGTTGTTGCAGTCAAGTGCATATTTTCAAAATGAGTTTTACAAAGTATGTATGTATTAAATGCAGCATCTGCCGGGATAAAGATTGTGTCTAGTCATTATCATAAAAAAATAGCGAAAAGTTAAAGGATGAAATTTAACAACCTGTAAGAGTTTATTAAAGACATCGTAATATTCCTTTTCTCTGCTCATGATTTATTAAGACGTTACTTATACGACATGTGTTCCTTTCTTCATTTAACGAGTATTAAATAAAGTGTGGTTAAATAAAGGAATCCAGTCATGTAAGGAAAATACTGTTAAATAAAAGAAAGCAAAAAAAAAACATTACATTAGGGTAATAACTACTATTGAGGGGCAAGAGACGGTAAAAAAACAAAATTCCCCATTTTTATTTATTAAACGTTAGAAACAATGTTCGAAAATAAACACTAAATATCGCTCCTTAGTGTACGGTTCGGTAGATTTGTGGAAAACACAAACGCTAATAGTGTTTCTGTATAAAATAATTAAAAACTATAAACTTTTCCCTATTTATCATCTTTCGAACACAAAAATAATACTGTGTTTATCAAACTTAACAAAAGATAAGAACATTTAATTCCGTTAGGTTTTTTTTTAAACCACAAACTTCATTGTGTTGGGTTCAGCTCATTAATGTTCGTTCCTTTTTCTTGTGCGTAGCGTCCTTTGGCTGGTAAAAAAACCAAACATTTTACACAAAAACATAAACTGTTCGTGCTGCGGTTGTTGCTAAAATTTTTTGTTTGATCAATTCTTTATCAATGTAAAAAAAGAAACATCATAAAACATTAAAACATAATGTTTGTCTACAGTATCACTTCAATTGTTCTGTTTTTTTAACGAAGAACAGAACACTATATAATGTAAGTTCCTTTCTTGTAAATAGTTATGAACGGTATTAAAGGTTGTGTTCGTATACACAAACTCTAAAAAAAATTGATATCGTTTCTAGGTGTGTGTGCCGAACAGAAAAAATGTTCCGTTTTTTTTGAACACTGGTTGGAAATTCAATTACATATTTCATTCTTACTTAATTTACCGAGAAATTGTAACGTTGACCTTCAGCCCACTGTAGTGAAACAGACCAGAGCCTAACCTAGCCTATCCGGACAACCAGTATACAAATAATAACATGGAGTTTTGGTATTTTGGGATAAAGTTAATCTTTAAATAAAAATCATATCGTCGGCTAATCTTGCAAACCTGCTAACTCCGTTTTAACGCAGAAGAGACAAAAAAGTTTTTATTTTCCCCATTTGCTGCTTGAGAGCCAATCCAAAAATTTAGTTGGTTTTACACACTTCAAGACTCAAATTGAAGAAAACCTACAAGCTGGGCCCTGTTTCTCAAAACTACAAGTTACAAATCCACAAGTAAAATACATAAAAAGTATCAATTTTACAATTTTAGTTTTTGTTTCAAATGTATTTTACTTGAAGATTTGTAACTTGTAGTTTTGAGAAACAGGGCCCTGATCGACAAGGCGCATCTTTTTCAACCACACGGCATTAAAATCTCAATTAACCTAAAATGTGGATTTAGCAGAATTGCATATTAAGCTGACGATATGTAAATTAAAATTTTTTGCCGAAATTAATGCAACAGCACAATCCCATGACGTACATTTCTTAAATACTTAACTAATATAATACCCTACACCACAGCAATTAGATTCAAATTTTCGAGGGCTTATCCTATGGTACCCATGTACAGAATAAATATAAGGTTGAGACCCGTTTTCACAACTATTTAATCGGCCTTATAGATAGTGTTTCGTTATTAAAACTTTACTTTTACCTAAAGTAAGCAATAAATTAATGGTGTTTGCTTTTCTACAAAAAATGTCACATTTTATTTAAAAAAATGCAATTTGGTGTTCGTTTCTTAAAAATGCTTTGCTCTATAAAAGCGCAGCGTATTTTATTCTAACGCCCCGTATAAATCGAGAGTGTTGATAATGCCCTGTAAAAAGATGGCTTCTGTTTATATATGGGGTTACCAGACGAAGTTGGGAAAAATCGCCTCTAATCAGGACAGTAAAAATTTAAAGTTAAAATAGATATTTTTTCTATTGTTTTAAAGTAAAAACAAAAGAAAGCATTACATTGTTAATGGTAGGTTGGCAGTGACATAAAATATAAATGGATTCGGTGTTATAAAATTGGTTTTGAAAAAAAAGTCAAATCAAGAAATCGTTAAAACTTGGTGTTAATAAATCGGCAATCTGGCAAAGGTATTTTCTTGTTTACATATATTATGGAAAATAAACTAAAGAAATTGGAATGTCGTCATTTATTTTGTTCATTTCTTTATTTATTTAATATAAACCTATTAACAAATTGGGTTTATGTATATTTTTTTATATTTTGATGAACAAACTTTTTGATTAATTTTGTGTTTTGTTCTCGTCAAATAAAAAATTGCAGTATTACATGCTCGGCAAGACATTTTATACATGCACCTTTTAAAATGTGATACTTTTTTGTAGAAAGGAAAACACCATAAGGTTTATCCTGGAACACCTTTTATACGGCCGATAAAATCCTACCTTTAGCTATCGGTAAGTTCTGAAAACGGGCCTTATATTGATATAAGAGTTCTATTCGAGATTAGTTTGTTCTAAAGCAATTTTGGAGAGGGGGTTTATATGGGACATTTAGTCAATTAAAGTAAAAGTAAAAATTATTTAATGACATAATAAAAGTTATTGTTGCAAAATGTTATATCAATACCAAGATTTATAAGTAAGCTACGGCATTTTAAGCTATTTTAGATAGTGCTTATTTCTATGCAAGGCGAATTCATAAAAGGTGGTCTTATTTTGAAAACAGATAAAACACTATCAAATACTCTAACGTTGAGTCAAAATAATACAACACTGCAGTAAAAAACTAAACTGTTCACTTTCACACAAACATTTTAATTTAAATGTCAAATTAGTAACAGCATAAAATTTTGACACATGGTTAGTTATCAGCTGCTGCTTACGTAGCAAGCCAAAACCACCATGTATGAATTCGCATTGGGTCTATGGGTATACAAAGACCGATGTTCAAAATGTTTGGTACACGCAAAAAATTGTAGGTTATTTTACCAAGTCCTGCATTAGTTATTTATTTAAAAATAAAACATACGTATGTGAAAAACAAAATAAGGAAAAAAGCAGCGGGACTATCCTGCAAAATGTGGAACCACTACTACCACTAAGATTTTGCAAAAATTCATTTTATTCGACTGGAATTCACGTGAAGATCGGTCCATAATTTATCCTAGCCCCCATATAAACTCTACTCGCGGAAAACAGTTTATTCCGCCTTAAGCTGTAATACGTAATGCTATCAGAATAAAATTTGATACTTCATAGTTTTATAGGACTAGAAATCACACTAATAAATTTCGTGATGATCGGTCCATAATTTCGTATAGGCCCCATATAAAGCCTACTCTGCTAAATTAATTTAATACGCCTTAAACCGTAGCAGATATATTTACTGTGGTAACATTTCTTCCAACTTAGTGTAAAATGACCAGATAAAAAGTCATGCAATTTTGTGATAAACGGTCCATAATTTAACTTTGATTCCATATTTAGCAGCCTTCTGAAATTCACAAATTTTACTCAAAATTGTCGGTCAATCATTTAATGCTGATGTCTGTTTTAATAAAGATAAATTAATAATAAATTGGTGAACCGTTTTCAAGTCATCGTAATATATGAAGCGGAAGTGCCTTAGTTTTGGAAATAACGGTATTTCTTGAAAAGTCGAGCTAAGTGAAGATTTGGTTTCAGCCTCCCTAATTACCTTAAAAACAACATCCAGTTCTTAATCAACAAAAACTTTGTTCCCTTGTCTTATTGGTAATTTATAGAATAAGTATTGCTTAAAATTTTTTTTATAACTATTGCTAATTGATTTATTTCATTGTCAGATGAAAATACTTTTTATATAGAAAAACGTTACAACTTAACTGCCTGTTTACGATTTCGAACGTCAATGTTCGCATAGAAATATACTTTTAAACCAAAAACACATTTTCGAATTAAAAATAAATATCAAAATTTCAAATTAAAACTCGACAGTTCAATTAAAAAATCACAATTGCTGTAATGTTTAAATTTAGATTAGTGTTAAATAAAAAATTTATATGTGACCTTCCCCGAGAAAAGGGTCCCTTCAGGTCACATATACATATACTTTTAAGATTTAAAAATCAGTCTGCAGATATTTTAACCAAGAAATATAAGGGCAAAATATTAACAATAAACTAAAAAGTAAAATTTTAATTCTTGTACAAAATAATAATTTTCCAAAAATAGAAAAAATATATAAATTTTCTGTGTGGATATATTGCAAAACATAAAAATAAAAATTTACTCTGCTATCATTGTTAGTTTTTCAAAATTTTTAGGTAATTTTACAAAATTCATCGGTAATTTTTTGAACATGGAAATTATCTTAGTTTATTGTTATCTAACCTAAGAAATCTTGTTACTGGCATGTTAGGCCGAGGCCACACAATGAGCGGCAAAGCGGCGAGCGGCAGAGTGGTAAGCAGCGAAAAATTAAAACACATGAAATATTTATGAAGTGGCTACGCAATGAGCGGCATTTCTGACCGGCTAAGTGGCGCCGCTCAGGAATGTAACTTTATCTAATTTTTAGTGGTTTTCTGAGTGGAAAAAAATAAAAAATGAAGCTTATAATTTCTTTCTTACAAGGTTTGAGCAATAAAAAAGATTACCGGGATGTTAGGACTCAAAGGATAGGGTTTCTGATAAAAAAAAATACATTTGCATTTAAATGCTATTGTTTATGAAAAATTCTAATTTTTAAATGAAAATAAGACGAATATTTACGCATTTTTAGTCAAAATATATTGAAAATTAGCTAATATTTTGAAAATTCCCTACATACGCCTTAAAAATATCAGTTCTTTTATCTACTGAGCTTGAATTTTTCCGAAAAATTCCCTACAGAAAAGAGAAAATCCCCTGCTATTGGCATCACTGATTTGGTGTTAACTTTTTGCAACAGAAAATCAATGGTTTTCGCAGACATACGGCAGTCTTGCGTAGATATGGTATAAATGGTTAAATTCGCCGCAATGTCGCCTTACTTGATTTGTAGGATGAAAACCGAATTTTATATTCTTAAACAAATTAAATTCTTATAAATGTGTATACGATTTTCGCGTAATAACATTAAACAAGCCTCTCTTGACAATGGCATCTTAGCAACTAACCAATCAGAAGTGACGCTCAGTAATTGCCGCTCATTGGCCTCTGCCTTACCCTTGCGCTTTGTTAATTTTATACCATGTTTTACCGAATTTTATCTTTTAATTTGTTTGCTTGTAATACAATAAAATCATTTAAAGAACGGTTATTCATTGTTACAACGAACAAATTCATTGGACGAAAATTAATAAATTTTTCGTTTGTTTAACGTACATTTTCATTGTCTTCACGTATCTTTTTGGTTCAGTTTAGTGTTATTTAAAATTTTTTATTGTGCCTATAAAAACTTGTTCTGTGCTTATCAGTATGAAAAACCAAACGTAAATCAGATATGAGAATTTGTTTACCATGAAGAGTTTAATGTCGATGTTTCGCTTATTATTAGTGACAATTTAACTGTAAAACGAAAGCGCGTGAACTGTTGCACCTGAATAGTAAAATAGCATTTATTTATATTTATAGAAAAAAATGCTGTCAACAACGTGATTATCGTCACCAATATTTTTTTTATTATAAAAAACAGTGGGTCAAAAATATAAAAGACCTTAACTGTTTGATTTAAAAACTAAAATTAAGAATAATAATAACTTTATTAAAGGGATATCATGGCAATATTTAATAACAATTCTTTTTTTTCTGCATAAAATTTGCTTTTGATTAATAAGAAAGAAAGCCCCACTGTGTATGGTGTATCTGCTTTTATGTTTATTTCTCTATTTACAAACCATAAAACTTCTGCCTGAAGTTACGAGTACCAAACAATAAATTATTTAATGTTGACTGGATAAAATTCATACGTTCCTACACACATTCGCACTCTTACATCATCTGGAGGTTTGTCTACAACCAGTGAACAAGTTCACATAAAATAAACAATTGTCTAGGAGAATGTTGGGAGAGTATCTATGAGTGTTTCTGTGAAACATATGAAATCAAAAGTTGCAGTAAACGCTTGAAAAATTTTCTGGATTCCTCTGAGTTCCTCTCTCTGCCTCCGTCCCCCATCTTGTCTTGTTAACCACACTGCAGAAGTTGATGATGATTCTGATGTTTATGACGCACCTTAACACTACATTATCTTTATCTTAAATTTGATTTTTTTCTCATTTTTTTTTTGCTGTCTTGTAGCTGGTGTTTTTGTTACAAGTTTTGTGTGATTTGCAACCTGTTGCATGACTAGATTTAAAGTTCAACAAATGTTTATTATTTAAGGTTAAAGTGTTAATGTGAAGAAATTAAGTTGTGCGTTGCAGTAAATATTTCTGTATTTAAAATTGTTAAGGACTGTTTTAGATCTTTGTTTAAACTATAAATTGTATTATATTTTTTAAGTAAACAATATACCTACCACACATACGCATAATTATTTAATAAGTTAAATTTGAATTGCAATTGAATTAACTTTTAAGCTGGCTTTGCGAAGCACTAATGGTACATTTAAAAAAATAAGTGCACAATTATGCGCTACGCAATAAGACATACAGAGGTGCAGAAAAGTAAGTGAAGGAACTCTAAACTGGTTTAAAAAAAAAAAAATTTTAAATGCCACAGCATTCTTTTACTATGAAGCAGGTTTCTAGGGGAGAATACTAAATAAGAATTGTAACAAAACATTCAGTGTGTAGCTACACTCATTAGTTTTTATATTCGTTTAATAAAGCGCTTTTCGTAAGAGAGATGGTAAGCGAAACTATTACATTTCTCCCTTTCAAAGCAGCTTTGCTTAAAGCATCATTTTTTTGCTGGAAAGTTTATAAGCGATATTATAAACGATATTTTTAAACTTCTTGAACCTTCGCCGAAACTTCCACTACACTATTTCAACTTAACGTCAACTTTTTTTAGATAACGAATATTTGCTTTAAAATTCTATTTTGAATGTCTAACAATCTTTTGCTAAAGGGTGGATATATTTTAAGGACAGATGTTGGTTTTAAATAAAACAAATTATTAAGGAAATTATTGCCATTTCTTCGTTTTGTAATTTTCATAATTTTTTAATATACAAAATTTGCAATTTTTTTTTTTTTTTTTTTTTTAATTTTACGTAAATAACCATTTCTCAGCCATTTTTTTTTTTGGTGATTTTTAAAAATTGGATTTTTTTTTCAAAGCTGGCAATTTTGTCTTAAAAAATAAATATTTTGTAAATCGCTTGATGCTACTCTTCATTATGTTATGATTTTTTGAATTTTTTCTGAAAAAAGTCAGAGAATGTCATTTCTTTCCCCCTCTCTCTCCTACAAACCCAAGGCTTGACGAGTCAAACTTGATGTGTGTGAACCGGCCCTATGTAAAAGAAATAAGACTTAAAGTAAAATGTTGTTCCCTTGTGTTATTATTTACTAATTAAGTTAAGAAAATAAATAAAAATTTTTTAAACAAAATGCTAAGGCTTGATCAATTTGCTGGTTACGTTTTTCTTATTGTTCTTTTTTTTTCGTCAAATATTTGTGAGGTCGAAAAAACCTTCTTTTATTTTTTCTTTATTTTTTGTTGTCATATAAACGCTAATTGTATTTTATAGCCAATAACTAAAATATTTAGAAGAAAATATCAAATAAAATATTTATTTATATAGGAAAAATTGTTAATCAATTGTTTTTCCTCTTCATACTGGATATGTAGACTTAAGGGCAAAATTCTTAAAAAAAGAACAACAACAAAAAATAAAAAAAAAACAATTTTAAATATTTAGTAGAAAGTGTCAAATAAATATTTTGATATTGAAATTTTTCCATATCTTGAAAGGCAATAAAACCATAAATTTATTTAAAACAAAAACCAAATAATAAGAAAATCGAAAAGATATTTTTTTTTATACTCGCTCCTTTTTCCATTAATTTTGTTTTGTTTTTTCGTATCTATTTCTACTTAAGTATCTGTTTCTTTTTTGTAATTTTATTTTAAATTGCAAATATTTTTGCTGTGCTGTGTTTGTGTGTAAAAGTGTTTGTGTTTTCTTTTCTGACACGTAAATTAGACAAGACAACAAGTGTTATGTGGTGGTAAAAAAAATTCCATAAATTCCAATGTGCTCACAAATACTTTAACATTTCAGAGCAGTCAGTTATCCTTAAAACTCTAATACTGGTGTGAGATATTTTGCAATAATCCCTTCTTTTCGAGCGGCGCGCCGCTGCTGCGTTTTAAAAAGTGTTGGAAACAAGAAAATATTTTTGCCAAAAATTTAAAAATAAAGCAGGAGGATTATCATCGAGTATTTGCCAACGATTTGGAAAGTGCAACAATTACACTTGGGAAAAATGTAGTGATATTTAGAAAATTTGTAGCGAAGGTGTATCTCTTCTCTAAGATGCATTAGCAAAGGATAAATTATATCTAAGAGGAAATTAATGTTTAAGTATTTGGTGTTCGTCTTATATTTCTTGGAAATAAGAATGGGAAATAACAAGAGATGACATTTTGTTAAAAAAAAACCTTTCTAAAAAAAATTGTATTGGTGTATTTTGCTAAATTAATTCTGTTTGAACTTAAAAGAGATACAAATTTAAAGCAGGTTGGCGCAAAATTAGCTAAATGGTTTGAATTCTTTATAACTTTTTTAATTATTTTTTTTTGTTTATTCAGCATTTTTTGAAGAATACTTGGGGAGTTAAATATGAATTACTATACACTCGAACAAAAATAATTACGCTCGAAATTTTGCGAAAAATTATGGAAAAAATGTTTAAAAGAGCACGTATATGAGAAGCAGAAAATGGGCATCAGCAGGAAACCATAAATATGGAATTGCATGCTTTTCCTCGTGCGACCAATGAAGGCAGAAGCAATATATACATTTATCTGATTTTAGGGCTTCTTAAGAATTTTGGCATCGATATTTTAACGCATACTTTACCGTTTGCAGCTTTTTTAGATTAAATTCGCCGCAAAAATATTTGACTGCAAATTAAATTATTTTCGAATCACCCTTATCATGATGTGCAGTACAATGTTACAAATTAAAAATCTCTCCATCCTGGGCTGGTTCTTCGATTCTAAATGCCAAACTTTTATATGAATTTTAACCTCTTAACATACCATCGTTTTTGTGAGTCGATGACTGCCCGTCGTTTCCAAATAGGTTAAAATCTTGAAAATTCGTTTGTTAATACAGGGTGGCCCAATATTAACGATGTGGTTTGAATTCGTTATAACTTTTTTTTTAAGAAATAATTATAAATTTTTTTTTTAATACAGTATATAAATGGGGAATAGTTTTAGTTTAGTTAGGAAAAATAATATCTCGCAAGTGGTACCGAATACATTTTCCATAACCTTTCGCAAAACTTCAGGTGTTATGTTGTTTATTTCGTACAGCTAAGATAGATGAAATATGGAACATCTTAAGAATTTTGAAGGAAATTAAAGAAGAAGCGCGCTGGTGTTGTTGTAAATTTATGCTTGTTTAGATGACAATATTTTTCAGAATAGAAAGCACAATAAGTTTTCTTTAAAAAAAACACTTTCTAAAGTCCTTTTTTTAATATTCAACACAAAATGCTTTTTGTTCGTAAGAGGAAAGTCTTAGAGAGAATGTTGATGCTTTTGTTTTTAAAATTGTTATCTAGAAAGTGCCCAAACTAAAAAAAAGGTCGTTTTTACACCTTTTATGCCCGTAATTTCTAAAAAAAAAAACTGGTCGTGTTCGTACCTATCAGTTTTTTTCGACCTATTTCAACATTTATTTAGCGTCGATGTTTTATCCTTCAGTTTTTATTTAAAATATGACAGCTTTTACACCATTGATTTCTATGCACTGCTGGATTTCTTTTTGCAGATATTACGGGCATTTATCAGGTAAGCCTGTTATTCCTTGTAAAATATTTTAATATTCATCTTAGACCCCGTAAAGAAAATGAATGTATTCTTGGTTCTTAAATAGTTCTACAACGATTGCCCGTCTATGGAAAACACACTGACTCAACAGAAGAGAACAATATTGGCATCAAACTCTTTCTAGTTCTCCTTAGCTGATTGGCATTGAAGTCCAGTGCATTTGCTTCAATAGGAAAACAGTTGTTAACCCAAATGTGGAACTACCTTCGTACAAAATCGATATTTTTGTTAAAAAACTAAGAAACATAAATCGATGGCAAAATGCACCGATTCTCATTAAATTTCGCAAAAATTCGTTTTATATGACTTGAAACCATATCACAAAATTTTGTGAAAATCCGTCCCCACAGCTTACCATAGACCCCATATATAACTATCTGAATAGTTTTTAGTACGCCTTAGGCCATGACAAATAATGTGATTGCAGTAAAATTTGGTCTGTCATAGTTTCCTAAAATGTAAAATTTCTCTGCCAAATTACTGGAAGTGCTGTTCATAATTTACCATGTTCATAATACCCCATAAAAAGCCCACTCTGAAAAATTATTTAAATGAGACTTAAACGGCAACAAGTATGGCAAAGTTTAGTCTCTTGTAGTTTCATTGGAGTATAAAATTATAGTGTTAAATTTCCTTAAGAACGGTCCATAATCTACCATAGGAACCATATATGTAAAGCCTTTCTCGGAAAACATTTTAGTACGCCTTAAAACGTTACGAATAATGTAATTGTGGTAAAATTTTTTTGATCGGCCTACTCTTGAAATATTCATTCTCATGGTGGAGGGTTGCAAAAGCCGAGTATAGCACTTTAGGATTCATTTTAATTACCATTGTCTTTCTGTAAGAAAGAACTTTTTCTACTTTGTTTGTTAATAGTTGAAAAAAACTTATTTAAACATTTTGAAAGAACCCGCTTTTCTGTTTAACTGGAAAAGACACTGACTGGAATTACCTTCTTAATAATTAATATTAGAAAATATTGTTAATTTTGAAAAAGGGGTTTTTGTTAAAGCTGACAGAAAAGTTTGACATCAAAAAACCTTTTGTACTATTTCATTAAAATGGTAAAATGAACATTTTTCTTTTCAAGTACATTCTTGGAATCTTTTGTTTCTGCTTTGTACCAAGTGCCTTATTGTATACTTAATTGTAGCTATTTATAAAAAGGACCTTAATGAAAAAGGGAATGTAAGAAGAGATAACCTCACTGTTTATGATTGGTGTTTTAACTTAGCTTTGATATCATTGTAAATAAGACTTCAGTGGTTGTAATTCTCATTTGCTTTACAGTTTTATTTGTATAAAATATTTAGCTTTAAAAAGGTTTCCTGATGATCTGGCCTTATCAACCAGTGAAATGCGCATAGGAACTAGCTTATATCCCAACAATAATCTTGTTAATGAATACACAAATATATTCTTGAAAATAACTTTGATAAAAAGTATTTTTTTGAATACTGTTTGCCTTTATATTTTCATAAAATCATATCGCACTTGTTTCTCAAAATAGAGTGAACTCAAAATTTTTATGGTGTAAGACAACATATAAAAAGAAAACTGTTTTTGTCTTAACTTTAAATTTAAAAATTTTCAGTTGACTCTCTTTAGAGGAACCAGTGCGACATGTCCCTTTTGCTTTAATAGAAAAAGTTCTTTTTGAAACAGTACCTTATTCAAAAATTAATCTTTAAAAAACAAAAATACCATTTTTTATTATCAGTTATCATTAAAAATTTTCTAAGTGTATTAAACATTCGCTAAATATTGACAAATTTTCCATTTTTTTTTCTTCGATATTTTTTCTTTCTTGTATTTTAGAGAAGTCGAAATATTTTGTTAAAAAAAAAAAGAAAATTTAATAACCAGCATCATTTTCACATGACGAAATGAACAAAACGAAATGGTGTCGCTGATGCTGTTTTACCCAGAGTCCTGTTAGTTAATCCAACTAAAGCTTAACTAATGCCCCTTTAAATATGCTACAGCAATTTACTAAGTAAAACAACAGACACATACACTCACACACAGCCAAACACACATATTAGCGGGTACATAATGAGTATTGAAAAAGAATAAATAGGAAAGAAACCGTTTTCAAAAGTTTTAAAAACAAAAAGTCTTTAACTTAAAAAGTTCTTAATTTTAAAAACGAATAGAGTAAATTGCTTTAAGTTTTCCTTCACTCATTTCTACTACAACAGTTTAAAATTTTGCATGTTCCAAGGAAATAATACTTAAATTTTTTATTATTATGTTTAAAAGTTCTGATGTAAATTGCCTATTAATTTAGGAAATAAATTTAAGTCTTGAAGACCAAGAATAAATAAAATAATTTAAGAACAAAGATTAAAACTTAAATTATAATCGTTTAACTAACTTTAGTTAGTTATAACCAGGGAAACCAGAAATATGATATTAAATGCGCATTAAATAGCAGTACAAATTTTAAAATATGCCCCAACAAATTCAAAAATCGCTAATTTGAAAACAAAATATTCAACAGTTCCATTTAATAAAAACAATCCTTAAATTATATGCTTAACCACAAATTCCGTAGTATTCCAGAAGAATTTTCGAGGTTTAACCCTATTAGGAAACGATGGGCAGTCATCGGCTCACAAAAATAGAGTTATGTTTAGAGGTTAAAATTCACATAAGAGTTATTTGTGCCAACTTTTATCTAGATATTAACATCCACATAAGACTTTTTGTCTTAATGGAAATTTGAGGGACGGTCGCTAAATTGTTTATTAATGTTAACATATAAAAGGAAGTTAAAGTTGTTTTCAGATGAAAGCTTTGCAGTAAAATAGTTTTTTGGGCGAATTTAATCTAAATACATACCGACATAATTAGGAAGGAATTTTTTATGGGAAATAGACATATAAAATTATAGTCCGATTCTCACCATTTACATAGAATTCGTTTTTAGTACATTAAAAATGTATTTACCAAATTTGATAAAAATTTTCCACAAGAGAGTCAACTTGTACTTTGTGTGACTCTAAATCGATCGGTTTACGTAGCGATTTCTATGTATTACACACATTGCCAAAAACGTGTTTCCTTAATTTTTGCTTATTCAAATATAAAATGTTAAAGCTTTAAATAAAATTTATCTTTAATGACAACCTGCTTTGTCTTACAATTTTCAATTAAAAATTAAATGTAGATGGTGAAAGATATTTAAAACAGAAAAGACAAAATGTAACAAAACAAATTTAATTAATGGTTCAAAATATGCTTCAAAAAGGTAAAATATGCGCTAGAAACTTAAAAAATGCTGCAAAAAGGCTCTTTTAACTCAATTATGCAAAAAAAAAAAAAAAAGGCTGCAAACGGTAAAATATGCAAAAATATTCACTTACAAAACGATGCCGAAATTTTTAAAAACCTCTAAAACGGGTAAAGATATTGCTTCTGCCTTCAGTGGTCGCACAAGGAAAAATATGCAAATGCATATTTATGGTTTCACTAGTTATAACTGAACTTGGTAAAATTGGCCGTTAATACTTTTAAAAACTCAAAACCAAGGCTGACAATCG
The DNA here is from genome assembly GCA_949318255.1 of Pollenia labialis. Taxonomy (NCBI): domain Eukaryota; kingdom Metazoa; phylum Arthropoda; class Insecta; order Diptera; family Polleniidae; genus Pollenia; species Pollenia labialis. The sequence continues at coordinate 193,075,821 of OX439139.1, read as the reverse complement.
ATATAAATTCCAGTATTGATGCCGAAATCGAAATTCATTTTGGTTGCCAATAAACATATTTTCCATTAGTTAAAAGTTTTAATATCTTTCTTCTCTGTAAAATTTATAAAGATAAAACAGTTTTTACAATATTTTAGAGAAACATCCCTTTGATAATTGCCTCAATGTAAAAAATGTTACATCTAAGTCGTTTAAGCCACTTCTTACTTTTTTTTAAATTTTCGTTTGAGTTGGTGAATTAAATTGTAAAACGGACTTCCAGCGAAAAGTCTATTTTTTGCAACATAACGCCAGCAAGTAATGAAAACTGTTTCTCAAAAAATTGTTAATGTATAATTTACTTTTTCATATTTTGCTGTTACTCCCGTTTCCACATGCAAGTGCAAATTCGAAAAACTCAAAACACTCACTCTTTTTTACTAAAATTCACACAATTTTGTACTTTCCCCTAAGGAGCATAGGGCCTTATGGTAAAAATATTTGCCTAATTAATATCGAATTAACGGTTGCTAAATATAACCCGTTTCTCAAATTACTTTTGAAGATGTTCACTTGGCTAAATACTCTCTCAACTTCAGCATTAGACCATGGAAGTAAGAGCAACTTTATAGTAATTTTTGAAATTTCTAAAAGTATTTTGTTGCCGCCTCCTTCTCTATATTGAAATACTTGCGACCAGTAAAAAACAGTGTTGCTTGTGTTAATCCATTTTAAATATTTAATATTGGTATACTGTTCCTTTATTTTGAAAGATGTCTCATCATCATCATGATTTTCAGCATTTGTAAAAGTTGTGAGTTAAACTAAATGCTTTTTAATTGTTAAAAAATGTTTATTTTACTTCAGGCAATAAAATTAAAATAATTATTTAAAAAGAAAAACGGCAAAAAATTGTGTGGCTTAACAATTTAAAAAATGGCTAAAAAAATGGCTAATGGCTAAACTCATTTTTAATGACAAATCTAGTCACTAAATTGCTATATTGGCAACACTGGTACGGTGAATAAATGGCAAATAAATAATTGACAATTGAGGGTGGGTTAGACATTGAGAAAACCAAATCTCTTTAATCTGTAGCTTTTCGTTGGGAAAAAAAGATAATCGCATAATGAGAAAACGGCCATAAGTATAAGTTATTATAGAATTATAATTGCTTATACGTCATGATGTTCTAATGAGACAATTTCATTTTATACAGTAGAATCAATTTAAAATCTTTAGAAAAATTAAAATCTAATATAACACAACACATTTACTTAAATTATTAAACAGTAGTTGAGATCTAACAAGTGGATCCTTTAGTGTGTAATTTGTCTTAAAAATATCAAAATATAAATGAAAGATCTACAAGAAACATTAAAATTGACTTGTGATAGTAAATAAATAGAATCTGGGAATTTATTTTTCATGTTGCCTAATTTGACTTAGAATACACATTCGAATAATATGAAAATTTGAATAATAAATAAAGTAATTTTTTCCTCATGCGTTTTTATTTCAAAAATATTAAATCGGTTACCATAGAAATACAATGGGTTATTATCTGCTGAATTGAAGGACAGAGCAAATTTTGTATATTTGCGATGAAGTCTTTCTAAGCGGTTTCTATGAACCGCCTGGAAAGGGCTCTATATAAAAGAATCATATTCATATTTTTCTAGTTGAATCGTTTTTTTAATTCATCACTATTTCTTTTACAAAAACAAAATACTTTAATGTAATGTTTTGAATGGGGCAACTGCTACTGGGGTGCCGCGATGAAAGAAATGCGAAATAGTTCGGGCAGGTAATTCTAACGTCGTGTAGTAGACAAATGAGCAATGGCAGTACTGAAATAAAAAGAAGTATCGTGCTTGCAAGTAGAGGCAAATTCGGGCTCGGTAAACAGCTTAAGAACAGAGGCCTATCTCGAAAGATGAAAATGGGAACTAAACACTAGTACTACCTGTTTCGAAACATGGGTATTTTCAAAAGTGGATTTAGCAGTGTTGGGTGTATTCGAGAGAAAGATCCCTTTTAAAATTTATGAGCCCATCTGGGCGAACGGAGGGTGTAGACGTCGAAGGAAACGTAAACAGTACAAGCTGTATCCCCACATGAATGTTGCTATGCGCACCAAAATACAGCGATTGCGCTGGCATATACATGTCGTTCGAATTGAATAGAATGCGTCAGTCAGTAAGGCGTTAGATGAGAACTACCACGGAAAGCTCAGATATGGAAGACCTACATCCCGGTGGAAGTTCCAAGTAAAAGAAGATGCGAAAACCCTTTCAATAAACTGGATGCAGTACGTACTAGACCAAAGTGCTTGGAGATCATTTATAAAGTAGGCCATGCCCAAGAATAGGTTGAAGAGCTAAATAAAGTAAAAGTAAAGTAATATTTTGAATCTATAGCATTTGAACTGGAAACACTTAACAAAGCAGTATTGAAAAATTTTAAAAAAAATTCTATACTCTTTACGAAGGTGATTCCACAATCGACAAAATACACTCCACAAATTTAAAAAATAAAATTCCTTAGTTGACAACATAATATCCTTTTATATCGATACACATTTTCCAGAGGTATACAATAGTCTCGATACCCTGCTTATAGTAAAACCAGTCTAAATCTTTAAAATAGCCACTAAATACGGACTTCACCGATTCATTTTTAAAGCTTGATAATAGAAAATATCCCAAAGAAGTTTAATCTGGCGAATAAGTTGCATGATGAAGCAATCCGAACTTTAATTCTGTGAGTTTTGACACCATAACAGCGGCTGGCTGAACTTATACACTGTCTTGATTAAACAGCATTTTTTACGCCAAATGTGGCCTTGTTTTATCTAATTTCGTCACCTTAACGTAGCAACAAGTTAGAATAATACCGACGACTACTTTTTTTTTTTTTTAATAACACAAGGGAACAAAATTTAAATTTTTAGTGTGGCCCGGAACTTTGATGCAAATCGGTGCACGAAGCGAAAATTTTGTTCGATCGTATAGCGAAAATGTCATACATAAACCGAAAAATAAAAATGAATGTTATTCTACCTATCAAAGTTAAAGTAATCGGTAGTCCAATTTCAAATGGTCCACCTTTTATTATCCTTGTATGGGAGATTCCATGCTTACTTTTCCCATTAAGTTCGCCTTTTGACAGATGTTTTTGTGTTGATACCAAAACTAGTTGTCTTAAATTTTGAGACTTTACTGTGCCCGTTCTGTAAATAGCTGATCGTAAAGTGTGGTGTATTTGGCGTTTAAATGCGCTACTATCTACATAATGGTATTTAAGTTTCTATGGTGGGGTCAGGCTTGCCAGGTAAATCCCCAAAAATCCCCAAATTAAAAAAAAAATCTTAAAAAGTTAATATATTTTATTTTTGGTATAGTTTTTCTGACTAAATTAAAATGTTTTTTTTTTTTAAATAATAAGAAAAATTATAATAAGAAATCCTCAAAAACCCAAAATAAAAACATTTAGCAAAAAGAAACTCTTTATTTTGTTTGTAGCGGCTGGCTAAGAATTTGGAGCATATTCAATCGGTTTAAGCCATCCTTAAAATCAACAATAAAAATAAATAATTATATTCGTCATTTATTTAATAATTTGATGCATTCGTTTTCCCAAACTTTATTATATTTTGTCTTTCATATTTACTTATTTTAGGGGAATACATATTTTCCTCAAAATTATCTTAAAAATATCAAAAATTGTGTGTGTGTCAACGGTTTTAGATTCTTCTTTCTTAAAACACTCACTCAAGAATAATAACATTAGTTTATTAAGTACTCACTTACCAAAAATGGGACTCTTAATTAGATAAAAGTTTTGCTATTTTTTTTGATTTTTTTTTTTAATTCCCAAAAAAATCCCCAATCCCAAAATTTTTTTTTTGTCATTTTTGCTCGCATGAAATCTCCAACTTTGAAGAGAAATCCCCAAGCTCGGCAGCCCTGCTTGGAGTATTGACATTTGCGTGCTGATTCACAATTTACTGTATTGATAATTCAATTAAATATCAATTTTGTTCGAACATACACATTAAAAAATGCTTTATTATAAAAATTGGATTTGAATCAATTCAGTTTTCTCAGTAAATTGTGAACAAAATCAAAAGTCGTGTACCGATTGCAATGAAATAAAGCTAATTTCATGTGAAATAGTTTAAACTTAGAGTTTTTAGACCAAAACTTTGATTTTTGTCGCATTTTCCTTTTTTTTTTATTAATTTTTAACGAACAAAAAACTTTTTTTTTAATTGTTATTTTTTCAAAACTTTAACGATATCTCTGAAACTACTGGGCAAATTTAAAATCAATTTAAACACGGCTTATAGATAATATTATTTTCGAATTTGGTTTTTTTTTTAACTGATTATGGCGAACCGTTTCAAGTTATTCCAATATATGTAGTGAAAGTGCCTTAACTTTGGACATAACGCTCCAAAATTCGAGCTGATAGAGAAAGATGGAGATTTGATTAGAAATCAGCGATCTCAAATTAGTTATAATTTGGAATAAAGTTCCATGCCGCAAAAACAACTGTTCCACAATGTAAACAATAAAAATTTTCCCTCGTGCGTCCCGAAAAAAAACGCCACGGCCTACTTGCAGATGGAATAGTCTAAGACTCCTTTGTGCACGCCCGTTCCAGTCCACTGCTTTACCTTTTTCTTTGTGAAATGGGTTAATTGGTGGAGCAATGTTTACGAATCGACGCAAAAATTCGGGTTTATTGCGGTGAATCATCGTCAAATGAAATATTTTCACGCCACCGTTTTTGTTCAACAAATTTGTAGTCAATATGCGATGTACTGAACTTTGCGAAATGCCAATCATTTATGAATTAATTTTAGAGAATTCAAAAAATACATATTTTTATTTATTTCAATATATTAAAAATAATTTTAAGTATAGTTTAACCCATTCATTCACGTATTGTATGTGCAAAAAAAGTCTTTTTAAAACCAATTTCTAACTGTTAATTTTTGCAAAACAAAATAACGTCGACTTAACCTGCAAACCTTTTAACTCCCTTTCAGCACATTTAACAGGAGAGACAAAAAACGTTTTATATTTTATATTAGCAGCTTGAGAGGAAAACCAAAAATATAGTTGCTTTTACACACTTCAAGATTTAAATTGAAGAAAAACTACATGCTGGTCGACGAGTCTTAGGTATCTTTCTCTACCACACGGCATCGAAATCTCAATTTATTTAAAATTGGATTTAGCAGGTTTGCATATAAAGCCGACGCACACAGGGACAAATTGAAAATTTAGTACGACAAAATTATTAACTTCATATGGATTCAATAAATTTTAATTAAACTAGGAACCGGAAGGTTTTAAGGATCGCTGATAACGAATCTGATGTTTTGTAAGAAGACGGCACAGAATGGCAAATTTTGCAATTGCGGTTATGTTAGTTACGGAATTCCCCTTTTTATATATTTTCGTAGCAGTTTAAGTATACATCAGTTGCATTAGCTAGAGTAAATTTTTCAATATATTTCATTATAAAAACAGTTTGCAATACCTACTCTACATACACATAATTGTTACTTTAATAATAACTGCAAATTAAATTAGATACCTGATGCTTAAAAATATATTTAAAAAACTTAAAACTGGAAATTTACAAAAAATTGTCGTGTGTAGCAACAATAAATGCTATAGATGCTGCTGACATTATTAAATATTGAAAAAAGGCAAAAATTGTATAGTCCATTAAGTCAGCTTAGTTTTCACCGTGCACACACATCAGTGTTTTACATTTATTTTTTGAAAAACATAAAGCTTCCCCAAAGACGTTTGGTGCCATGTAAGAATTAAAAGTGTTCAATGGTGTCTATAAAATTTAACTGACTTCATATTGATGTTTAACCAAAATAAAACTAAAGACAACACATATTACTTTTAGTATAAACTTTTCTTAATGTATATTTTGACCCTAAATCCCACACAAAAAACACCTTCCAAATTATATCAAAATAACTGTTCGGCATCATTTAATGTTCACACATGCAAAAAACAAAAATTACGTAAAATATTTCAGCTGCAAAAGTATTAAAACAAAAACATTTCACCCTTAAATTTAATCTTTAGGTTTTAAAACCACCTAAACGAGGTCAAAGCTGCCATTTACTCCAGCAACCATGACTAAACGTTTTGTCAGTCTCTTAATGTTGGCGTGTTGGCTCAGCGTGGCCTACAGTGAACCGAGTTATGATGAATCAGCCTCTTCGGTCAACAATCAAAATTCAGGACATCAAGCCAATTCTCTATTCAGTACAAATGCTGACAGTAATATGGATGGCGATGGTGTGGATGGACTGGTTATGGGAGGTCTGGGAGGCAAAGATAACTATGACAAGAGAGTGGAACGTTACGCCTTTGGTTTGGGCAGAAGAGCTTATACTTATACAAATGGCGGCAACGGCATTAAGCGATTGCCCGTATACAATTTCGGTTTGGGTAAACGAGCCAGACCCTATTCATTCGGCTTGGGTAAGCGATCGGACTATGAGGACTCAGATGCTCAAGTAGCTGAGGATTTAGATCGGGCTTACAATGCGGCATTTATGATGGGTAAGTTTGAGTAAAACGAACTTGGAAAATAAAAGATTATGTATTTCTACTTAATACGCATTTTATTTACAGATGAAAAACGTAATCGTCCCTACAGCTTTGGTTTAGGTAAACGTGATCCCCTAAATGAAGAACGTCGAGCAAATCGTTATGGCTTCGGTTTAGGACGTCGTTAAATTTTTAAATAAAGCAAAAACCTACCCAATCAATTCTCTGTTACCTAAACCCTAATAAGATGATAATATTACGGACTCTGGATTCCATTAAAACTAATTAAAGTTGTTATTAAAGTTAAATTTTCAATCTTTTGTGTGTTTAAAATTTCAAAAAAAAAAATTTCTCCAGCCTTTAATTCTTTGATTAGTTTTAATCGAATGCGATTTAAATGAAAGCAAATCTAATATTAAATTTAGAAATTTAAAAAATTATATACAATATTAAAATAAAAACTGTTTTATTTGAAGGGATAGTATTATTTATTAATTGAGTGTGTAATAATGCAACCAATTAAAAACAATTTAACAAATTATATAAATAATTTATTTATATTTTTAATTATAATTACTAACAACAATAAAATGTATTTAATTTATGTGTAGTTTTTAGTATGAGTGCCATTTCGAAATAAAGAAATCTTTAAAAAATTTAAAAAAAAATATTAAAAAAATATTTAATTTGATTAAAAAAAAACGTTTAAACAGATTTGTTTTTAAATCCATTAACAACAATTAGTTTTAAGCTTAATTAAAAAAATCAATTTAAACGGAATTAACTAGAAATTCCATCAATTAAATTAAACGAAATTAAATAGTAGTCAAATTTTAAATGTTTTCATCAGTGTCATCCTACAAAAATTTGGAAGTTTTTTTGTGGATTACAAAAAAAAAATAATTAAAATATAAATAAAAAAGAAAAAGACATCTTTGCATTCGTTGTTATGACTGCAAAAACATATAAAAATAATTAAGAATTTATTCACAAACATTTTACTTGTCCTAAAATCAAAACCTTGTAAATAATATTTAACATTCATGTATATTGATATCAAAAACTAAATATTAAAAACAAAAATTATTAAATATACGTATAAATATTGAAATAAACTAAAAAAAATAAATAAATATATTTAAACCAAAGAGTAATACAACTTGTCGGTGTCTGTCCACCCAGCATTTGAATTTGCCTTATTAATATTTTTTGAAACAAGACACCCTCCAGCGACTACTAGTGGAACTAAAATGATTTAGTCAAGCTTAGAACCTTAAAATGCGGAACTGTTAATAGCTGGTACTAAATAATTTAAGCAGTGAATTCTAAACTATTAACGAATATTAATGAACTACCGAATTTTACAATTACAAGGCCGTTCGTTGTTGGTTGATATTTTGCAACATTTGTATAATTTTGTGCAATGCCGGCTAACACCTTTTAGTTGTGTTCGGTGGGTCCTTTATTCGGTGAACTGGTAAAAATTCACACGGATTTTGCCAATGCTTGCTTTAATAATAATTTTTCAGATTAATCGTAACGCAACTCGACGCTTTTGCTTCGTAACTGATTTAGGTTGTTTGATGTGCTTCTACAAAAATTAAGACTTCAAACATGCGTCAAGTAAAGCGGCTGGGGCTGGCTGTTAAATAACTGCCAACGTTTAGCGAAAATCACCAGCCAACAGGATCAACGCACCCCTTAAACGGTTCTAGTTGTTTCTTAGATTTTGCACTGTTTGCTGAAGTGCTCCCATTGACTTCTTGTGAGACATCGTAAGATTAATTTGCTCTGCTGCAGACTTTTGGCCATTGCACAGTTCTTGGAAACGTTGCATGTTAGAGCAATTTGAGAGCTGAATGAGCAGTTTGGCCGCCTTCCAACAACGTCGTTGCAATTCTGCAAGCAAATCGTTGCCAAAATCAATGCGATTACAAGAGTTTTCCAGGTTCCACCGGGAGCGTCCAAAAATAGATGCCAAAAAATTAAAACATTCAAGGTGGGCAATTTGAAGTTATAAATTTGAATCGGCTGATTATTTTTTTTTAATTTCTGGTTTTATTGGAAAGGTTGAACTCTGGCATTTAATAATGGAACACAATGTCATTCATATGAATACCACGACTGGCTCGGCAGTACCTCTCCGATCAACCCAATTTTTCAGAACATTTTCGGTTGTTGCGGCTGGAATCTCTTCAATGGCAAATTCGGTTTGGTGTTTCAACGCTTCAATTGTCTCTTGATGGTTTGCGTTACATTTATTCTTAATGACTTCCCCCCAGAAAATAATTCAAAGGGCTCAAATCACAGTTCTGAGGCGGCCATGATGTCAATTGGCCGATTGCTGATTATTCTATTTTCAAAAGCAGTGCGTTCAATTTTTATGGTTGCATTAGACGTGTGACATGTGGCCCCGTCTTGTTGAAACTAAATGTCGTCCATGTCATTTTCTTGAATTTTTGGAACCAAAAATTCGATGAGCATGGCTCGGTTACGGTCGCCGTTGATGGTAACGGTGACTCCTTGCTCATTTTCGAAGAAAAATGATGACGCCAGCCCAAAATCAACACCAAACAGTGACTCGTTGCTTCTTAATTGTCACGTGTGGGTTCTCTGCACCCCATATGCGACAATTGTTCTTATAAAATTCTTCATCTCCTGCCAAACGATCTGCAGCCCATTATCCGAAGCGAAAATTTTGTTGGAGCGTATACCGAAAATGTCAAACATAAGCCGAAAAATAAAAGGTAGGTAGAATACAAAAGTCAAAGTAATCGGTAGTCCAATTTCAAATGGTCCATCTTTTATTATCCTTGTATGGGAGATTCCGTGCTTACTTTTCCCATTTAGTTCGCTTTTTACAGATGTTTTTGTGTTGATACCCAAACTAGTTGTTTTAAATTTTGAGACTTTACTGTACCCGTTCTGTAAATAGCTGATCGTATAGTGTGGTGTATTTCGCGTTTTATTGCGCTATTATCTACATAATGGTACTTAACTTTCTATGGTGGGGTCAGGGTTGCTAGGTACTTTGTTTCCTTCTCCCCAAAAAATAAAAAATAATTCCCCAAAAATCCCCAAATTAAAAAAACCAAACCTTAAAAAGTTAATATATTTTTTTTGTACATTTTTTCTGACAAAATTAAAATTTTTTTTTAAATAATAAGAAAAATTTTAATAAGAAATCCCCAAAAATCCCAAAATAAAAACATTTAGTAAAAAAAACTCTTTATTTTGTGTGTAGTGGCTGGCTAAGAATTTGGAGCATTTTCAGCCATCCTTAAAATCAACAATAAAAATGCATAATTATATTCGACATTTATTTAATAATTCAATGATTCTTTTCTCCAAAATTAATTATATTATCTTTCATATTTACTTATTTTTGGGGAACACTTATTTGCCTAAAAATTATCTTAAAAATATCAAAAATTGTGTGTGTGTCAACGGTTTTCGATTCTTCTTTTTTAAAACATTAGTTAAAAGGTACACACTTAACAAAAATGGGATTATTAATTAGATAAAAGTTTTGCTACTTTTTTTTGATATTCTAAATACGAAACAAAGAAAAATAATTGTAAATAATAACAAGAAGGGAAAACATATAAAAAATGTGTAAAATCCCCGAATTTTTTTTAAATCACCAAAAAAATCCTCAATCCACATACTACTTTACTTGCCATTTTTGCTCGCACGAAATCCCCAAGCCTGGTTGGATTATTGATTTTTGCGTGCCTGCCAGCGATGCCAACTTGGCCCCTTTTTCATAAATGCAATTGATAACAGTCAATTTATTTAACTTTATAGTTTTGCTATAAATAGATTGATATATTTGTACAAACTAAACCGTTTTTTAGTTACGCAAAGGTATATTGTGCAACCTCCTTAATTTCAGAAATAACGCTATATCTCTAAAACAATAGGTAACCTAAAAACCCGATAGCACCAGTGGATTCGGCGTACACTAATAATGTTAAATCAAAAAAAGAAATTAAATTTTAATTCGAGCACAGTCAATGCATTTTGATCCCATAAGTATTTAGTATACAAAATATATGAAGGTAAAAAATACTTCAACGACAGATATTTAAAATACATTAAAATACTAAATAGGTATTTGTATTGACGCCATGCAATAAAGCCATAAGGTTTTATTTCCATTTAAGGAGTGAAATAAAGCCATAATGGCCTTATTTCCCATTTAAATTTTTCTTTTAATATAATTCTAATTTATTTAAAAATTGTTTTGTGGTTTTTTCTCTGGATGTATGTATATATTAAAAATATAACGAAAACACTTTTGGGCGCAAGGATTTTCTCATATATGGTATAACAAACACCGGCTTCGCTAACTAAATTTTTTCCTTTATTGTATAACAGTACCGGTTTCGCTAAGTAAAGCTTCTAAAATCTGCCTTGTTTCCGAACGAAGGCCGACTACGCAGAGAAGCTTTAGTTAGCGAAGTCAGTATTTGTTATACCATAGGGGAGAAAATCCCTGCGCCCGCCAATAGGCCGGCTATGCTTTGGATTTTGTAAACATGTTGCGGCGGGCCCGTCGAGCGCGTCTCGATCAACCGCCGGACGCGCTCCCCCCTTCCACCTACTGTGCCATATATTTTCAACACGAAAATTTGTAACCATAACAATTACACTCTAATGGCGTTATTTCCACTTTGGTTACTATATATATATATGGAGTTATTGCACTTGGATGGTGGCTTTATTGAACGGCGCCATTTGTATTTCACAATACCCAACCCTGTTCCCAATGAATTAACTAAAAACAAAAAGAAACACTTTAAACATTTATCTTTTTTGCATTTAATATTTTATTTACAACTACTTTTTTGTTATCCATCAGCATATACATATCTACATACAAACAAAATACAAGAGTAAATATATTTTACTATTGAATTTATTATGTCTTACCAGGCAATAAAAAAAAATAAAATAAATATTTACAATACAATGCAAATAATACACGGACAATAATATAATTATATAAAAATCAACAACTATCTTAGTATTTTAATATCAATTAGAGAATAAATACCAACAAAAATATTTTCACTTTTTTGTCTACCATCGTTCGGCCAACCCTCCCCACTCTGGCTCACTCATTCTAAAAACTAGACCTGCATTCATGTATAAATTAATTTTTATATTAAATTTTCAAATTTAGCTTAATTTAAACGTAAACGTTGACTGGCTGTTCTGTAGGGTGTGTAATCCCTACTGTTGCTGTAGTAGTCCTCGTCATCATCTTCCGAACTTTGTGACTCTGAAGCAAAGTAGACCGATTTCATGTAGCCAGGGAATGGCGTCACCGACATAAAATCATCACCGTTATCATCATCTGGGGGATCGACAGCCACAAATGAAATCGCAAAACCTTTAAGGGATGTACTTTCATCCGATTGAAAGCGTATGAGAATGGTGTCGGAATAGGAAACAATGACTGGGGGTTTCTAAAAAAAAAAAAAATTGTGAGGTTTTGTTAATTATATAAATATATATTTTTTTAATATTTTAGCTTTTAATATTAACCCTATTTCCACAATATTTGCCATGATTTGTATTACGTTGAAAACTTTGTTCTTCCGATATTTCCAAAGAATCATAATCACACCTTTCCGAATATTCAATTTCAAAGTGTAAAAACTTAATTTTAACACTACTCTCGGGATCAGATTGTATGCGCCAATTACAATACATATTACGTTTGTAAGGTCTCATACCGTAACGGGGATGAGAGTAAAAAATTTGTGATTGGTTGGTAGCTCTCATATAGCCACCGCATTCTGAAATTAATAGAAATTAAATCATTAATTTTAAATAAAAACAAAAAAAAATTACTATCTAATCTTACCTGTTGAGTATGTAGCAAAGAAGCCCTTACGCTGCAACCCTGCGTCTGTTTTTAATACCATAAACATGTCGTTTGATGAGGCAACAACAGCATAAGGCTCCCTGCCCCCACAATATATCCCTAAAGTAGAACTATTTTCAGATTTACCATCATGTATGGCCAAAGAATCATATATACATTCTTGATGATTTTCCAACTGAAATTCATGGAATGTCAATTGTACTCTGTGACCCAAAACGGTATTAAAATGCCAATAACAGTAAATATTGCGGGGATAATCCTCGGGATATCTGGGGCTAGATATCACACCATAGGGATTGGTTATTTCAAATTTACATTTGGTCTCTGTGCAATTGTGGCGATTTTCGTGCAGTGTATAACCATTGCGACAACTGCAAACGTATGAGCCGAACGTATTGCGACAGTGGTGTTGACAGCGGCCATTATTGATGTTGCACTCATCCGTATCTGAAAGGAAATTGAAAGCATTAAATTAATATAAGTTTATAAAATTGTTACTTGCAGAACGATATTTTTTAAGGCTTCGCAATTTATTAATTAACTTAAAAGCTTTTGCTTTAAGTTTTAAACTTTTTGCTTTAATATTAAGATTCGAAGTGAGCAGGATTCAAGTTCAAATTTCACTAACCTATTTCAAATTTGGCCGAAAATCCTGTATGCTGAACCGATTTATCCGAAAAGAATTCCAATCTCAATATGCTTTGTTCCGAGTTAATTACGGGCGGTATTTCATGGCCACAATAAACCCCAATTTTCTTGAGCCTATTATCCCTCAATTTCGAATAAATCACCAAATAATCATAATTACACTCAGTATACTGGAATTTAGTGCCCTCCAAATCGAAATGAGTAAAATTTAAAAATACTGCATGATTGGCAGGGGCCACAATTTCCCAAACACATTCCTTTGAGATAGGATAAACATCTGGCCAAGAGGGTGAGTTCACCACACCTGAACTGACACTAGCATCAATGATGCCACCACAAGCGTCTGTAAAATGTAGAAAAAAAAAATTACAAAACAAATTAAAATATCAACAAACTCTACATAAAGGCCTTGTTATATAATTAAACAACTATAAACACACTTTCTTTTTGAGTTGTTTAAAATTGCAAAATTAATTATCTAGTACATACATACCTTCACATGTCCTGCCATTAGGCTGTAATTCGTAGCCTGCGAAACAACCGCACTGATAGCTCCCCAGTGTGTTTATGCATTCATGTTCACAGCCATGATTGGCAAATTTGCATTCATCGACTTCCTGCATGAATACAGCTGAAAAGCCAACTTTTTGCACTGAACCGTCCGATACAAATTTCAAATACATTTGATTACTATTTGTTCTGTTTATTTTTAAAACAACACCAACAACAACAACAAATGTAGACAAAGAGAGTTAATAAAGAAAAAAAAGCATACAATAAAGAGATTAAAATTGTTGTTTGGTAATACATATTATTAAGCAATTTAAATGAATTTAAATTGTGTTTTTAGTACTCTTACTTTATATTTGGTGGCAATTTGTAGCCACAAAATATTCCTATTAATTTCGATTCAGAACTATTGCCATCGCGTATTTCCACGTAATCGTAAACGCAATTGTCATGATTTTCCAATTCGAAGGATTGGAATTTTAAGGCCACCTGATGATTGTCGGGTACGGTTATACGCCAAACGCACTCCTTGTCGGGAAAGTACTCCAAAGGATAGTTGGGTGAGTCAATACGACGATCTTCGGTTAGGAAAATGTCACCACCACAGGCAACTAGAGAATAAAGAAAAAATTATAAATAAATAGCTAGAAAACACTGAATACTTTTAAATACAAAAAATACATTTTTATTTATCTATAAAAACTGATTTGCTTGTTTTGCTTCCTGTAGTTACTTTTAATTATTTCGATATTTTCCATAGATTAAATAGTGTTTAAGTAAGAATATATCGTCGGTCACAGGTTGACAACTCTTAACATGTTTTTTGTACTTTTCAGGAGACAAAAAAAAAACGTTATTACTCCGTTACTGAATCGTGTTGGAAGTTAATAAAAAAAACCAAAATAAGTAGGAGATATTTATTGTAAGATGGTGTAAAGAAAGCAAAGGTACTAACATGCAGAAGGACAAACACAGTCTTTTGGCATCAAAAACCCGATTCGATTTTTTGGCTTTGTTCTTAAAGGTCAATGTCAAAATACTCACATTTGAAAAAAAGTTTAAATAAAAAATGTTAATTACATGTAGCTGAGAATAATTCCAAGCTTTACTTATCAACTTTGACTTAGACATATAATAGGTGTGTTCATTTCCTAACAGAAACATGCAACTAGAGAGTAAATTTAAAATTTGCAAAATTTTTCTCCCATTGTTTCGAACTTTTTGCCGAAGACTATAATGTTCTCTAATTTTAGAAAAATAAATATTTTATGTTATTGAAAAACGAAACGATAATTCTGATAGTGCATAGAAAATATTCCTGGAAAATATTGAAGGAATAAGACTACTGAAGTATAAAAGCTTTTAAAATTGTAATTTGATTTAGAATACACATGCGAAGTAATATGAAAATATATATAATAAAAGTTACTCACCATGAGAAATAAATTCCCAGATTCTTTTTGTTACAAACTTTTAATTTTAAAAATTTTAAAAATTAATTTCTTTTTAAATACAAATATGAAACAGGTTAAATAATTGTTGCTAGTAAAAATTTTACTATCAGAAATTTTCTAAAAAAAAATAGTTGACAACGACTCGTCGTGATCGAAGTCGTTTGAAATTTTTGTCGATTTCAAAATTACGACAACGTCAATTTAAGTTCGTCGTATTTATGTCGTTTGCGTCAATCATAATACGAATTTTTAAAAACGACTAATTTTCGAACTCGACAACAACACTGATAAGAAGGCCAAACAAGATATTTTTTCCCCTGATACCTAAACCAAACACTAATATTTTTCAAGTTGATAACAAGAATCAAACGATTTAATGCTTAGTTCTTTTATATGGTTTGAGGCTTCGAATATTAAAAAAAAACGAAGAACATTTTGCTAATGTAACAATAACGCACATAATTCGATTTCATTTTGCCTTTGCTGTATACATTTTTTACTTCTCATGCAATAGGCATTGGATTGAAGCTTACTTTAAGCTATGCTTTTGTTCAATAATTGATTTGTAGTCCTATTATTATTATTACTGAAATATGGAATAGAAATATTTATTTGGTTTTTATAAATCACACAAACTTACTATTTATTCAAGATATATTCGAAGTGTAACTTTTCAAAAAAATTCTTTACTTTTTTGAAAAATTGAGTAACTTTTTTATTCATCCTCTGGCAGCACTTGTATGTATGTATATCAAATATGCAACAGCGATATCTTCTTTGCTGCCAGACTATTAAGGCTCAGTTAGCCGGGAGTAACAGTAACGTTGCAAATCAGCTGATTCATTTTGTTGTATGTAAAGCAATTAGAACGATTATAGTTAGCAGTAAGATGTTACGTCTCAATCTGTAAGAAATAGATTGGTCTTACTTTTGTACGGTAAGGTTACTGTTACTGTTACTGTTACTCCCGGCTAACTGAGCATTTACTCTTTTTTACTAGCTAAATTATATAAAACTTTCATGATCGGTTTGAGGATAAACATTCCTGAAGTACGATATGAAATTATCAATTCAATTATGTGATGTGAAATCAATCGATCGATGACAAAACGATAATTTTTGCAGATGTGATGGACTTAAAGCGATTTTAAAATCCATTCTGAAATATATTCTTAAGGCTTTGTTCCAAATACAATTTAGTTAACATAAAGATTTTTTTTGTCGTTCTTAATTCTTTCTTAGCCTTCTTAAAACTACAATTAATGTTGGAAGAATTCCAATCAATTGTAGTGGGGAATGTAAGAAAAGATAAGCTCACTGTTTATTGTTGTTGTTGCTTATAATTCGCTAAATAGTTGTATTTGTTTAATATCTTTTGTTTAGCTTGAATCTTTGGACGAAGTTTCCTGACGATCTGACCTAAGCAACCAGTGAAATGCGCATAGCAATAGCTGATCCCATCAACAATAAATTTCAGTTTATCAAAACTAACTTGTTAATTAAACATATTATGTTTAATTTAACCATATTATTGGCACCGCAACCATATTATTGTCAAATTAGTCCTCCATCAAGAAGCTACAACCATATTATGGTTGCCTCTAAACATGTTATATCTATGTTTGTATTTTGTCGGTTCCATACTGTCGTGAATTGTTTTGTTTTTATTCAAATTAACTTTTTATTACAAAAACAAATTTGATTTTTGAATTTGTATGTATTCAAATTAAAACCGGTTATTTTTAAAATGCTTAACCGAAACCCGGTTTTTTAAATAGCAGCTATTCGGAATGTTCGAAACCCAGTTTGAATAATCTATCTTCCTATAGAGCACTGAACTTGTGTAATGTAGTCTAGTGTTAAAATATTTGCTTATATTAAAATTTCACCAGTTAATGCAGTTTGTCAACCATGTATTTATCGATATATACATACACTCAAAATATTATGTAGTTAAATTCAAACGAAAATTCATTTTAAAAATCTTAAAATTCATTTAAAAAACGGTTCATTTGCATTTCATTTAAAACAAATGATTTTTACAATAATTTTTAAATTTTTTATTTATTAAACAGCCTATTTCTTAATGGCCTGTTCGTCAATAACGAATGAAGACTTAAGTTCGCTTAACTTACATGTAAAACCAAAAAACCAAATTTTATTTGTTTTTGTTTTAAATGTAATTTAAACGAACGAAATCTTCGTTCGTTATCGACGAGCAGGCCATAAAATTTAATAATTTTTAATTTTAAAAATTATATTTTAACCGACAAAAATCAAACTACATAACAAAATAAATACGAAAAAACATTATTTTTTGGGAGTTTGATTTTTGCATAGCAAACAAAAATGTTAAAAATTAAAATTATTTGTAAATTAACTATGGGGGTAATTTTGTAATTTTTGAAAATTCAAAAAATTGTATATGAACATTTTCTCAACGCAAGGTGAAGTGAACAACAAAATTACCCCCTATATTTTTTTTCAATTTTAACAGCACGGAAAACGAATTTAATAACCCAATAATCAGTTACTGTAATAATTTTATGAGTGTATAAAAATGAAATACGTTTGCTTGTTTGCTTGCTTCTTTGTTCCCTATAGACTCCTAAGCTACTGAGCCGATTTTCCTGAAATTCACACAGTAATTTCCGGTGCTTAACGAAGGGTATAAATTGTGGGCGAGACTCCTTCCGACAAATACAATATAAATTACAGTGCATTTGGAGAATATTTAGAGTAAAAGCTTCTAAATTCGAAACAAATAGTTTGATTGTCAATACAAGACTTTTGTCATAAAGCGTGCGGAACTGGAAAAGTAAACGTGGAAACATCCATTCAGGAACAATTTAAATATCTAAATATGTGGAGACGAATTCCAGTAAAAGTATCTAAATTTGGAACAAATTGCTTCGTTATAAACACACTATAATCAGTGGTTAAAAATAAACACTAAATTCCGCTCCTTAGTGTTCGGTTCGGTAGATTTTTGGAAAACACAATCGCTAATAGGGTTTGTGACGAAAATCGTTTAAAGATTAATTCCGTTCGTTTTTTTTTTAATCACAAACTTCATTGTGCTCGGTTAAGCTCATTAATGTTTATTCGTTTCTGATGTGCCTAGCGCCCTTTTGGCTGGTAAAAAAAATCAAACATTTTTTACAAAAACAAAATACACGTACGAAAAAAAACAAAAAGCCAGCAAAATAATTTTACACAAACAAAACATATACACACTACACACACAAGCTGTTCGTGGTGCGGTCGTTGCTAAAATTTTTTACTTGTTCATTTCTTTATCAATGTAAAAAAAGAAACATTATAGAACATTAAAATATAATGTTTGTCTACCGTATCATTACAATTGTTTTATTTTTTTATCGAAGACTAGAACACCATATACGTCTGTTTCAGTTAAAAGGGACCTATGGATGAAAAATCATTTGTTGGTGATTCTTAAAATAGACGATTCTAACTGCATTACTTTTGTCATAAGTAAGCTTTAAAATACACCTTTGATTAGAAAAAAAAATTAGCTTGTTAACTTCAAAATCGTTTTTCTCCAAAACTCATTTTTTGCTCATAGGCCTCTTTTAACTGAAACTGCCACATACTATGTTCGGCTCCTTCTTGAAAATAGTTTAGAACGGTATTAAGGGTTTTGTTCGCCTGCACAAGCACAAAAAATATATATCGTTCCTAGGTGCGTGAGCTGAACGCTTAATAATTTTCTGTTTACTTTCGAACACTGATTATAATATCACAAAAGCCACTGCGTTGAAGCATTTTCTGCCGTATTCATAAAAAAACTAAATTAGATTTGAAATTGGTTTTAAAGGAACATTTTTATAGAAATTAAGTTTTTTTGAAATCTTAATTATTTTTATACCCACACCACAACAGTGGAGAGGGTATTGTTAATATGTGCTGATGTTTGTAACACCGTTAAATTCAGGTTCTAGACCCACCTTTAAGTATACCGATCGGCTCAGAATCACTTTCTGAGTAGAATTAACGATGTCCGTCTGGCTATCAGGCTGGCTATCCGTGTAAACTTGTTGCGCAAAGTACAGGTCGCAATTTTGGAGATAAATTGATAAAAATTTTTACTTAGATTTGGTCCAAACTTATTTTATTGCAATCAAAATCATCTAACTAAATTTTATTGGAATCGGTATATTTATGACCGAAGCACCCATGCAAATACTACTTCCGAAAATAACTATAAATACCATAATTTCCTTATAAATAGTAGTATTAACATAATAATTAGAGATAATAACTTTTAAAACTTTGAAAAAATGTTGTCCTGTTGTCCATTCCTAAATTTTATATAGATGAAGACATCTAAATAATATTCGGTACAAAGAACTTTTACCTGACTCTTAACCTCATAATATAATTTTGTTTAGGCGGGTCCATTATTGCCCATGGATGCCAAATACGCAGAAAAAATTCTCGCTAATTTTTTTTCAATTAAAGCATTAATCAAAAGTAAAATCAGTTTTAATTAAAAATTTAATCAAGTGAATTAAACGTTTAATGTTTACTGGTGCAAATTTAATTAATTTTTTAATTAATATCACAAATTTTTTAATTGAAATCAATTTTTATTTTTGTCTGTGTAGGTTACACTAGCAAAAATTATTTTTATATACTGTGGTGTAGGGTTTTATATGATCGGGCTTGACTGACTTTAATTTATTGCCTGTTTATGAATACGGCAGTTTATACTTTCTCCAGACAATTACTAATAAAAATGTCATTTAATATGATTAATTACATTCAGTTTATTAATACCATCCAGCCAAATTAGTCCTTTTGATAATCTAACAAAAAATGTTAAAAAATTGTTCTTTAATTTTTGTTTAAAAGTAGCCCTAAAACTCTTGGCTTTTTTGCCAAACGAAAACTCCTCTTCAAAACTAAAACTTTGTTGAACAATACCGACAAACTTTTTTGTTAAGTTCATTCATTGTATTGCATATAAATCAAAAATGATTTCATTTTTGTTTAATAGTCCGAAACTAATATCCAACATAACCCACAAATTTATGCTTGCAATGACATTTTTGGTAAATTTTAGTAGCAGGCCATTTGCCTTCATAAAGTTATGAATGTAACAAAGGAAACTGCCAATGCAAACATTTATACGCTTTATTAACAGCCAGGCGTTTTAATTTCTAAACGTATTTAACATCAAAGTAATACATGCTCTACAAACGTACATACATACGTATGTATATATGTACGTTTGTTCAGAAATTAGGCAGCCATAAACGCCACCTGTTTCACTTTGGCAAACATAATTGTTTCCTATTTATAAAATTTTTTTTTACATTGAAATTTAAAACTTATTTGCTTGCTAATACATATTTTATGGCTTATCATTTGTAAATATTGAAAAAAAAACAGTCACTTACCCTCAAAGTCGGCTATAAAACCACGAAAGCCTTTAATACTACGCCGATTAACGTAACTAATCAGCATGCGACTGGAATCGCTTTTTATCGTAACAGATGTATGATTTCCACACAAACGTTTTATAACTGGCGATTTGTGCCAATATCCATCGCGTATTTCCAAATAATCTTCAGTGCAGTCGCGGGAGAGGAAAAGGTTCTAAATACAATAAAATCGGTTATAATATAAATACTTTTTGTACATATGAAAATTATTTTGGAAAATATTTTACAAATAGTACTTATTTTTAATAAATTTCTGCTTTGTTTTCAAACTTAAATAAAAATTTTCGAAAACAAAAACAAATTTCAGTTTTTTTTATTATCGAAAACTTTTATCGAAAACTTTTTTCAAAGTTTTTCTTGGGATTCAAAAATTAATTAACAAGGTTTCTTTTAAATGCGCTAAATTCCCATTTCATACTATTGATAAACTGAAATTTATTGTTGATGTGATAAGCTATTCCTATGCGCATTTCACTGGTTGCTTAGGCCAGATCGTCAGGAAACGTCATCCAAAGATTGTAGAAAAGCTAAAGATATTTAACAAATAACTAAAACTGTTAAGCGAATAAGAATTATAAACCTCAGTTTTACTTGTAATAATATCAAAGCTTAAACAAAATCAAAAACAAAAACAATAAACAGTAAATTTATCTTTTCTTAAGGCTCAGTTAGCCGGTTAGGGTTTAAATTAAAAATGAAAAAAAAAAACAGCGGGACACACGCATTTTCAAAAACACGATTTGAAATTTCAAATACAAAAATAGCAATCAAAAAAACTTTGCAAAACTAATTCTTTGTAAAAACCCTCCAAATATATCGAGCCCTTACTGCAAAAAAGCTTAAACAACATCATTTTAAATTTACGTTTTTTTTAATAAATGACTTTACTGGCAATACTTTCATCATCTCCTCAAATATCATGGTACCGTTAAGATATTATAGCAAAAACAATTTTATCGTAAGCGAATACAAAATTTTTTTTAAAATTTTGTTTTTGTCGCTTGAGCTTTTTTTAAGAAATTTATAAACAAAAAACTTTGACTTTTTTGGAAAATTTAATATTTTTTGAATGAGTATTAAAAAAAATAAAAGAAAACTGTCCGATTTGGCGGGGAATGCCCCATATACAATGTAATTTTAGTCTGCAATTGGAAATTTTTAGAAAAAATCCCTACAATTCAACGGAAGTAATAATTCTTTCCCTTTTACCCTACATGTAAAATTTTTAAAATAAATCCCTACAAAATTGGAAAAATGCGAATACTTGGCACCACTGTTTTAAAGATACTTTTTTAAAATGTATTGTCTATAAAAATAATAAAAAGGGTACCATATTTAAAAAAAAATCTTTAAACACGAAAAGGTTTTCATAAAAGTTGACTAAATAGGTACTAAAATACAATTCTATGAATGTAACAACTTTCAAAGAGTACTTTTAAAATAAAAGGTTGTTGTAAAATAGTCTTTCATAAGAAAGAACATAGTCGACTACTTAAAAGAAAATGCAATTTTTAAAAAAGTACTTTTTTGATTGTTTTTACAGTAGTGCTTTTTAAAAGGTTACTAACAAAATTTTATCAACTTACCACTTGATGCAACTGCAATATTATCCGTTCACCATTTGTAGCCGTTATGCGCCATTCACATGATTCCAATGACTTATCAAAATCCGAACTGAAATTAAAGTCTTCATCACTGCCACTTCCCTCTACCTCATCATTCAAATCATTGCCACTAACACCTTTAAAATCATAATGGGGGGCTACGATATGACCCGAACTCTGTTGAAACGTGCGGCCACAACTCGCGCACTTATACAGCAAATTAGCCTGAGCTATATCACCTCTACTCAGCTTAATACGTTGACCAATTTCGATCTTTTCATTATCTTTTGCACCCAAAGCTTGTATCGTATCCAAATAAACACTTTTCGAGAAAGTATTTCTAGCGTAATGCATTATAGAATTATAATCATATGGCAAGCCCAAGGAATCCACGTCCTCCGGTGACAAAACATCAAAATTATATTCCTGACCCTTCATTATATTGGCTTTATTAATGATGATATGTTTATCACGATCTGTGCGTGTATGTTCGTGCCAAAAACCCACCACGTGCCCTAATTCATGCACCACAATGCCGAATTTCTCACAATTACGGCCAATCGAAATGGCTTGACGTCCATTACCTCGTTTCCCCACAAAGGAACAGCAGCTAGAAATATAGATTTCATTATTTTTCCTTTCAAATAAAAAGATAATGAGTGCTTACTTACCCACAATTTTTAATCGTAAAATATATATAGTTTGCATGCACTTTCGGATCTCTTTCCACAAATTTTATACAGGTAAAATTTTCCCAATGTCTCATGGCCTGCTTGAAAAGAGCCTTGTGGGCTCCACTAAAGATGTGATCGATTTCATATGGTATGACACCATAATCCCAGATGCGTTCTTTTTTAGCAGTCACAGCACGTCGTGGACGATTTAAAAAGATATCGTCTTGGGAGCCGTTATCTTCTAATATTAAATCATTTTGTTGCATTAAAAGGGGAGGACTATAAAATAAATAAATAAGCCAAAATATGCAGGTTGAATTTGAGTTACATTTTTATTTATTTTTTTTTATATTCTACAACACCCTTTATAAAATTAAGACTTAAAATATGCTTAGAAATTAAAATGGAATTTTATTTACAAATTGTGATGCAAAAACTTAGTTTTCTAGTCAACCGATCCTCACAAAAGAGTTCAAATAAGCCCAAGTGAAGACTACTGTAGGCATCTTGTCATCATTTGTATGATTCCAAAGCGGTTTTAATCGCTAAAATCCCAGACAAATAGAAAACATTTATAAAAAAAAACAACAAAACCGAAAAACGTAAATAATTATATTTTTGGTAGTTAATTTTTGCAATTCTTTAAAATTTTTGCTTTTGAAAAATCGAAAAAAAAATTTAATTTCATACCATTAAATTGTTTGTATTGGAAGTTTAAGCGCCAAATTTTATGCGTTTAAAGATGGTTTATATGTTTACTGATTTATAGATTTGTTGGCTTAAACACATTTTAAACCAAAAAGATAGTTAAACTTGCTCTGTTTAATTAGCCCTTAGTGTGAAATTTAAATTTTTGAATGTTAAATAATTTAACCAATTGATTTAATTAAAGAAAACCAAATAAAAAGTATCGTCGGTAAACCCCGACCTTATTAGAATTTAGATTGGACCGGCAAAAATAAAATTATGTTTCGAAGATAATCGGGCAAAAATTGGTTCTTTGGAACTTTTTCTCTTTTTGATAAATTTGGTATGCAGATGGCAAATGGTCAGGATTAAAATATAGGGCACTTTTTAAAGGATAAAATTGGTACTTTTTAAGTGGCAAAAACTGAATAAAATTAGTACTCCTTCTCTTTACGTTAAATTTGATATGCATACAGATTAATGCCTACATTAACATACAGTGTACTTCCTGGGTGACTAAAATGAAGAATAGCTGTAACTCTTGGCACTGTTTAACCTTTGGTACTTTGGTACCCAGACCACTACTTGTTGTGAAGAGGGTATAGTAAGTTTGTCATTCTGTGGGAAACTTTTTTAATATTTTGGGTCCTTAAGTAATTCTTAGTCGTCTGTCTGCCCGTCTGTTGAAATCACGCTCACTCGCTCGAACGACTCGAAAGAAAAGAACAATGTAAGTGTCAAATTGTTTATAGTCCTCCTAAGTAGTTTGGGATTGAACTCCATCAACATCGGTTCAGTAGGATAAGAGTTATAAATCAAAATGTGGAACAACCACAATAAAAAAATTGAGAATTTTGTTACAAAAACTAGTATAAATAGTGGCGGATTGTACATATTGGTATGAGATTTTGCACAATATCGTTCTATATGATGAAGGCCGGTCCATAATTTACTATAATCCCCATATAAAGCCCACTCTATAAATACACTTTAATGCGCCTAAACCCTAAATTTGGGTCTGTTACAGTTTTATATGACTAGACGTCGAGCTGTTAAATTACGTGAAGATCGCTCCATGATTTACCATAGGCCCAATCTCGGCACAATCTCGGAAAACCGTTTAGCACGCGTAAAACCTTAACAAATAATGCATTTGTAAGAAATTTTGGTTTGTTTTGTATGACTATAAGTCACACTGTCAACTTTCGTTTAGATCGGTTCAAAATTTACCACACGTCCGATATAAAGCCAACTCCAGAAATATCCTAGCTGTCGGTGGAGGGTATCAAAGATCCGGCACAGCCGAAAATAGCAATCTAACTTGTTATAATGTAAAAACCAAAAAAAACTGGTCCAAATAAAAAAAATTTTGCGAAAAAAAAATTGTGCCTTTAAAATTTCGAATACGAGCGCAAACTCTGAATTCAGCGTACTGAAAGTAGGGTGCCCAGCTTGTTTTAAATTACATTTAACACAGTGTATGCAATAAAGTTGAGAAAAAATGTCTTTGAAAAAAATGGGGGAAAAAAATTTCCGTGAAAATAAATAACTAAAATTGTATTTAACAGAATTGTAATGAATTGATTTAAATAGAGCAATAATCTCAAATGTATAAAAAATATCGTTTTATGGCATATAAGTTTTAAAATTTTCAATCGCAAATACGAGCGCTTACTCTGAAAAATGACAAGATCCATTGAACTCAGCGTCTGAAAATAAGCTTAACTGTTAGCGTGCCCAGCTTGTTAAAAAAAGTGTTAAATTCACGCACAGTGCTATTTTTATTTACTTGTAGTCGAAAATAGTGTTTATGAGTCTAAAGCAGGGACCGTAACGGTTATAAGTGATATCAAAAAAGTTATTTTATAACAGTTATTTTAAGAATTAAAAAAAAACTCAATCTTTAACAGTTATTTTTCAACGTAAAAATAAAAGGTCGAAACAAGCTCTAAAAAATTAAGTTTTATTTTGCCATCATAAAATAAAACTCATTTATGAGTTTTATATTTTCCGTCTAAAATAAAACTCATTTTTGAGTTTTATTTTTTCCGTCTAAAGTAAAACTCATTTTTGGAGTTTTATTTTTTCCGTCTAAAATAAATCTCATTTTAGGAGTTTTATTTTTTCCGTCTAAAATAAAACTCATTTTAGGAGTTTTATATTTTCCGTCAAAAACAAATTTGCATATTAATACAATTTATTTTGCACTAAGTTCATTGCAAAAATCTGATATTTTTCAATTAACAAAAATTGCAACTGATCACAACCAGTTGTCTTAATAACAACTCAACTGAGTTGAGTTGTAAACCGTAATAGCGGCCAAAATATAAAAAGAAGTGCTACTCAAAACCCTTAAATATAAATGTAAAAAATACCGTGTTAAAACAGGATTGGGTGTACTTTGTGTAAGTGTCAAATCTTTCACCAAAAAATTTGGAAAAAAATAATGTTTGTTAAATTAAACAAATAAAAAAAAGTCTGTTAAAAAAGAAGAAAGTAATCAAATGAATTTTAATTAAGACAAAAAAATTAATCTCTTCAAAAGAGTTTTATTTTATAAAGGCGAAAAGAGTTTTACTTTAGACGGAAAAAATAAAACTTCTAAAATGAGTTTTATTTTAGACGGAAAAAATAAAACTCCTCAAATGAGTTTTACTTTAGACGGAAAAAATAAAACTCCTAAAATGAGTTTTATTTTAGACGGAAAAAATAAAACTCTTAAAATGAGTTTTATTTTTGACGGAAAACATAAAACTCTTTTTTTTAAAGATCACCACAGATTCTGAAAGAGCTCGTCAGTTCGAATCTATTGATATATGACACTATAAGTCTCCGTTGGCTTTAACATGAAGAGTTTTTATGTTAAAATTTTCCGGATAACTGTTATTTACGGTCCCTGGTCTAAAGTGCTCCTTCGAATCCATTAGGCATAAAAAGGATTTTTTTTTTAAGTAAGAAAAATTATGCAAGTTTCCTAACCTAATCTAATCTAAGCTAAGCTAAGCTAACCTAACCTTACATAAACATGAACGCATAATATATTCTCCACTATTGTGGACAGCCACCTTACTGCCCGTATAATCCTTGAAAATCGGTTCATAGTCTCACATAGCCTGGATGAGGTTTTTTTACGGAATAGAGTCTTTGTGATCATAAGCCATGGTATTGTATTGGTATTACTATTAAATTTGGTCTTACGAATTTTATTGGAATCAGTCCATTATTTATCAAAACTAGTAGGCTCAAAATTAAACCATGGCTCCCATATAAGTCCCTTTCTTAAATCACTTTAAGTTGTAGATATCTCCATAATATTCGGCAAACAGAACTCAGATATGAATCTTAACCCCATAAAATTATTTTGTTTTGCCGGGCTTACGTATTCCCATGGACCCTAAATAGATCACACCCTCGACAAATTTCAATTATTAAAGAGTCGGGTCGGTCCGTTTATAATTTCTAACTAGTGCTTGTTTTAAAACGGGCTTAGTTTGAAAAATAGTCTACATACAGTTATATGGATGTGTCAAAAGCTATAAGGCCTAAATCCAATTTTCTCTTCGAATATTATTTTGTTGTTAAATTTTTTAAATAATTTCCTTTAAAAAAAGTTGTTTTTTTTTAATTTCTTTCGAGATTCTATTTTCCTTTAAAATATATTAAAATTCGCGAGTTCGGCAACCTTACATTTTGGAAATCTAGTATTCTAACATCACTTATCAACTCTACTCTTTGTTTTGTGGAGCTAAGCTTTTCAGCTTCTGGCACATCTGTATCAGTACGAACTACATTTATCCATAAAAGCGAAACTCTTTGGACCTCAGTTCGGCTACTATATTAACTTGAGAGTTTCTGGTACTATTTGCCTAAAGTGAAGTATTTTAATATCAAATTAATTTAAATACACGGAGAGAAAAAAAATTTGTATGTGGTCACCTCCAACAAAACCCACTGAATACAGCGCATTCAAATTATGTTAAAACGCCAGGTGTCCGGCTTGTCTGTTTTTTGCAACTAGCACCGTGTAATTATTTGGTTTTAAATTAATAATTTGGTTATGGTTATCGTTATCGTTGAAAAACAACAAGATGCTATAAGTGTTTTTGTTATTATTCATAATATGGTTGGGGTTTCATGATGGAGGAGTAAATAAATTTTAATATGAATGTCGACGACAATAATATGCTTTAAATAGTTTTGCTTTAAGGTGACCACATTGAATTTTTTTTCTAGTTGTATTTAGACGATCTTGTTGGACATGGGATAATTTATATATAATATTTTAAATTAAAATGTTTCTACTTGCAAAAGATTTTTCTAAACATAGAGCTCTTAATATAAAAACTGTAATTGCTATATTTTCTAAATACAAATTAAAATTAGTTTACCTCTTTATTAATTTTGCTTTTTTGAGTTTTCGCGCATTTTGATGGCTGCGCTTCTTGTGTCTTTTGGGTCCACGTATCTTACGGCCCTTGAGCTGTTTAAATAAACGCCTGCAAATATGAAACCAAACAAACAATAGGTATTTTAAAATCGTTGGTATAAATCACTGTGTTAAAATGAAAATTAATTTTAATAGTTTTTAAAACCAACAGGTACTTGAAATTGCACAGCAGGTATAAGTGAAGCTCAATGGAAAATCTATGGGATTTTACAGGGAAATTTCGAAACAATAGTCATAAAATTTGTGTAAAAATTCCAAGAAATATTTAAACATTCATAATGACAGAATGTTTAAAGGGAAAATCCTACGACAATAAATGAATCCTTGCTGTGTATTGAATTGCAAATAAAAGTGTTTGTTGCAGAAATTATTTACAACTGCTGTTAGTTTGAGTGTGTGCCATAAAACACTTGAAATGGAATCGTATGATCTTGCTACAACGATCAACAGGTAAAACACACTTGAGGTTTTTGAGTGGTGCACAACAACAATAGCACGCGTTTAAGGGGTGGTAGTATTTAATGTGTTAAACATTCTTAATCAGAGATTAAAAAAATCAAATGAGAGAGAGAATGTAAAAGGAATTTAAAGAGAGGAAGGAGTCATATAGTGTTTGAAAATTTAAATAAGAGAAATAAATGTGAAAAGATTTTTTTTTATTTTGAAAATTTAAAAGGATTGCAATATTTTCGAAAAGAGCTCAACTGAAGAGAACGATTTAAAGTGAACTAACATTCTTTTGAAACTGTAGCAAAAAACACCTGCTGGTTTTAAACTCTTTTTTCCCATTTATCAATCTCGAAGATTTGTTTAAAATTTGATTTGAAATAAATCTTCTCGTTTTACCTTTTCAATGACATTTGTCTTAGTTTTGCTTTTGGTATGCCGTCCGAGTCATCGCCTTTATCTTTTGTCTCTATTAAAAGTTTCTCTGGCGGTACGCTGGGTTCCACTATGATGTTGCGCTCATAAAAGAAATTATGGTGGATATCATGTTCAATATTTTTGCCATTCGATTGTATTTTCGAGACATCACCATTGAATAAAAAGGCTGGCATGTGATTTTGTGATTTTTTGCGGGCCTTTTTAGCGGAAATCGAAGCTTCTTTGTCGGCTTCTGCTGCCGCCAATTCTAATAAATGCTGAACATGGGCAGGTGATTTGCCAGCCACGTTTCCTTTTGTATTTGGAGCCTAAAAGGTTTAGTAATACAATATTTAAGCTTTAACATGTGCATTTCGCCGAAAGAATCTCTTAAACTTACAATTTGTTTATCAATTTCTAGAAACTGTTCTGGCTTTTCAACGATATCAAAATAACCAACGGGATCTATTTGCAAGTCTTCGGGTACTTTTATTAAACTTTTTGCCGAAAATCCAAAATTAAAACAATTTACGACTGGCAGCAGTAAAACTCCCCAAAAAAACACATAAAAGTTTTTTGAAAATATCATTTTTTGTTAACACTTTTAAACAAAACACAAAAAAAAAAAATTAAATATTTTTATTTTCCGTTTGTTTTAAGAATTTTTGTTGAAATAAATTCCTCAATTTATCTTAAGTAAATAGTTTAAAATTTTGTTTTAATTTTTTTTTGCTACGATTATTCGATTTTCGTCTTTTAACTTTACTCTTTGAAAAGAAATCTCTTACTGATCGTGAAACACACGCAACATGCTCATAATATAGAAATTTGTATCTTTAACCGAAAAAACATAAAAACTAACAAAAGGTAAAAAGGTAAGAATGTAAAGCAAACAAACAAATAAGTTCATACACTTAAATATTCTACCAAAATCTCAAGAATCATAAAAAGGCATCTTACCCAAACTCACACGCACACACTCAAAGGCCAATTCACCGACAGACAATCTCACGGATTCATAAATATTTTCGGATAAGCCGTAAGAATCATTGGCAAGAGCAGCAGCCTCTGTAGCAGCAAGCATATTTTTTGGTTAAGGGTACGAGTATCTTACTTATTAATACGAGCATAATCTCTACAAGACCGCGAGCTCTTGTTACACACACGCATACTCTCATACAACAAAGATTCCCTTAAACACAGATACTGCTGCTATTGAATACCTCAACTACACACACCTTTTTCACATCCCATACACCAAAGTATCAGTTTAGTTTTTTTTATTATTTGAAGAGGATCATTGTTGTGTTTTTATATTCAATGAGCAGAGATTCCTAAAGGTTTTAAATGTTGAAGGTGAATTTATTAGGCAAAAAATTTACGAAATGAAACTTCTTGCTGGTAGACTATTTATTAATTGTATCCTAGAGACTTTAGTACGATTATGACCTACAAAAATATTTTTACTAAATTTAAAAAAAAAAACTTGGTGATGAAGTGCTATAGATATGTACTTATACATAGGAATGGCTCTACACACTACCAGAATATCTTGTATCTTCATGCTTCATGTTTTTACTTTTAGCTATCCTTTGGTTAAGGTAAGATCAATAAAAATATGATTACAAGTGATAACCGCCTAAGTCGACTTGAGGAACAATTGAGTTTATATTTGTTTTTATTAAATACTAACTGTTTGATTCCGGCGCTGCTCGGGATTTTCTAAATAAAAATAAAAAATTAAATACTGGTGAATTTTGTTAATAGCTTGACCCCAGCGCTATCTACCATCATTAAAACAAACATTTAAATATCACGACAACAGCGCCACCTATCGGAAGTTTTTTTTATAAACCATCAGTGCCCTATCCACAGGGATGTTAGATGTGACGATTTTACGTCATTTTGACGATTTTTTTCAATGAATTTACCAAAATGACGATTGACGATTTTTGATTTAGAGTCACTAATGTTTTGACGATTTAATCCCGTCAATAAATTTACTTTAAACTTTAATCTGGCATCAATTTTATAACACTTTAATCTGGCAAGCAGGTTTGGTAGATGTGACGATTTTTCGTAATTTTAACGATTTTTTTGAGGACATACAATAATATGACGATTGACGATTTTTTGACTAAAAGTAATAGTGTTATGACGATTTTCGGGCATCGATAAAACACAAGAAATATTTACAATTATATTGAAAACAGTTTTTGGAATTTGGAAATTAAACAAAAAAATTCCTCCCCCATCCCAGGTGGATTTCATTAGAAGCATTAGTAATTCAAATTCTACAATTATAGAAATGCCATCGGTACTGCAAAAAATATACTTTAGAGCCCCGATTTGCGTCAGTCCTATCTGGTCCGCTTTAAAAAAATTGGTTAAATCCGCTTTGCGTTTTTATGATTTCGATTTGCGTCGCCACATACGAATGCATTTTTCCATGAAGTCATAATCACATGTGCAGAATTTTTCTATTTGTGTGTAAAAAGGCAAATCCCATTTAATGTTAGTTAGTTATTCTTAGTAAAATTTTGTGTTAGGAAGTAAGAAGTTACTTTTTAATAAGAAGTTGTGTAGAAAAATGAGTGCAATGAGAAAAAAATGTATTAGTTTGGAACTAATATTGGACGTAATAAACCGTTTCAAGTCGGTTGATATAGACAGAATCCTTGGTTTTTAGCACCTTTAACAATAAAAACAATTTGCAATAGAGACAGCGCTAAAAGTTAATCATTTAAAAATAGCTCGAGTTAAAAGCAAATGAGATTTTATTTATTATTTAATATTTTTCTGAGTATGGATAAATCAAATAAAAAATATTTTTGCTATGCATTCATGCAAATATATTTCTTCCAATGTTTTCTTTTTAAATGATAAATATATTCAGCTCACTTGCTGAAATAAATAGAACAAAACTTAACCATATCACTTACTTCTTCATAAATAGAATTTCTTGCTAAAAATTTTTATTTTCGAACCAATTTATGCAATAAATTGTCTTTAATTTGTAAAATTTATATATTTGACGTTTTGTTGACGATTTTGTTCAATTTTCGTGACGATTTTGACGAATTCTGTTAAAACTTTTGACGATTTTTGAGGAAAAAAGTCTAACAACCCTGCCTATCCAACGCATGTACTCGTTTGAAAATCGGTTGAGTAGTTCTCGAGTTATAAAATGACGAACATCCCTGCGGGAAATTTGTGTCAATTGGTCCAATAGACTGGTCCTTGGATTTATGAAAAAAAGAACAAGTACAAAAAGAAAGGACTCATGACCAGTGAAAGAAAAACCAATCCCTTAACTGGTTTATGTAGAACAAAAATTTAGGAAAGTACCCAGTAAAAACTTCGACTACAAAATAATGTGTTAAGTAATCCGGAAAAAGTAAAAATACTACTTCCAATTCTACTAACAGAAACAATGAATTTTACAAGGGATGTCCCAAAAAGAACGCATTTAAAAGTAAGTCATTATTTTTTTTACCTACAAACATCTGAAAAATAAATTGTTATAGAAGTAGTTATATTAGTTATATAGAATAAAGCTACTAAATAATGAGTGAAAGAAGCTATTAATTTTAAAAAAGTAGGCGAAGTTTTTACTGGGTAATGAGTTACAGTACGGTCTTCACCGGTGCTGTGAAATATTTTATACTTATACTTATACTTATTTACTACAATAACTAACACAAAACACGTTCATTGTGAATAGATGTGTGAATGGTCAAATGGTGTCAATTGACCCCCTCCAATGACAACCCCATTTAAAAGTGATAGGTCTTCATATAAAGTGTAAGAACTAGAACCGGTCTCTACCACCAAAGACAAATCACGGGACTACATTGGTGTCAGTTCGCTTCCCTCTAGGTATAGGACAACTAAGTTGTATACATATACACCCCTATCGCAAACAACTACTCCCATGAAAATATTCCCACATTTTTTTATTTTGTATTGTGAATGATTCCCATGACAATTTTTTTGGGAATGAATTCCCAAACTTGAAAAATTTTCTATCGCCAATGTTTACTCCCGCGAGTATTTATACTAAATAAATTCCCAACAAGTGTTAATGTGAGCGAAAAGGGAACATGTAGATTTTAATTTGTATTCTAAGGTTGGACTAAATTAAATTGCTTTTTTATTTTATTGAAGGACTGTTTATAAAGAAAATGAAGATAAACACTATTCATTATATTTTATTATATTTTTATTAGTATTTTACTTTGTATATTTTTTCTTTCACAATGCAAGCACTAACAAGTTATTCACAATAGATTTTTGTTTATAAAGCTCTGACAAATAATTCACAATAGACATTTGTATTCCCAAAATATTTGCGATACCGATTTGTTGGGGATGGGAATATTGCTTTGTTCCCATATAACAAATTCCCATAACATTCGCGATAGGGGTGATAGTTTTCGGAAATAAATTTATCTTTCGTTGTAATTTTTTATCTTAAAATTGTAGGGTAAGAATCTTTGATTCCGAATTACTCTTTTTCAAATGCAATCAACTTTTTCAGAAACGTAAGCATAAATATTAAGTGACTTTTTTCAAAAACTGTTTCGACTAAGGCGCTTATTGCTTGTGACCACAGATGTACATTAGGGGTGGAATAGTGTTATATGGAAATCCTTAGCAGCAAGATTTCGATACGCTAGAACCCCCAATTTTGTGAAGTATGCAAAAATAACGCATGAACCAAAAAATTAGGGGGGGTTGGATGGGGGTAAATGGCTCCTCATCGGGATTAAAGCTAGGGGAAAATAATACAAAAGCCAAAAAAAAAGCTTCACAACTGTCCCTGAGTCGCTCCTAGAGGGGTAAAATGTAAGACTGACTCGCACTAATATTTCCCCCCCTACATTTTTTTATTAACATACTAACCCCCTATCTGTGCTCCTTAAGGGGGCTCCCATACTTAATATTATTTTTTATAAAATTTCCCGCCTCCAACCTAACTAGCCCCAGAGTGCCCCTAGAGGAGTCAAATATATGACAGACCCCCAATATTTTTGCTACCCGAGCATTTTTTTAGAACATACCTGGTCTCCATCGTTTATCATTAGGGTGGTCCCCATACAAAACTTTCGAAAATGGCGGAGTTGCACAAAATATGTTCGCACAACTAAAAAACGTTTTAGCTTATTGGAAAAACTAAAAAAAACCGAAATTTCGCAATAAAATTTCATATTAGAAATTCTTAAATTAATTAATATAATTAATTTTTCGACTTTTGTCAATAAAATCACAAGTTGCTAACAGATTTTAATCATTTATGGTTTGTTTTGTTTGTAATTTCGTTTTTTATACATCTGGAAAACATTTTTTTTATGAATTTTTAAGAATAAGCAAAAATTTCGAAATTTTAATAAAAAAATTATTTTTTTTTCCAAAAAAAAAATATTGTTTCTAAAACTACTGCGCAAGACCCATTGAAAAGGTCTGCGCAAGAAGCCTGATGATCATTGTGTATGTTCTTTTTAGTTGTCAAAAGTTGTTTACATGTGCATGTATACGTTTATGGTATGCGACACATACACGTTTTTTCCTTTTGCTTTGTATATGTGGTAGTAAATTTTTGACAACTAAAAAGAATCGTTTTTTGTTTTTGTACAAGTAAGCAGACCTGATAGATGGGCCTTGCTACTGCGCATATTTGAAAAAAAAATGTTTCCTTAATGAATTTCGGTTTTTTTAATTTTTGGGGGTTCTATTGAAATCAATAAGTCGTGCACTATTCCACCCCTAATGTACATAATATTTTATAATAGA
This sequence comes from Pollenia labialis, assembly GCA_949318255.1. Lineage (NCBI taxonomy): Eukaryota > Metazoa > Arthropoda > Insecta > Diptera > Polleniidae > Pollenia > Pollenia labialis. Next base: position 193,041,204 of record OX439139.1, on the reverse strand, counting down.
ATTTAAACAATTCATTTTTAAAATAGCTAAAAATGTCTGGTCTTGATTATAATCACTGTATTCCAAATCGAGTAAATAACAATTCCTTGCAGCATGAAATGAAGACACAAAAAACGTGTGTAAAACAGGCATGTGTCTTATCTTGAACATACGGGCAGCAATAAATAAGCAAAAAAAACTTTGACACAGACTCTGAACGCGAAATGATATATAATGTCGTATATCGCTGAAGAAATATGCGGAAACATAATTGTATTTCAAATACTCGAAAAGAAAACTCGGTTAAAAGAATGAAGGGTCAACAATATTTAGGGTTTTCTACTACAGAAGGAGTATCCAAACAAAATTGTAAAATACCCCAAGGAAAAATGAGATTAGCGCGCTCATCAAATTTTTGTATGAAGAGTAATTTAAGGCACTGCCAAAAATTTGATAAAGAAATCCTAAGCAAAATATTTAGAATGTTTTGTAATTTGTCATGGAAGCCCAACAAGTGTTTGTGAAAAGTTATGCCTCGATGAAAACTTAGCACAATTCCACTGTTGCGAATTCAAAAAAACTTAAAAGTTTTATTTATACTCTGCCTAACAACCAGGCATTCTTTCAGGCATGTCGTTTTACATTTCTCTCCACTTTGTCTGTAAACGTGGATATGGTTATGGATTAGTTAAAGGCCAAACCATTTATCCTATAAACTCCATTTATAACAAACATTTCGGAAAAAAGACCAATTGCCATTGTCGCAAGGACACTGATAACTTATATATCGCAACAGCTTTTAGAACTAAGGCTGATATTTATAAATATTATTGTAATTACTGCTCACAAAAAGAGCTTCAAGCAGTTTCGATGTTCACATTTTCAAATATTTTTTAAGAAGAGATTTTGGCATTTTATATACCTCGCAAACATCAATGCGACATTTGTGATGGACTTAAAGCTAATCAAATAACTGCTGATAATTTCAAAGTGCATATTTTGAGTCTAAATCGATTACAGCATGAACAAAATTGGACAAAATTGTAGCTGAGGACGGTAAGCAAAATGTTTTCGCATTGGATACAATGGCTGTTAAATTGTGCCCTGACATAAATGTTTCAGCAATTTACTTCAAACAACGCCTGAAAGTACACAAGTTTACTGTTAACAATCTTGGTACTCATAACTGTGCAAATTATTGCCGAAGTGAAGTTCTCGGGGGAGCCTGTAACCCCTAGAGAACGCGTCCCCAGGTGTCGGATAGGGGACCGCCACCCAGATATGGGTGGTAGGGGTCTGTTACATACTGGGTACTCCAAGTGCAATATAAGGTAAGAAAACTTATAACCCTTTAGAAGGCAACGGGAAACCACTGAAGTATGTTATCCCTTGTAAACCATGCAAACATGAATACAGAACAAAACAAATGACCCTCTCTTCGGTATCACGAGGGTTCTAAGAATCCCCGGAGGTAAAGCAAAAATAAATAAACATTGGTACATGGAATGTCCAAAGCCTGTACGGAGCTGGAAAGTTAGCTAACACCCACATCCCACATCAAAAAACAAAAAACTGCTTATTTAGAACATTTTATGAGGAACCCTAAATATATGGTACTCTAGCCGAAGTTTAACGAGAACGAAGTAGGGGTAGAAAGAAGATGTGATGGCTTGAAAATATACAACAATGGACTATATCTCAGATTGTGGAGAATCTCATAAATGCGGCAAGATTTATTGCTTGTTAAATTTATTGCCAATTTTTTGTCAAATGTCTTATCTAATTTTGCGGTAAAACATATAAAAGTCATTGAACAAACATTTTTATAAAAAGGTCATACACAAATGGAATGTGATAGCGCCCATGCAAAAATTAAGATAAGATTGAAAAATCAATCAATTTACTTGCCAAATGAGGCCAGGAAAACTGTTAAAGTCAAACACGAAGTCATTAAAAAACCATATTAATTCGAATGTGTATTCTAAGTCAAATTACAACTTTAAAAGCTCTCATACTTTAATAGTCCTATTCCCTCAATTTTTCCAGGAATATTTTCTAGGCACTATCGGAATTTTCGTTTGTATATTTCTATCCTTTGGCTAGCAATGAAGTAAATTGTACAGAAATTTATACAACTGTTAGATACCAGCAGAATGAAATGCATTTTCTGTCCCGCTACGGCCTTCCACAGCATTCTTAATATCTTATAACTGGATAGTGCCTATTGTGAATTTAATGTATTTAACTTAATTATTTTAGCAAATAGAATCCGGGAATTTATTTCTCATGCAAAGCTATTTATCGGTCCGACAAAATCCGACTTTTAACTATTGGAAAGTTGTAATAATGGCTCTTAGTAGTTTAAGTAGTCGGTTTTAATAATTATTGTAAAATAAACAAATTTAAATTTTCTTTGATATAAGAAAAATAGACGGTTTTTTGCTCTACTAAACAATTGCGTTATTTAAGACTGATATAAGCGGTCGATATGTTTGAGTCGTCTTTTCTAAATAAATGTAACGATATGTACCTGTGCATTTACATATTTATTTTTTGAAAATGAATTAATCTTAAGTTTGCTAAACAAAATAATATATTTTTTATATTTATATCAATTATTTTATTTTATCTTATATATTTTTGTTTTTTTTAAGTTTATTTTTCAATAAAAAATATGTTATTTCAAAAAAACTAAAATGTTGAATAAAGTACTCTTTTGCTTGGTACTGAGTACCAACTCAATTTTTCAATTGTCCATCAATGTAAAATATGTATATATAATATCCGGACGCTTTCAGTTTTCTCACCACTTCCGTTAAAAACATGTAATAAATTTTTTAATGAAAATTATTTTCTTTGAATCGAATCGGCGTTTTTTTACAAACGGTACCACAGCCATGTCAGGTATATTATTCCCACTACCCTTAGTTAGCCAAAATGCCCTCTGCTATCCAGAGGAACCTAAGTAGGTATTTTGCCGGTGTTGCAACGACTCGGACGCTCCTTTCGCGCTGTGCCCTAACTTCTTGCTTCTGGCACATGCTAGCGCCGAGCAGTTACATGCCCTGTGGACTCGTTCCCACAAGATCCAGTCTGCATTCCTGGTCTTCTGCAAGCCCTATCCGAAACAGTTGGAACTTCACCGTGTGGTGACCTGTCAGATAAGCCGCCAACATCCGCAGTTCCGTCTATTGAAAACCCACGTCCCTTTTGTGCTCCCGGGAAAGTTCAGTTTCTTTGACGCATTCCCGGGAGCGATACCCAGTATCTCCTATCCTCCCTGAGACCCCAGTCCTCTAAAAGAGACTGGGTAGTGATCCAACATTCCCGGAACCCCTGAGTGACACGGAATCCAACAGAGGGTAATTTTGTTCCTTGTGCCCAGCTCCTAAAGACTTAGATCCATCAGTATACCAGTGTAGTCCGTGGTTGCCATCACAGAATTTAATGTTTATGTATAAGTATTAAAACAAATTAATTCATGAAGAATATTAAACTCATTACAAAATAAAATAGTTTAATGTACCTATTCTTTAAAAGTAATATCGAAGAATTATGTATTAAAACTTATATATTTAAAAGCTTCTAAAACAAATAAATGGCGGCTGATAATCGATACCGTATTTTATTGCAAACATATCGACCCCTTTGCGCGAAATTATCGTATGTTACAAAAACCAAATTTTACAGGACAGCCATTTTTCTACTTTTCTCTGCGTTCGCTTGCATATAAAAATGAAAATATACATTAAATTTTTGGAGCAACGAAGTGGAATTCGCCTACAATATTTTGTCAGGTGACGTCTCTTTGAATGTAGAACAAGATTGCATCAAAAACTCAATTTAAATAAATTGGCATATACGATAATTTCGCGCAAAGGGGTCGATATGCTGCCGACGAAAACAATGCTCGGATAAAAACACTTCAGGGTGGTATCGTTAATAAATAGCTACATATGTATATACTATATGTCAATAATTTATTTATTTTATCTCAAATATATATGCAAGTATAAATTTAATAAAATAAACTTAAACAAATATAAAGACCTTTGGTAGTAGAATCCCAAACTTGCATTGTGCTTGCGCAGTTCTATTTTCATTCACTTAGAAAAAAGACCACACCGAACTTTATCTTCTGATTTTATTTTCTGTGGTACAAAATGCATTACACTTGCAATATTATTGTATATGATATTCGCCATATTATTTCCATTTTGTCCTATATTATGCAATAAGTCGCACAATGGTTTCAATCATTCAATAAAAAGGTGAACAAAACCTAAGGAATAACATAAACAGCATTGTACAATGTTGCCAACACATTTCACTTTCTTTTCGTTGTGCAATAAAATCAAAAGCCTTTTGATTGTTGCCAATATATTGTGCCACCTTCGAATATCACAAACACATTGGCGATATAAATGTACAATACGTAAAATTGGACAACTTTATTGTAAGTGTATGAGCCGCTTAACATTTTTTCACTTGCGACTTCTTTTTGTCATTAATTGCCATTATGATTTAATATTAAAATTGTTAAGTTATTTTTAACGGGGGGACTCACGTTTATTAAAATATAATTGTATTTAATAAAAAAAAAATACCATATATTTTCTAAATCCAAAATTTTTACATAAAAAAATCCCGGGATTCGAGACTTAAATTTTTAGAATAATCCCGGGATTTTGGTATTCGGGATTGGCATCCCTATTATGTATGCATTTGTTTATTTTATACATCTAAACCTACATTTGTATAAATTTATTATATGTATGAAGTGTTAGTTATTTTGCACAGATATTATTACTGGAAAAAGTACCAAAGAAAAATAGTGATTTTGCCCGTACTCCATTTGAAATACAAACAGCCCATCACTATCTACAACTGTCACGTAACCTCGTAATGAAAATCTATTTTTTACAGGTTGGCACGTACGGTTAAGTGACATTATAGTCAGTTAGGCATTTAGATTGCTTTCCATATAACAGAAACGATCAGCTGGTTATAACCAGGGGTGTAGAGAAGAAAGAGGAAGAGACAACAGAAATCATGTCTATTTTTCTACCTCTCTTTCTTTTCTACACCGCTTGCTCCCAAACAAAAAAATGACGTCCAAAAAAAGAATTTTTTAAATATGACGAATATGTTCACTTTGAAGAAGTTTTTTTGAAAATAATAAGCACGTTATTTTGGTCTTCATAATAAATAATATTTCATCTGTAACTTCAGAACAAAATCTATATCGATCTGGAACGAAAAAAAGAAAAGAAATATGTATGTATGTGTAAAACTATTTTAACTTAAAAGATTAAAGTGTTCTTACCAAAAGCTGACCAGACGGCTTCGTGTATTCTGGCCATAACTTAAAAACTTCAAAAGTGTTCTTAGAGTTTGCAATTTGCTGGAAACGTATGGGAGCACACTTTTGCCAGTATATATCAAATTCATCTTGGGTTATGTTTGCAGATCTTAAGATAAGAATATCTAAAGTAATCTTGTAAAAATTGGTATTTATGTATAAAAATTTTCTCTTATCAAAATAATCACATTATACTCACTTTTAAAAAAATTCATGCAAGTGTTGCAGATTTCATTCAGGTCAAAATAAATCAACAACAAAAACAAATGTAGCAGTACCAGAAAATGACCTGTACAGATATAAGCATACTTCCACTTTATTGTCCAAGAATAATATGTAATACACACACGTTGGCTATGCTTTTTAAAGACACCACCCCAACAAACACGGAGGTTTGATTTCAAATTGAAAATGATTTGAAATCAAACGTTTTCTCAAACGATAAACGTTTGATAATGATTTGAAAATCATTTGAAAATCATAGCGTTCTCAACAAAAAGGGGAAATTATTTTCAAATTGAAAAATGCCTTTATTTTCAACTTGCTTTCAAACGTAATTCTCAAATGTTTTTCAAATGTGGATTATAATACAATGTGGAATATAAATAAAACTATTTAATTGTTTTAATTTAAATTTATTATTTATTTAAATAAACTTTGAGATAAACATTCGGTACCATAGCTAAAATATGAAATAGTGTTCTTTCCGTCCTCTAATTCTTGGAAAGACAAAATACTTGGCTTCCTTTTATTTTGAGGATTGTAGCACCGCGATCGTTCAACAAACTTTCTTCACTTTCCCGTTTTATTATTTTTTTTTTCGTATATTTAATCATTGTAATTTCTCACAAATAATTTTTATTTTTCACAAAAAATAAACTGTTCACTTTATATTAAAATTTATTTTTAATAGTAAAACACATGTAACCACAAAGTAAAAAAATGTAACTTTAATCGCCATTTTTAATGCTTACATTTCGGCTTCCTTTTATTTTGAGGATTGTAGCACCGCGATCGTTCAACAAACTTTCTTCACTTTCCCGTTTTATTATTTTTTTTTTCGTATATTTAATCATTGTAATTTCTCACAAATAATTTTTATTTTTCACAAAAAATAAACTGTTCACTTTATATTAAAATTTATTTTTAATAGTAAAACACATGTAACCACAAAGTAAAAAAATGTAACTTTAATCGCCATTTTTAATGCTTACATTTCTTTTTCGCTTTAGTATTGCCAAGTTTATTTTTGATTTGATTTTAACATTTGACAAACATTTGACATCAAATTGATAAAACATTTGATATCAAATGTTTATTTTCAAATCATTATCAATTTGAATTTAAATGTTAAATCAAACAATTGAAAAACGTTTGAGAATTGCGTTTGATGTCAAATGATAAAGTCATTTCATATCAAAGGTTTGACTACGTGTTTGTTGGGACAAAACATTTTTTGTTGCGAACACAAAAAATACCGTAACAATATTTGCACAAAAAAAAAACAAAAAAATTTACGTACGCGAACGATGTTAACTATTTAAGATCACTTTGCACACTGAATAAATTCTTTGTTTTTTACTTTTTCTTTTCTTCCAATAGAAGTAGTGATGCTGTAATTGTCGCAAATCAGCATGTAGTTGTCGGGTATTGTGTACTCATAGTTAATTGATGGCACAAATTGATACACTTTTTATTTATAAGATTTTGCAAACAAAAAAATTATTTACTAATGCTTCTAACCATATTTTTATAAAATACTGATGTCTAATTTTTTGTTACAAGTAGTAAGTTAAAACAAGTATTCGCATTTATAAAAATGAAGTATTCAAATAAAAGTATTCTATGTGTTTTATTATACACCACTAGAACAAAATATGAAAATATACACACAAACATTAAAAATATTGAGTTTTGATTAAAAAATTTAATTGAATCAATTAAAAAATTGTTTAAAAAAAAAATTTATATCAATCATTGGCTTAGTTGATCGAATTTTGACTAAAATTTTTTCTGTGTACATTACATTTGCATTTCTACATTTACGGTCGGCTAATGGGGCCTTTACTTTTTTACGATAAGGTAACTGTTACTGTTACTCCCGGCTAACTGAGCCTTTTACGAGTCAAACTACACGTGTGTGAACTGGCACTAGGAATTGTTATAAAACAAAACATTTTAATTTGTTGCTTGCTTTTGTATTAAGCCAAAAAAGTTTTCATAAATGTAAGAAGATGAGCTAATCAATTAAGAAGATGCCGTGTGAACAGCATAATTCCTATTCGTAATTCAAGAAATGCTGCAAAATTATATTGTGCACATCTATGTACACCAAAATACCTTTTAATGTGTTTCATTTATATTGATTTAAAATAAGATTCATACAATTCAACAACAAAAAATGTGTCCCGTGTTAATATAAAAGATATTCAAATTCTTTGAGTAACAAGACGATATGCCTGCCATTTAAGTTGTTGGGAATTGGGCTTAAAAAAGTTAAATTAATCATAAGTATTTAAAAAAAGTATTTAAAATTTTAATTCTTTTGGCGGATTTTTGGCCCCATTTAAGAATCCCTGTATAACGTATCGTATTGTACAGTATTAAAAACATACCATACAAAATTCTGGCTAAGTCTCGTACAAAAGAGTCTAAATTCAAAATATACAAACTTTTCTTTGATGTTATTTTTTTTTACTGATGTTGTTGTGGTTTATGGAAGGCATACTTTTAAAAAAAACTCCCTAAAGATTATGATGATATGCCTTTTTATTTTCTTCACTTTTTTATGGGTTTTTGATTTTTTATTTTTTTTGTTATACGAGTAGTTTATGTTGCAACATGTAGTATGAATACTCAAAGAATATAATTCGATCACACTGCAATACTCGTATTAACAGCACATAAGAAATCGTAAACAAACTCGATAATAATTGTTTTCACCTTTCAATTGTACGCATGCTCAGATTCATTGTGGGCATTCATTTAGTTACGATGTAGTACGTCCGTCTGTCCCTTTGTTGCGGTAGAGTCGTTACGTTTTGTATGAAGTATGGATGAAGCTTGTAAGCGCCAGCTTTTGAGATGTTTTGAAGTTTTTCATTGTTAAGTTTGGTGGATGTGTTTTTTATTTTTATTCAGTTTGGGCTACAGAGAGAGAAAAAATTAGCATGAAATTGTATTGATTCTAATATAAATATAAATATTTTTAACAAAATATAAGTTAAGAACTGATACAGCTGGGACATGACATAAAGAATCTATCCTGCCTGATGCATTTACCCGAGAATATTTAGTTCTACTTGAAAGCTCTGTCTATTGTATACAATATTGTATGTAACTTATCGAGATGATAAATCGATATCTATGCAAGTATATCGTAGCTATTTTATATTTTATGTCAAGACATGCATTAAATGACGAAAGTAGTAGAAAAAAACTTTCAAAAAACAGAATTCTTTAATTACGATGGGTAAATGCTCTTTTCCTGCATAAGACCATGCCATATGTTCTCAGGCAACTTAAAATTGCAAAATTTTCTTTTAAATATATGATGTTGTTTTTCGACCTTTTTATTAATATAAATAACAAATAAATATTCAAATTTTCTTTTAAGATAATGCAAGTATTTTCTATTTAAGACATTGAGCTCTTTCTTAGCATGCCCCATTACAAGGAAATTTTTCAACAATATACACAAGTTAAAATCGAATTTAAGGTCATAGATTCAAGCGATAGTTACAAATTTATCAGTCAAAACCAACTCCAGTATTTTGTAACATAAATTTAAAGACTCTCTCTTTCATAATCAATAGTATCTCCAATCAGTACCAGTTCTTCTCAGTGTACCAACACGGAGTCATGGAATTTTTTTCGATTGTTATTCTTTTATTGTTGCTTCCTCTGCTTCTTTTTGAGTTTTCAAATAAGATAATAACTTATTACGTTTACAATTCAAAAAGGCTTTTTTGTCTTCCAGCGAACACGTGCCTTTAACAGAAAAAAATATCTCACAAAAAAGAAAACGAGAAGAGGCTTGTTTAGCCAAAGCCTAACATAGACAGATTGAAGGACGGACATGTTAAGAGAATTTTTATACAAAAATCATCATTAACTGAAGCAATCCATTTATAAGACACATACAAGCATGATCTTAATACTGCAGGAGTTCTCTTAAGAACAAAACACAAGCAGACAGTAAAAAAAAAAACACCAAGGAATCTTAATGCATCATTTATTAGTGAGTAACATATTCGAACAGGTAGCCCCAACAGGTAGACGAAGTTTTAAACGTTTCCATAAAGACTTAAAGAGATCGTCTCGTTAGCCATCATAATACATACTTGTACTTAAGCTAATTAGTGCTTTAGAGGCGCTTCAAACTGGCAATCAAAATAAAAAAGAGGTAGTTGGTAGTTACAATCATGATATTTACTAAACGGTTGGATGGGCAAATGGTGCATATGAATATGGGACAAGATGATGGTGCATGCTACTTACAATATTGCTCGATGCCGTTACACATAATGATGCTGAGAATGACGTTGCTTACGGCGTTGTGCGGTGTAATAAAATATAATTAATTTAACATTAAAATAGGATGATGATGCCGTGCTGCAAAATTTTTGATGACACCTCCTATAAAAACTAAACAAATGATTTTAGTGCCTCTTAAGTTGATAATATTAAAGTATGATTGTTAAACGGGAGTTTCTAACTCAATAACAGGGATGGGAGTGTTTCGTTTTCGTAAAAGAATGCATTTTATTAGTTTTCTATAACTAGTTTGATAATTTTAAAAAGTGCAGATCGATTACTACTGCGATTGATTATTGTGGCGCTATTCGGCAAAATGAGTGCTCTAAAAAGAATCTCTGACTTATGATGTTAGAACTTTAAATTTTCTGGAAATTTTTTGACGACAAATCCTATCTGGTACCATGAGAGTGAGAAGCCTCCGGTGAGCACTGGACTGACTATTGGTTGAGGTCTCCGTTAGTAGGCTTCTTGCGGGAAACGTTTTCTATCTTTCCTTGCGGAAGCTTTACTCTTCTGATCATTGGCACTACCCCTGGTTTAGCTAAAGTTCCGTTGATGGTTGGGGGCTCAACGGCTATAAGCTTTTAGTCCCAAAGTCGTAGGAAGGAATACACTTAAAATCCCACTAAAGAGTGGATTTTTCACCATTTGTGGGAGAGTTGGGCCTAGTTATTCAAGAAGCTTCTTCAAAAACCACAAGGTGGTTGTGGTTTCCACCCAATATTGAGGGTAGGGAGATCACAGAAAGTTAGCTATAACGACTGATTTTCCATCCAGATGTGGGGAAGCTTGGATTGATGGCTTATAAGAACAAAACCCCGATTCCGGAAAGAAGTTTGTATTAGGGTTATGTAAAATTATGTACCAATTCGCCCCATTTTCAATATGATTGTGGCCCTGTGCAAATTTCCTCAAATTATCTCCAAAATTGCGACCTGTACTTTGCAAACAATCTTACATGGACAGCCCACCAGCCTGTTAGCAAGCCGGACGGACATCGTTGATTCGACTCAGAAAGTGGTTCTGAGTCGATCGGTATACTTAAAGGTAGACCAATCGAGGACCAATATCTTAAGGTGTAACAAACATCAGCACAAATTAATACTAGCCTCTCTGCTATTGTGGTGTGTTATAATAAGCCCACTATTTAAATCCTGTATAATTTTTAATACCTACTCCACAATAGTGGAGAGGGTATTTTTCATATGTGCTGATGTTTAAAACAATTTAACGTATACCGAATGACTCAGCTTTTGCTGATATAACTTTGAAAAATTAAAAATTTTTAATAATTTAATAATTAATAATGCCGAATTATCTCATCCTTTAGCTCTTGAATTGCTGCTGGCTTATCGACGTTCACCTTTACTTTCAACTGGCGGCCAATTGACATCGCCACCACGTGAGATAATACGGCCATTGAATTTGTCGCGCAAAAGAGCAATTGTTTCATTAGCTGTTTGGCAAGTGGCACCGTCCTGTTGAAACCACATATCGTACACGTCCATATCTTCCAAATCGGGCCAAAAAAGTTCGTAATCATCTCACGATAGCGAACACCATCCACAGTAACTGCCTGACGGGCCTCATTGTGGAAAAAATACGGTCCGATGTTGCCGACAGCCCATAAACCGCACCAAACAGTCAGTCTTTGTGGGTGCATTGGTTTTTCGGCAATCACTCCTGGATTATTATTCGCCCAAATGCGGCAGTTCTGCTTATTGGCGCATCCACGTTTTTAGTATGTAAATGCAAGTCTTTATGCATAATGATCATCAACTACGAGCGTGAGAGGTGCAATTTTTGGGCACGAAGACGAGTTGAGATGGACGACTCTTCAGCCACACTATCGCGAACAGCAGCAATATTTTCTGCAATAGGAGCTGTACTCCTACAGACCCGGTTTGCTCAAATTTTTACACAATTTTTTCGATTGTACGCACATTTGGACGATTAAATTGACCGAAAAAATCACGAAGTGCACGATATGCATTTTGATTTGAACGACCATTTTCATAATAAGCCTGAATAACTTTAACGCGTTGATCGATTGTGTATCTTTCCATGGCTCAAATTCAGAAAATGTCAAACGAAATGCAGAAACCAACTTGACGTTTAGGTGTGGATCACATTTAACATCGGCTCATAAACTTTAACCACCCTTTATGTGATCTTATCGGTTTCTGTCTCTTATGAGATGTGAATGCAATTTTAATACGAAAGCTAAATGCGATAAGAGGCTAATTTCGCAACAATTTTTGAGAATGAATGAATAGTAATAATTTGCGAAAAGAAAAAAAAGATGCGAAATACAAATGCGAATACGCATTGAAGAGTACCAATCGCTTGATTTGCTACAATTTTTCTTTCGCATCGCTATAGAGATTTGAACCCCCGGTTAACGTAAGCGGATGAACGAATAAAAGTAACAGCTGGATCTTCTTCATCATGGATCATCTAAATTCATTTGAACTGTTGAAACATAAATTTTCGCTGTATCATAAGAGATAAAATACGCGAATGTAACACTAAAAATCACAATTGAAAATGTGTAAATCGTAATCGGAAATTTTAATTTTTTATTAAAAAATTTTTGTATTAAATCTGTAGGGAAAAATGTAGGATAAAACTTTTCTGATATGTGGGAAAACCATTTTTTTCCTTTTCTATATGCTTTGTTGTTGTTTTTATAAAAAAAACTTTGCCGGCAACACTGCTTCCAAAACAAAAAAACAATATTCATCCTTTTTATGTGGTTAATTAAAGTTGTTTGTTTTTTTTATGTTTTATTAATTGCGATTTTTTATTTAAATATTGGTTTTAAAACTAAAACTAAAGTTAAATTATTTCTGTTTGCTTTTTTTTAATTTTTTTTAACATTTATTTTGAATCAACTAGAAAAGAATATTGTTTTGTGGTTGTGTAAATAATTTTATAATTGTTATTCAGTTTTTTTTTTGTTATTGTATTATTATTTTCTAGATATTTTAAATATTTTTAACTTTAATTTAATCTACGTTAAAAATATGTATAAGTAACATGATTTGTTGTTTGTGGTTTTTATCATTTAAAATATGTTTTAGTTTCAAAAATTGCTAAATGCAAATTCTTTTGAATAGTTTTGTTTTTATGGTTTGTTTTCCTCTTCTCCAAAATAAAATCTTTCTGTTTTTAGAGAGTGTTTAAGTAACAGAGATTATATTGTTTTTGTTTGATTTTTATATCCTTAAAAACTAATTATTGTTTTCATTTTCAATTCATATTTTTTTTTTTTTTTATAATAAAGTTTCAAAATTCAACTTGGTATTTAAAATTCTTAGTTCGATTGCTCTTTCTTTAAAAGAGAAAAAAGGATAAAAAAAATTCTCCTTTTTCAGACATGTAACATGAAAATAAAAGGTTAATTAAAATTAAAAAAACTACACTGAGTAAATTCTATTGTAAAATAGATAAAGATAAGATTTAGCTTAGGTACCCATTAAGTATGTTTAGAGCACCGACTATTGCACAAGATTTACTTGCTAAAAAATACATGTTTTCTTTTTTTTATTTTTAGCCCTGTCCACCAAAGTCACAGATGTTAAGAACATTTTAGACTAGGTATTTCAGCAGTGTTGCCATAACTGTTTGATGAGAATATGCGAAAACTGCAAACAAAATCTGCTAAATCTTAAAAAAAAGAAAATATGCTAAAAATCTGCTAAGATTAAAACATACAATTTTTAATATATTAAATTTCCTAAAAATTTGTTAAATTTGTACAAAAAGAAATTTTAGCATTTTGCCGAATTTTTATAAAAAATTTTATGCTAAATAAAATGAAATTTTGAAATATATTTCAACAAAAAAAAATAATTATATTAATAATGCGAAAAACGAAGAAGTAGTAATAATTTGAATAGGAAATTATTTGAAAATATGTAGTATATGCAAGTCTGTTTGTTCAAAAATTCTGCTTTTCTAAAAAGTAAAAATATGCTAAAAAAAAAGACTGCTTTGGACAAGGAAATATACAATATATTAGACAATATTTAAACATGGGAACACTGAATGATATCCGATGGCAGTTAAATGCTTCTCCCAATAAGTTAGGTTAACAATTGTATTCTAAAATCCTAAATTGGATTTGGAGCATAGCCGGACAGAAAATTCACTACTTCAGTAACCTTAAAAGTAAAAGTAAGATTAATCTTTTTCTTACAAATTGACACGTAACATCTGACTGCTTACTGTAATCGTTATAATTGCTTTATATACAACAAAGTAAAGCAGCTGATATGCAACGTTACTCCAGGGATGTAAGATGTGACGATTTTACGTCATTTTGACGATTATTTTCGATGAATTTACCAAAATGACGATTGACGATTTTTGATGTAGAGTCACTTTTGTTTTGACGATTTAATCGCGTCAATAAATTTACTTTAAACTTTAATCTGGCATCAATTTTATAACACTTTAATCAGGCAATCCGGGTTGGTAGTGTGACGATTTTTCGTAATTTTGACGATATTTTTGAGAAAATACAGTAAAATGACGATTGACGATTTTTTGACTAAAAGTAATAGTGTTATCTGGCATCGATAAAACACAACAAATATTAACAATTATATTGAAAACAGTCCAAAACTTAAAAATCAATTTTTGTAAATTAAACAAAAAATTCCTCCCCCATCACAAACCAGGTGGATTTCATTAGAAGCATTAGAAATTCAAATTCTACAATTATAGAAATGCCATCGATATTGCAAAAAATACACAATAGAGCCCTAATTTGCGTCTGTTCTATTTGGTCCGCGTTTTAAAAATTGGTTAAATCCGCTATGCGTTTTTATGATTTCGATTTGCGTCGCTACATACGAATGCATTTTTCGATGAAGTCATAATCACATGTGAAGAATTTTTTCTATTTGTGTGTAAAAATTCAAATCCCATTTAATTCTGTTAGGTAAGTTATTCTTAGTAAAATTACGAGTTAGGAAGTTACTTTTTAATAAGAAGTTGTGTAGAAAAATGAGTGCAATGAGAAGAAAATGTATTAATTTGGAACTAATATTGGACGTAATAAAACGTTTCAAGTCGGGTAAAAGGACTGTTGATATAGACAGAATCCTTGGTTTTTAGCACCTTTAACAATAAAAACAATTTGCAATAGAGACAGCGCTAAAAGTTAATCATTTAAAAATAGCTCGAGTTAAAAGCAAATGAGATTTTATTTATTATTTAATATTTTTCTGAATATGGATAAATCAAATAAAAAATATTTTTGTTATGCATTTATGCAAATATATTTTTTCTTATGTTTTCTTTTTATATGATAAATATATTCAGCTCACTTGCTGAAATAAATAGAATAAAACTTTCTTGCTAAAAATTTATATTTTCGAACCAATCCATGCAATAAATTGTCTTTAATTTGTAAAATTTATATATTTGACGTTTTGTTGACGATTTTGTTTAATTTTCGTGACGGTTTTGACGAATTTTGTTAAAACTTTTGACGATTTTTGAGGAAAAAAGTCTAACAAGCCTGCGTTACTGTTACACCCGGCAAAATGAGCCTTAAGTCGTAGTGTATGTTAACGTAGAATTGTGGGGTGATAATCATGAATTTTTCTTCTTAATGTTCGCTTGAAGTTCCATTATTGTCCCGTATTTTTATTAATTTTTAAGCAAAGTGTTTGTTAAATAGCTAAAAAATCAGTACAGGAATAAAGAAGAAATAGATTTGTTTATAAGCTTAGGGTACATGACCATGTAACTTCCTATGTAGCAGATTTTTTGGGTTGCTCATTTGAAAATTTTGTGAAAGTTAGAACAATGATATTATTTTATAAAGCGTTGAAATATAATTCACCTACTTATCTTTCAAATCGTTTTGAATTCGGAAGTTCGTCCAGATCACATACGCTAATATGTCCTCGTTTCAATACGCTAATAATGCAACGTTCTTTTATTGTAAGAGTTTGTAGAATTTGGAATAATATCTTACCTTATCCTGATAGACACTTTGCTTATTCATTTAAAGAATTTAAAAAGAAACTTTTTTCGGTTCTCTAATTTGGTGGTGGTGAAATAAATTTTTAAATTTTTATTTTTTTTAGAAGAAATTCATACCCATGATTGAGAGAGATTTAGTTTATAAGTATTAATATACATTTAAAAATTTTTTTTTTGTGAATGTCAATAATTATGGTGCCATAAACAATTATACTGTAATCAATTTGGCCTTTTTAGGGCTTAAAGATTATTAAATAAATAAATTGAAATTGAAATTGAAATAATTTCCATCAACAATTAATTAAAAAAATCCAATTTTTGTTCATATCCGATTATGTCAAATGTTGAATTGTCAATTGATTAAAACAAATTCAGCCATCTCCAATTTTCGTATTGGATTCACTCCTAAACCTCGGAGGGAATTTGGTTCAAACTTGCTTTATATCTTTTTATAATTGGTTTGTACCAAAAAGCAAATCTTCATATTACTAATGCAAATATCTATGAAGATGTAGGTTTTTGTTTTTTATTATTAAAACTACAAAAATGGAGATGTATGTATATCTTTGTTTTTTTACCCCTCAATTTATTCTTTGATTTCACCTCAATATTTTCGTTTACAGATTTATCGGGAGTTAAGTAAATCCCAGAACGGGATTTTATATAAGACCAATAGTCAATTATAGAAAATTTAATTTTAATTGTGAAACGATAAGTTTAGCAATTAAAACTGCTGTAGATATCGACGTAACCGATAAGTTTGTTTGTGGCGGTTCACACACGTCAAGTTTGAATCGTCAAGTCTTGAGTTTTTAGTAGGGAGGGGAAAATGACATTACCTTTTCTCTTCTCTCCTAAAAGCTCAAGACTTGACAAGTCAAACTTGACGTGTGTGAACCGGCACTTTATGGCACAAAAACTTTAAAAAATATCAATGTTAAATATGTGTATTACAAATAACAAAATATTATTTTATTGATTCATTTTTAAATAAAAATAGACTTCAAACATTTTTTCAGAAAAAGCGACTCAAAACTAATTTCTTAGTTTTCATTATCTCAGTCTAGAACTACTTTATAATTATTTATTTAATTAATTTAAATATTACTAAAAAATTACAAACTAAAACCTAAAATAATAACTCATCTAATTGTTTTACAATCTAATTAAAAAATTTAATGATATTTTTTGTTATTAAGTAAATCGTATTTAATAGATACCTACATATACATACATACTAATAAATATATAATCGTACTTAAGGGTGGTTTACACTCTCACACAAGCCAAGTTTTGCACATTTTGAGGAAAAAGCAAACCTGTGTTGTTGTTGTATTGCTTTTTGAAAACTTTCAAACAATTATTGAAGCACAGCCGCGAATAACGTTGTAAAAGCCACTTTTTGCAAAATCTTTTTTTTTTTGCAAATTATCGTCAACATTGCTCTCTTAAATTGTTTAAACATCACATCATCCTAAATTATGCCCCTTAAACTCTTGAAAATGCAATACAGAGTCAGCCTGTGAAAGAACGTTGTAAGTTACTTAAGGTTTTGAAAATTGGAATAACATTGTAAAACCGCTTGCGTTTATAACGTTTTTCCACAAGAAAAAAAGTTATACAGCGGTGTTTTGGAAATCGAAAACGCAAGTATTTGGAAGTTGTTTTTAATACAATTTAAATCTAATTTTTCTAATTCCTTTAAATAGAGAAATATTTGTATAATTCTTTTTTTATAGAAATCGTATTAAAAACGGAAGTTTAATATTCTTGCGTTTTACGTTTTCGATTTCCAGAACACCCCTGATAAACTGTTAATTTTAAATTTAACTTTCTTGATAATTTGATTTTTGATATTTTAAAATATGTAAGTAATTCTGCCTTTTAAAAAGGTTTATTTGCTCTCCTAAAAAATAATTATTTTGTAACTTAAAGCGTTATTCGCGACTGTGCTTCAATACGATCAGGGAAGTATTTTCGTCAAAAAACGTACGGCCTGTATGACCGTCTAAACCCGCCTTTAGCAAAATATTTTCAATTTATGAGTTTCGTAAAAAAAACGCTTTATTCATATCATCACCAAAGTAAATGTCTCAGCACTACTTGCACGTCAAGAGCTGTTCCACCATTTAGTCTTACTAAATATTTTTGTTCTGATATGCTTAAGTGTTTATTGATGATATAGATTTAAGATAAACGTAATATTTTGTTTCTTAATATATTTTAAACAAAAAAGAAATATGTATTTTGATAAAGTCAATTATATTGTCAAATTGTTGTTTTGTTTTTGGTTTACGTGTCAATTTACTTTTTCTCCAAGTGTATGTTCAAGGCGAATTCATGCAAGGTGGTTTTATTTTGAAAACGTTTACAACTCTGTTAAATATTTCAACGTTGTGTCAAAAATTCAAACAAATATTTTATATTGTTTTTAATTTTAAATTGTGTGTTTTGAAATATAATAACTTAAGAAAATTTTAAATTTCTGATTTTAAGCGAAAATTATAGAATTAAGTAAAGATTCCCTAGAACCACCAAACGGTATACCATTTGTTGCTTACGTAGCATGATAAGGTCACCTTGTGTAAATTCGCCTTGTGTATGTTTAAACTTTAAAGAAAAATTATTGGTTGTTGTTTTTTTTTTCGTTCTTTTAATTGTAATATCGATTTTGATATCGATTGCGAGTATAATATGGACTATTAATAACTAATTGATTTTCATTGAAGTCATTGTAATCGTCAGTTTCCTGGGATTCATCTTCTTTGTATATGGATTTTAAAGAACCTGGAAATGGTGTAACCATCTCTGAACTGTACGATGTAGGATCTTCGTCACTATTTTCAAAGGGATCTACAGCTACATAGGAGGCTGAAAAACCTTTCATTACTACAGTACTATCCGTTTTGAAACGCACCAATAATGAATCGGTAAGGGAAATTATGTCCTGAGGTATCTGTGGATTAGATAAATTAGATAATTTAATCTATAAAAATTTTAAATGATTTTCATTCAACTCACTATATTGCCACAGTATTGTCCATACATGGGTCCACTTGTATCTTCCATACCCGAAAACACTTGGACATAATCGTATGTACAATTTTCACTGTTTTCCAAATCGAATGTAAGGAATATTAACTGTACATTGCTGCTGGGTGGCGCTTGTATTGTCCATTCACAATCCATATTGGTGTCGTAGTTGTGGTTGCCGAAACGTGAGTGTGAATAGAATTGTTGTACTTGGCTTGTGGCACGCAAATAGCCACCGCAAGCTAGAAGAAGAAACGAAATGAAAAAAAAACTTTATTATCATAAATAAAGTAAATTTAGTTAAACTTTATAAGAACATATAAATTCAATGGTGGCGCCTTTTGTTTTTCAAATTAGATCTACGACGTTTAAATAAAAACTCAGTTGTTTGCGGAATTTAGCCACTTTGAAAACCAGTAAAATGCCGATTACTTTTCGAAGTGATGTATCGGAATTTACCAGTAGATATTTGTCGTTCCAAACGAAAAATAGAGGCGTGATTGCTAAAATTTTAAATGATAGACTTATAAGTATAAATGTACATGTTGAGAAAAAACCTGTTTAAATATGGTCACCTCCAACAAAACTATTTTTAAAGAAAATTTTAAGCATTCATATAACGTTTAATATAAACATATTATTGTCAGTGACAACCTTATTATGGTTAAATTAGTCCTCTATTAAGAACCCACAACCATATAATGGTTGCCTTTAAAAATGTTATGGATAAATTGTATGACAATAATTTGTTTTTCATCTTTTCCAAGAGCAACATGCTTTGGTTGAAAACAAACCATGCTATTATAAGTGTTGGACATGTTTTAGTTATTTTTGACCATAGCATGTTCGGAGGCAACAATAATATGTGTGGGGCTACGTGATGGAGGCCTTACTTCATCATAATATGGTAATCGCTGACAGTAATATTGTTATATTAACCATAATATGTTTAACATTTTTTTAAAAATTATTTTGTTGGAGATGACCATATTTAAACATGTTTTCTCTCAGGGTGTAAACAGTTAAAGTTCCTAAAAGAATTATCTTAAATTACAAAAAAAAATTCCCCCAAAACAGTTGGTTTCTGTTAAACCGTTTAACGCTTTGTCTCTAGCCAAAAAACATTTTGTAATTTTTAAGGCACCAGTTTGAAAATAAAGTTTCAAAGTTCTGTCAATAAAAAAACCTTCTTTCCATCATTAAATGCAATTTCCACCTAAAGGAAAATATTAGCCCTTCACAATCTTGTTCTAACGGTTTTGCATCGCAGCATATGGGAAATTGTATATTTTGACACAAAAAAAATATGTAGCAGTGCACTTGCTACTCTTTTGTTAATATGCAACATTTTAAACCAAAAGGTTATACAAGGTGACTCTAAATTAAGTGGTTTGATTTTATTATAACTTTTTATTTAAGACATTTATTAATTGAGAATATTTTCCGCAAAATTTCGAGTGTGATTTTTTTATTTCGATTGTAAGTTATTTCTATTTCATTCCCCAAGTCTTCTTCACAAAATGCTGAAACAAACAAATAAAAAATATATAATGAATTCAAACCCCTTCGGTCATTTAGCACCACCCTGTATTTACTAGAACTTTATTGCAAGCCGACATCTGAGACTCAGTTGACCAATCAGCAGTAAATTTTTAGTTTTGCAACAAGCATTGTAAACTAATCCTGGGTCTCCACGTAGCAATATTTATTGCGGCAAACGTCAAATTTGATTGCTCCATTAAATTTGCGACGTATAGACCACATATTGCGATGAGTGGCAATCCATTGCGGAATGATTGCTCTTTTGATTGCTTGAGCAATTATTGCTTATCAATCTGCTGAAGAATGAGTTGTCATTTATCTGGCATTTTATGGCAAAGGAATTTCACATGTTCTCCAGCAATATAATCCGCGATTATTGCGCCATTGTTCTGCCGACGTTTTTGCTTATGCTTAGCAAAAAAAAATTGCTACATTGAGACCCAGCGTAAAGCAAAGAGGTTATTCACAATTAATAGAAATTATTAACAATTTTATAAATTTGCAATCTCAACTGCACAAGATTCTGAATAGGATTATTATTTAAAAGATCCCATTTGCAATAATTTTCCCATGGCGCCATCTACAGATTGGTATTTAAGAAAACAAACAATAGACAACTTTGCTTCGCAGAGCTGCATTTCAAAATGTCTAGAGTACTCCGATAAAAATACTTAGCCAAGACATTAACCAAATCACAATAGTCTTTAATCTTACATGTAGAATGTACAGCAGTAAAGCCGTTATGTTGTTTATTCTTGTCTGTCTTAAGAACCATATAAAGTTGATTTGTAGATGACGAAATAGGATAAGGAATCTTTTCACCGCAAAATCGTCCCAAAATCGAACTACTTTCCGAATCACCATCATAAATGGCGACATTATCATATGAACACTCCTGAAAAAAAACAATTAAAAATAAATTTAATAACAAAAAAATCCACTGTAGATAAAATATTGAGTTAAAAAGGTTTTCGAAATATATATAGGAAATGAACTGTCTACTCAACGACTACGAACGTTGACGTTCGCTTCGAAAATTTGTATGAAAAACACTCAGTTCTTAAAATAGTTTCCATATAAACTTCTATGCTAACGTTTACGTACGAAATCGTTGAACAGGCATTAAAAGTTTTCAGAACTTGTAACTTACCTGATGCGATTCCACATTAAATTCATTAAATATTAATTTAATCCGATGACCCGGTGTCGTTGAGAAATGCCAAACGCAGTCGGCATTGGGTGGATACAAATCAGGATAGTTAGGACTGTATATAGTACCAAATGGAGCGGAAATTTCATGTTTACATTCACCCTCTTTACAGTCGTGACCATTTTCATGCAACGAATAGCCATTGTGACAGGAACAAATATACGAGCCAATTGTATTACGACACTCGTGTTGACACCCACCATTGTTTATAGAACACTCATCAATGTCAGTAAAGAATACAGCAGCAAAACCAGATTTCTGTATGGATTTATCCGAATGAAATTCCACTCTCAAAGCATTACCCTCCGAAGTGGCCGTGGGAGGTATAGAACTACCACAATAAGTGCCAATCTTTTTCAAACGGTTTTCGCTCATCTTGGAATATATAGTAACCTTGTCATAACCACATTCCGATTGATGATGAGTAGCTCCTTCCAGATCGAAGTGAGTAAAATTCAATGAAATTTTATGTTTAGGTTGAGCTATAATTTCCCATATACAGTCTTTAAGAACAGGATAAGTATCTGGGAAAGAAGGTGATGTAATGGTTCCATTGGGGTACTCAATAACTCCACCACAGGCATCTTCACAATGCTTCTTATCACTGTGCAATTCGTAGCCAATGTGACAGCTGCACTCATAACCACCTAAAGTATTAATGCACTCATGTTCACAGCCATGATTTTGAGTCTCGCACTCATCGACTTCTTTCATAAAGGTGGCGGAGAAGCCAGGCTTTTGCACTGACGTGTCGGAGACGAACTTAACATACATAGTGTCACCGGTAGACCTTTTTGTTGTTGGAATATATGTATAGACTTTTCTCAAGTTAGCTTTAAAATTGTTCTACTTACTTCATATTAGGCGGTGGCTTGTAGCCACAAAATACTCCTATTAGTGGTGAATCCTGACTGGGTCCATCTCTTACTTCAACAAAATCGTAGACACAACTATCATGATTTTCCACTTCAAACGATTGGAATTTCAAAGCAACTTGATAGCCTTTGGGTACCGTTATTTTCCATACGCACTCTTTATTGGGTAGATAATCTAAAGGGTAGTTGGGAGATTCCAGACGGCCCTCTGAATCATCTATGGAAAGCTCACCACCACAAACAACTGAAAGAAGAAGAATTTACAAAATAATTTTGGGTTTAAATTTCCAAATAATTGTTTTTATATAAAAAAAAAAAAAAACTGGGAATTATTTCCTTTATAAAAAACATAACTGAAGTTTAGCTCATAGAATAAATTCGAAAAAAAATAAAAAAAAACATTTATTAATTCCTAATGAACACTTTTAAAAGGTTTCAGACAAGGCGAATTCAAGGTAATAGCAGATTTTGACAATTCGACCGAACTTTTTTTGATTTGTAAGTGTTTCGTAAGAAAGTGTTGACATTTCGAACCGTAAACACTGAAGGTATGTTCAGACCTAACAAATATTTGACAATAAAATTCAAAAAAAGCATGACCAGTAAATTGATAAAACTTTATCTTTATTTTTTATAATTTCTTTATTTTGAAGATGATACTTGTTTCCTAAAATGATACTTTGCTTTAGCCAAACGTTTTGCAAAAGCAAACAATTCTTTAAGAAAACTAGTGGTTACGTGTAGGACGTCAAATATTTAATAGGTGTGAACATAGCTTAAAGCTACGGTCAAACTTGTCAAATATTTAACGAAAAAAAAACGGGACCAACGAGCAAACTAAATAAACATTTTCTTTAATTCCACTATTTTTTTTTTTTGATTGTAATACCAAATCTTACAAAAACAGTTTTTTTCTTTGTCTTGTGGTATAATTAGATAATTTTGTGATGCTTAGACCATTTTAAATATCACTTTCTAATAACAAAAGTAAGAATAAGTGTGACCGTACCCGAAGAATTCAAGGCAATAACCCTAAGATGTTTCTATTTTTTTTTTAATTCCTAAAGTTTCGCCACCATCCTAAGTTTGAATTCGCCTTGGTTTGAGATAGGAATATATACTCAGTCTATATATATTTTATCTAGAACAAAATTGCATTAATAATTTAACGGCCATACAAATTTTTTTTGCCTTAAGGTAGATTTAAATTACTTTTTCTATATTCTTACACGGTTATATCTTGATATACCGTACGGAATATCCCTTTTGTGTCTGCAGCAAAGTTTTAGATATTAAATTGGAGAAAAAAGGCGGAACAGACCTTCTCGAAAAAAAGTGCATCCAGTGCCTTAAAAATCGCAAAAATGCCTTATTGCTCAATAACTGGACTACAAATCCACAAATATGCTGGTTTTTTATCAGTCAATTTGTTGTTTGACTATTTTGTGTTTTGTTTTACTCATTAACTTGAAATGATGGTTGAAAATTTTAAATAGCGTTACCGTTTTAGTTTTATTTCTGTGTATGTCCCTTGTTGTGGGCAATAAAAACGAGAATTATTCTGAACTTTTTTCTTTATCAAATTTTATGGTCCGTTACTATCTCATAAGCGTGGGTGTTTCTTACAGGTAAGAAAACACGCGAAACACCATCATAAAGAAGATGGCTTATGAAAGGAAAATAAGCATTTTCGTTTGGGAATTAACATTGAAATGACAATAAAAAACTAAAATTTGTTTTTGTTTTCAATACAAGTTGCTAAATGAACAATTTAATTTTAAAAAACTGGCAGGTCTATTATTGTGCATAGGATTTTTAGGCAATTAAGGTTTATCCAAAATTTCATGGTCCATTTAAGTCTAATGAGCATTTGTGTTTCTTACAGGTTACAAAACGCGTTTGTGTGTTCATTCTTTTATTTTTTTGTCAATATTGCCGTGCAAATAATATTAGACTACTTGATCTATTTTGATCAAATGGACTACTCCCTTGACTGATCCAGTGTAATTTAAGCATGGACCATGTCATTGGAAAAAGAGTTTGTAGCGAAACGATATGTCTTCGCTTTTTAACGACATGTTTTCGTTTTTAAACGATTTCAAAGCTAATCCTCTGGAGTATACCATGGACTAGTTTTAAGACTACTCCTTTGTAATGCAAATCTGGGTTAAATGGTCCTGCCCTAGAACATCGTTATGTTAAATAGACCATGTTTTTTCTAAACATTTGGGTTAGCTTTGGACTAGTTCTACACTCACAATATTCTGTACGTAAAATTTACTGAAATTGTAATATAAAATAAATGAAAGTTCAATTAAAAACCGGTCTACCTATTTTTCATTTATTTTTAACAAAAAGTTCATTTAATTTTTACTGTCAAAAATTCAACACCATATTCCGTAAAATCAAATAAATATTCAGTTATTTTGTAAAATTTTATTGTCAAAAATTCAACACCATATTCAGTAAAAACGATTAAATATTCAGTTATTTATTAAAATTTTACTGTCAATTTTTTACTGTCAAATTGACCCCATATTCAGTAAAAACAATTAAATATTCAGTTATTTTATTAAATTTTCGTTTACTCCACAAAAGAGCCGAATTTCTAAAAAATTCCAGACAGACACCTGTCCGCTTGTTTTTCTTATAAGCGAGAGAGGGAGAATATTTGTATTTACTTACCCAGTTACACACGTTTGTTTTACTTTTGTTGTACTGACCACGGTGTTTACAGAAGAACTCTCAATTATAAGACACCAGCAGCATGACCATGATATGGCTTCGCAATTATTTTACTTTTAAAATTTGATGTAGGCATTTAACTAAATTATTTTAACAAATAGAAACTGGGAATTGCTTACGCAAAACAAGCAATTCATTTTTTATAGATAAGTAAAAATTAATTTTTGGTAGTAAAATTATATAAAATAACTGAATATTTAATTGTTTTTACTGAATATGGGGTCAATTTGACAGTAAAAAATTGACAGTAAAATTTTAATAAATAACTGCATATTTAATCGTTTTTACTGAATATGGTGTTGAATTTTCGACAGTAAAAATTAAATGAACTTTTCGTTGCTTTAAATTACATTTGTATTTACTTTAACATAAAGAAGAATTTAACTCAATCAACGGACAATATTAACTGCAACTGAAAATCCGTATTAATATGCACTTAGTTTTTTGAATAACTGTTAGAATCAGTTAAAAATAAATTTGCTTGGAATTTTAAATGTTTATTTATTTAAAAATGACTGAACGGAATATTTCTTAAATAAACTACAGTCCGTTACTGTGTTAATATTGTGAGTGTAGTCTCGTATGGGCTACATTTTACATGCGTGTATGGACTTTTCGCATTATCTGCAGGATGTTTATTGATGTAGTGAATTCATTCACGCAGGTGTTTAATACATACATATATGTACATACATATATGTATACTTATGTTGTTAAATGTAAGGAACACACACGCTTAAAACAGTCAGAATTGAGTCCCAAAATCATGTGTTGTACTGTGTAAAGAGAGAATTTAGCCAATAACATTGTCAGCCTTCTTAGCTAGTGCAGATACAATTAGACCCAAGGACTGTCAAACAGACAAAAAATAATACAGAGCGTTCTCCATTAAAATCTTATCACAAAATCTTTTCCAATTGAACATTTTATATATCGTTACCTTCAGTCCTAAAGGAACTAAGTCAAATTCGATCAAGTTTACAGGAGAGAGAAAAAATGCTTAAATCTTCAGCTCTCAATTTTTTTTATTCCGCCTCCTTTTTTAATATGCAATACAATGACAACTAAAAGGTTTGAAACTTTGTTTAACAAAGGTTTTAGTGACTTTTTTTCGACTTTTCTGTTAAAAATTTGGAATTTTTTTTAAATTTATTTATTGAGAGTTAGAAATACAATTACGAATTATATTCTTACTTAATTAACTGAGCAGTATTAACTTTGACCTTTAGCACGCTGAATTCAAACGGACCAGAGCATTTGTCCGGAATCGAACACGCATCCCTCTAGTCCAACTTACTACCAATAAGTCTATCGGGCCTCCCATTTTATACTTTTAGTGTGGCCTTTCCTTTCACTTGTTTTAAATTTTATAAAATAAAACTTATAAATCCTTAACAAAGAGTCAAGTATTTTCGAGGGGTCTCAATGTTTGCCATGCTTGCATATCATCGGAACTGGGGACACAGGCAGCCAGTAGTATGATGGCCATTCACATCGGTGGTGAGACCGATTCTAATGTATGGTTACTATGATTGGTGGGAGGCAGTGAGGCTGACAAGTCTCACAAGGCTCATTTGTGTGCTTCGATCGGCATGACAAAGGCCATGGGAAGGACTTCTCAAGCGGCTTTAGCTGTTACTCTACATATTCTTTCTTTTGAGCTGTATATAATGGGAATGGCAACCAGAAGTGTTCTTAAACTTATGGAACTGAGAATGTTAGGAAATTTTGCAATAGGTCGTTCGTGGATCTTAAATGAGATTTGCATTGGTGTTTATTGTCCACGGGCATTATGTTCGACTTTAGGCATTCGACGCGGGTGGAATTCCTGTCTAGGGAGAGCTTTGCTATTTTAACTGATGGCCCGAGGATAAAGGGGCCGGATGCAGTGGTCTACCTTTAGGAAATAGGTATAAGAAGGTCACATAGGCTTGCGGATGACAGCTGTGTATTTTCGGTGGAGATTCCAGGGATTTTGAAGGCCGCAGAATTGATAGGGGCTCGAATGTCCCTCTACATATGGACAGCCAGCTGACTCTTAG
Source organism: Pollenia labialis (assembly GCA_949318255.1). Taxonomy (NCBI): domain Eukaryota; kingdom Metazoa; phylum Arthropoda; class Insecta; order Diptera; family Polleniidae; genus Pollenia; species Pollenia labialis. Next base: position 193,013,877 of record OX439139.1, on the reverse strand, counting down.
GACATTGATGGTCTGTTTTAGAACAGTGCAAGCTAGTGCATGATTGTAGGTAAAACAGCTCTAAGGGTGCCGGATAACTGCAACATCATCTGTAATGACACGTGTTGGATACTGACTGTGTAGAAATAGTCAGACCACCAATGGACTTTTACTTGGGGAAGATGAAAAAATGGATTCTTTACATCACATATGTATGTAAATGTAATTAAGCCCTTATGACACTACATTTTTAATGCATTGTTCAAGTTTTGGTGAACAGTGCAAATATAAAGTAATAGAAAAATGTACCAAGTGCGAAGGGTTCAGCTGTTTTTAGATAAATGGCAAACTGTCGAAAATTGTACTAAAGTTATCGATACAAAATGAAGTTATGTCGAAAGAAAATGTAAAATTGTTCAACTTAAAATTGACATTTCAAGCTTGAACTATAAAAAGTGTTGCTGAATCAGCGGCTTATGGGTAAATTCAGCGATTTACCGCTTTTTGTTTTTAGGTTTCCCATAAACAAAAAGTTGGCAGCATTTAATAAAATTATCAGAACAGGGATGGCTAAGTTGTTGCAATTGTGCTTTTTTGTTGATACTTTTTAAACTAAGATTTATAATACCTTTTGTGGTGTTTTTTAAGAACATAAATAAAATTAATTTCAACTAAAAAAAACTTTAAGTACAATCAGGGTAAAAAAGTACAATTTTTAAAGGTTGTTGGTACAATTTTAAAAATTCTCAACGCCATCCCATAACAAGAAAAAAAACTAAAAAACTTTGTTGACATTTTTGATAGTTTGCATTTACTGTTTCTTTTTATCAATTAATGAATAAAAACTGAAGTGTCATAAGGGCTTTAGCAGTGACATGAATTGAATTGCGCTTTATCGCCCTTCAATTTACTTATGGTTAACTTAAAGAATCCTTTGCTCAATATCTATTTTATGTGTGACTAATACATTCAGCAACGCATTGCTCATTGCACGTCGCTAAAGAGTATGATTTTTAAAAACAGTTTTTTTCGGAAGGGGTTTTTTTCGAATTCGTCAGCACTTAATAAAACAAAAATATTCAATAAAACACACAAAGTAATAAGACTTTTTCAGTGTTGGCAATTCTCATTCACTCTGCAGTTTTATTTGCTAATAAATTTGGCTTTTCTAAAATTTTTTATGAGAATGTTTCCTGATGATCTGACCTTAACAACCAGTGAAATGCGCATAGAAATTTCAGTGTTTTTGTAAACAATAAAAATTGGGAATTAAGCACGACAAACAAAATCTAATTAATTAAAACAAACAAACTTGAAAGAAACGAAAATTGGAATGCTTTTCGTTAAAGATCCGAGCAAAAACAGCAAGAGTTAAAAATATAATTTGTAAAAAGAAAATGCTAGATTGATCTTATTTTACTTATTTAAAAGTTTACAACCAAAAACTGTTTAGATTCTGTTATAAATTTCCATATTAAAAGGGGACTTAGCACAATTTCTTTCAACATTCTCGGACTTAGCACTTTTAAGTACCATTAATATTTTTTTATTGCAAACTCTGTATTTTTGTGTACTCTAATGAACTGCATCAAAAACTAAATATTCAAAGAATTTGGACTTAGCGCCTGAACGTAACGAAATCTATTTAATTTTTTTTTTTAATAAGTAAACAAAGAAAAGTATGTATATGTATGTATATAAAAAGCTATTTTAGTTTACAACCCAAATAACTCTTGTCGAACTAAATATGTTTTATAATCTACCCCCAATATTGGTATTGTTCCACAACCCCCCCGTTATTTTAATCCCATAAAACAAAATCCTTCAAAGCGCTTTACAGCCAAACTTCTTTTTATTGAACAAAAACTTCAATTACAGTGGCTTTTATGCTGCTGTTGTTGCTACTTCTGCAGTAAATTCACATTCTTACCCTCAAATTCAGCTTTGAAACCACGATGACCCTCGGTACGGTGGGTATTTACATAAATCAACAGCATGCGGCTGGAAACGGTTGTTAGAATTTCACTATTAACTTTGCCACAAAAACGAGCAATCAATGGAGATTTGTGCCAATAACCATCACGAACTTCTAAATAATCTGATTGGCAGTTAAGCGATTTGAAAATGTTCTAAAAAAACCACAAGAAAAGAAGAAAAAAAAAGAAATATTTGAAATAACACACAACGGTCTAATGCGAGTACAATATTTAAACAAAAGTTGCTAAAGTGTTAATGTATTAATGTGTGTGTAAAAAATCAGTATTTGTGTTTCAACATGTATTCGAGCTTTTGTTATGTGCAAGTGTTAGTAAACAAAAACAATTACTACTATATTTACAGTTTGAACATACCAAATTTTCCAATTTTAAAACCACTCTTTCACCATGTGTGGCTGTTATACGCCACTCACAATGTTCGGTTTCATTTGTTAGAGCCCCAGCTGTATAGTACGATGGACTGGCAAATAAGCCTGTATTCTCTTGGAAAGTGCGACCGCATTTTGGACATTTATACAATAAATTAGCCTGGGATATATCACCCGCACTCAGACGTAAACGTTGTCCAATTTCCGGTCTCTTTTTGCCCTTCACCTCAATGGGTAGTATGGTGTCCAAGTAGGTACCCTTAGAGAAGGTGTTGCGAGCATAGTGCATAATCGAATCATAATCATAAGCCATGCCCAATGAATCTACTTCGTCTGGTGTTAATTTATTGAAGTTGTAATCCTGTCCCTTCATAATGTTGTTATGTTCAATGATAACATGGTTGCCACGATCCGGACGGGTATGTTCATGCCAAAAGCCAACAACATGGCCCAATTCATGAACAACAATGCCAAATTTATCACAATTGCGGCCAATCGAAATGGCCTGTGGACCATTGCCACGCTTGCCAACAAATGAACAGCAACTGTAAACATTTACATAAAGGTTTTCCAAAAAAAAACACGAAAAAAGATGAGAATTGGTAACATAAACATGAAATTTGCAAATTGTATTGAAGTGCTATTTCGCAAACACTTTAAATGGAGTATAAATTTGATAGCTTACAAACACATTTACATGAAGTAAGTTACCTACTACATGTGTATTGTAAATGTAATTTACACATTGTTAATTGTACTTACCCACAGCCACGTATAGTGAAGACAATGTAGTTGGGATGATTATCTGGCTCCCGTTCCACAAACTTAATGCAAGTCGAGTTCTCCCAATGTCTCATGGCCTGCTTGAATAGAGCTTTGTGAAGGCCACTAAAGTTACCATCAATTTCATAGGGTATGACACCAAAGTCCCATACCCTTTCCTTCTTGGCAGTTACAGCACGAGGAAGACGTCTGTGTTCTCGTATAAAACTAAATTCACTGAAAAAGATACACAAATCATTTCACTCTTTTTGTGTTCGAATTTTAAACTGCAAAACTTACTCATCCTCTTGTTCTGCTTCATACACAGGCACTATGTCCGCTGGTCTGTCGTAGTCATCATCATTAAAATTTTCCGGCATTTTGGAATACCTCATTTCATTATTCGATGTATCATTTTCCGTATCGGTCGTCATGTTGTTAAATTTTTCACTATAAAATGTATTTGTTTCGCTGGGATGATGAAGATGGTGATTTTGTTGTTGCTGCAGTTTTTTAGATTGTCTTGATCTGCCTACGGGACGATTAAGCTCTTCTTTTAGCTGTTGTAGCTTGGCATTGTATTCTGAGCGATGGTGATGACCATAACTCCGTCTTTAAATTGCAGAAGAGAATTTTAAATAAGTTATAAATATATTTGTAATCTTTTTAACGAAATACAAAATTGGGGGTTAGCCTTTGTTAGTTAAATTTAAAGGGTTAAAATGGTCGGTCCACCAAATAATGGGTAGGTTAGGTTAGGTTAGGTTAGGAGGCTGGTCATAAAGACCTCGCATAGACCGTGTTGCATGGATCGAAAGTCCAATTCCAGAGATTTCTTCTAGATTTTGGAAGTAATGATCTCCCAGACAATTTTCTCTCGAGCGTATGAGTACCAGACAGTGGCATAATATGTGCTCCACCGTCTCTGTTTCTCCTGGTACAGCACAGAATCTATAATTGCCACTAGGCAGCTGCCCCGCCCTTTTGGCTCCACCAAGTAATGTCAAAAACCATTTTTCAACATCAACAATCAACAAAAACTTCAGAAAATGTAAGGCTTTTTCCTAAATGGCACACTACACTTTATTGAATAGGGCTTAAAATAGGTCGCGCGAGCCAGTGATGAAGATATGCTCTTGCCATTTTTAAGCTTTATTTATAGTCTTCACGGCTCCACGAAAAGCCCCCCAATGAAATAACGCCCAGGAAATAACCCCCAATGAAATAAACCCCAAAAAATATGAAATAACACCCAAAAAAAGTGAATGAAATAACATCGAAAAATATATGAAATAAACCCCAAAGCGAAAACGAAACAACCCCCAATATTTGGGCGTTATTTCATATGAAATAACACCCAATGATGAAAATTAAATAACCCCCAATGAAATAAGCCCCATCAGCAACAAAAATGAAATTATGCCCAAAATTCATAAAAAAGTCAGTTTCACCAAGGATAAACCCCAAAAACCAACAGCTTTAAAAATGAAATAGCCCCCGAATAAAAAATGAAATAACACCCAAATTATACACGCTATGCAACAAGCCCCGAATTTTAAAAATCTGTTGGGTGTTATTTCATTGGAGATTATTTCATAATTTGAAAACCCCAAATGAGGAATGAAATAATTCCCAAAAAAAAATTTAAAAGGGCCCAAAAATGTATGAAAAAAATTTTGGGAATATTTCATTTCTCGTTTGGGTGTTATTTCATTGGGGGCTTTTCGTGGAGCCGTCTTCACAACAGGTGGAAAAGGTATGTATAAGTTTGTCATTCCGTTTGTAATTTCTACAATATTTAACTCAGATAAAGCATTTTCTCGGCTACCAAATTTATTACTGTTGTTTTGGAAAGTAACTAATGTGATCGAATAAAATAAATTCATTCATTCAGACTAACTTAAGCCTACACGGAATGGGAAAATCCACATTTGCATGTCGTTCTGACGTAATTTCGGCATCATCACAAATTACTTCAGAGCCACATGGGTATGTGGCTTTCCACGTTCCGTTTACTCTAGGCTTAACTATCTTCCACAAGCACCTATTACATTCACCAACATATTTACAAAATAATCGATTTTGTCTATTACAACTAGTGGTGCCAAATGTAGGGATTTCCTCCTTTTTGTGGGGATTTATTGTAAATATTTGACATGTAGAAAAAATGGGAAAGATTACCTACTTCTGTTTAATTGTAAGGATTTTTGTTCAATTGCAGATTTTTTTCTCAAAATTCCAATTGTCAACTTTAAAATTAAATAATATATGGGACATTCCATGCCAAAACTGTAGGTTTGAAAAAAATAAATTATTTTCCAAATTTCGTGATATTTTTTAGTATCCCTCTAAAGAACCTTCCTGGTAAATTTGAGATTTTTTTTGATTTCTTGCGTAAAAGATATTTAATTTAAAAAAGAAATCACTTTTTATTTTGTTTTATGTTCATAACTTTGTTTATAATCGTCCAAATTGGAATTTTTTGTGAAATATATTTTTTGTAGATGTTTTAAAAAAAAAACTTTTTTCCAAGTGTTTTTGATTATGATATTTGGATTTGAAATTTTAAATCGTAATTTTTTATATTAGTGTATCCTTCGATTTTTTTTAGAAAATTTGTTATATTAAACCTATGTCCACCCCTCAACTTTTAAGCCCGGGCCGACAGTGGGCCCTCCATAACTAGTATTTCTTTGATGGATCATTTTAGCTACCCATTTTTAACGCTGTACACATTTTTAATTTTTTTTAAACTTGTTGAAAACTTTATAAAAAAGGAATGCCTAGAAAGTGATTGTGTCATTAGGATGATGTGTATGTCGGCAGTGAATGTGAAAATTTGTTCAAAAATTAAAAAAAAAACAGTTAACTGCTCTTTAAAACCAAATATTGTCTAAAATTAACGTGTATAGCGTTTTATGTTGTTCTTATGTCATATTAGGCTACTTTTTATGTTATTTTTGTATTATTTTTAAATTAACCTAAATATTTGTTCCCGAAATAAAAATTAACGAATTTTAAATAAAATTTTGTTTTTTGAAACATTTTAAAAAGCAGTGTAGGGAAAAATTAAGGTGGGCAAATTGGTTGCAGGGTAAAAAGAGTTTTTTTTTTACTAGTGTAGGGAGTTTTGGAAAAAACCTCCTGGCATTATTGATTACAACTTACCTGTGCTTCCTGCCTCTCCTATGTCTTCTTTTAATAATCGTGCTGCTACCTTTAATTTCCTGAATCTCATCTAATTTCATGCCGTTGCCACCCGCATTACTGTAAACATTTGGCAACGTAGTTCTTTGAGCCGGTAATGAAGTTGGCATTATAACCACTTTACGTTCGGAGACAAAATTATTACCCGTATCCAATTCAATATCTTTTGTATTTGATTGTATTTTACGTTGATCCACATTACGATTACCTAAGCCAACAGATGATTTATTATATTTTTCCTCTTCGGCTTGTTTTTGTTTTTCCTTGGCCAGTAAACCTAAGTCATATTTTTGACCAGAGGTATTAAATGTTCTCTCCAAATGTCCCTTATCAGGGGTATGATGATCGATTTGTATGTTCTTTTTCGACTCCATAATAATGGGATATTTACGTGAGGCAATTGTTTGTTCTTCCGAGGAAATGACTTCATTTTTAAAATTAATGGAAGCATAATTGGTATTGCTAGAGGGTTTGAGTAATTCATTGGCGGACTTATGAGCAAACAAGAAGAACATTTTATAATTATCATGATTTGATTAAATGAAGTTTTTTTTACAAAAAAATTACCTGCACAAGATCGTTATCTAATTCTGGCTTGTTGCTAGGCAACTTAGTTTTCCTTCTTATAATATCGGTTAGACCTTCCTCCTCTACTTGCAAGCCCTCATGATAGACTTCTTGCTTTAAAATCTCCATTTCTTTTTGAAAAGTTTCATTGTATTTCGAAGTTGGCTCTTTCATGGGAGCATCTGCTTGTGGTTCCTCCCATGCTTGCGTACTGGCCACAATTGGATAACCCTCACCATCGTATTCCACATCGGGCAGAGCTATATCACCCATAAAACCACCTAAAAATGCAAATTAATTTCAAAACACAATATTATTGATTAAATCTATTTAATTTTAAATAATTCTGTGCAAATACAGAATGATGTACGTATGTACATTGTGCAAACATTTTTAACTACTATTTGCTTTTTCTATTTATCTTTTAAAATTCCTACATTCATAAATATTCCGTACATCTATCAGATAACATTTTATTTATTATAATTAACAACATTGTTGTTTTTTTAGTTGCCTTCCAATTGACAGCATTTTTCAATTAAATATTATAATAAATTTAATATCAAAAGTAAATATGTTAATATATACACACAGTTAAAGTTGGTCCTACGCTCCAATTATTTGCCAGAATACAAATATTTATCTCATTTTACAGAATGAAAAACATAAAACACTTTCAACTTAATTACCAGGTAATTATAATTTACGTTATTAAACTCGTATGTAACTATATTCCACATAAATCTCTATAGAAAAAAGTAATGACACTGTGAATGGTACACCATTTCCAATTGAATTTCAAAATTTACCAGTGTGTATTCATTTGACTTGGTTCTTTGACGTAGTTTAAAATATCTATTATTCCGTTTGAACTCAATTAAAAAAAAATAAATTCAACTCTTCTTTTTTTACTCAAATGTTCAAAGTGTAAGAAAACGGCCCAAAGCTGCATGTACACGACATTTTTTTAGATCTGACTTGTCAAATTTTCCACAGCAAAATACATACATGTCGTGTGTTACCTTTACAACATTGCTTCTGTAAAAGTCAGACGCAAAGTCATCTGACAAAATTTCAATTAGAGCGTGCTCTTTTTCTTTTGACAAACCATCAGACATCAGAAATCCATGTCGGGAAGAAACCGGCAGCGGCAGTCCACTATTGACGGAATCATTAGCCGTCTGAGGTTAATATTTTACACTACCGATCTACCGATCAACTCACCATAGAATACAAATTAAGTATGTAAATATATATTTATATAACAAACGTTTCATTATAATATCCTTATTTGGTATTTTTGAATATAAATAAAAAAATGTTAAGATGGCTTAAATACGGCGCAAATAAAAATTTTTGAGGCGGCAGCAAGCTATTTGGAAACCTAGAACTACTTTGATTTCTGCAATAACTATGTGGAAAAAGCAGAGACAATGTCAAAAGCAAATTACAAGCACGTTTGTGACTGAATATTATGAACCTTCTGTAAACAGTAATTTTGACAGACATGCACAATTACATGTGACGTAAAACGTTGACAAGTCATATGTAAAAAACATGTCGTCTACATGCAACTTAAGTAGTCTAAGTGTAAACACTTTTCAACACTTCAATTATCCGCCATCAGCTGTTGCCTTTGTTTTGCGAATTTTTACAAATTTAGCGTTCGCGTAATTTTTTGGACAACAGATTTTAGTGAGAGCAAATTTTTCAGCTTACTCATTTACTGCATTTTACTTTTAAAGCACTCAAGCGCACCTATTATGATCATTATACTCTGGCAAATCATAATTTATAAATACATGCTTGAATATATATACATATACACGCAGAGAAAAAAATATGGTTGGGCATAGTAACGGCAACTACACTTTGGTTATTGTAACAATATATTTTTATAAAATATCAGCAATATAATAGTAACTGTTAACATATTAATCCTTATTGCAATTATAAATTTGGGTATTGTTGACTGAAAAATAATTATTTTTCCAACAACTAGACAATGATAACTTTGGAAACTTATTAAATTACTCACAACCATTTCATGATATTTCATAGCCATAATATGATAACTTTCAATACGTTTATCATAATATGTTAAAGGTGCAATTAAAATATCTTTACTCTAATAATATTTTGTTATCGCCATTTGTAAAAAAAATTTCATTCAGTTGTTTCGGTTTCTTTTTCCGTCCTTCTTATCAAAGGAGCTACGTCCAGCGAGATGTTATCGTTATTGCAAAAACAAGCCATATCCCAAATCTTGATTCTTTCGTGGTGTACCAGATACCAAAATTCGAATTTTTGATTTTGGGGAGAAAGAAAGCTGCTGTAGAAGATTTTCCTATTTGTTCCTATTTTGTTTATTTGGTGTCTGATGAATATGAGAAAAAACATGTTTAAATCACCTCCAACAAAACTATTTTGAAAGAAATTTTAAACACAACCATATTATGGTCGAATTAGTCCTCAATCAAGAAGCCACAACCATAGTATGGTTACCTCCGAACATGTTATGGTCAAAAATAACTTAAACTGTTCTAACGCATATAATAGCATGGTTGGTTTTTAACCATAGCATGCTGTTCTTGGAAAAGAGGAAAATGCTATTGTTAATTTTAAAACAAATTGTTGTCATATTTAACCATTACATGTTTAGAGGTAACCATAATATGGTTGTGGCTTTTTGATGGGGACTAATTAACCCATAATACGGTTGTAGGTGACTATAATATCGTTATAACTATTTAAAATAATATCTTTAAAAATAGTTTGGTTGGAGGTGCCCATACTTAAACTTTTTTTTCTCTGCGTGTAAGTAGTGAGGCTTTGGAAGCTGAACGCATTTGTTGCAATAAGTACTTGGTTAAATATGGCGGAAAATATCAATTTTATTCGCATTAGCAAAATGTTGGCATGTGCCGAAGCGGACAGGCTTCAAACAGGAATGCGTGGTGCTTTTGGAAAACCACAAGAACCCATAATATCTGTGAGATCTAGCGACAGATTCAAAGCACAAGTTATTGAAGCTCTTCGTTGTGCAAAGTAAAAGTTTCCTGGTCGTCAAAAATGTACGTCTTAAAGAAATGGGGATTTACTGAATACGATATTGAACGTTATGAAGAATTGCGTAATGAAAATCGCTTAGAGCCTGACGGTTGTAATGTCAAATGTAGACCAGAGCATGGACCTATGGCAGTATGGAAAGAAGTTCAACGTGATGTAACTAGTTATATGCCTAAACTTAAGGTTATTACTCTTGAGTTGTGTGTGTCGTTTGATTAAATAAAAAATCCATGCAAAAAAATTAAAATTGTTTTTATTGTTGTGAAAGCACCACTGTATCATTATATGGTTATTTCTAAATTTGTTATGATAAACATGACAATTATATGATTACTTCTTAACTAATTATGATTTACACGATAAGAATATGATTAAGGGAAAAATATTATGATGTCACATTACTAATATATTTGGTCATGTATAATAATAATCGTAATATGGTGACAACAACCAAGAATCTTAGCATAATATGTTGCTCTTAGAATATGTTTACCACAACCATGTTTTTTCTTTGCGTGTATAAATTGTTTCCTTTGAAGCGAAGATTAACGACACCTCACGCTTGAATAACGCTACTAAATTTTCGAAATTTACATTGAAACTCAGTCGTAGGTGTTGTACCGGAAAATTGTGTTCAACGATTGGGTAACGCTTTGGATTAACGTGTTTTAATAATAAAAATTGCTGCATTTTGGAGTGTAAGACACATCCAAAACATACCCCACCCAGAAAACCTCTGCTGCCAAAATTAACCATTATAGATCGCTTATAAATCTTATAGCTAAAAAGTCTAATCATCAATAAAAACATCATAAAATCACTGAATTGAAAATATGTATGAAATTGATCCGGGCGCGTTGTTGTTTCAACAGCATGGTGTTACGTGCTTTACGGTGATCAAAACCATCTATTTATTTAAATCAAAATGTTACGATAAGTTGATTCCGAAAAAACGACCTGTCAATTGACCACCAAAGTCGTGCGACTTGGCAGCTATCGAATTTTTTCTGTGGGGCTACGTGAAGTCACTAGCTTATGCTGATAAACTGACAACAATTGCGGCCTTGGAAGTCAAAATTTTTCTGGCCATTTTCTCATTAAGCGTTTATCATTTTTTTTACGAAAAACTGTACACTAAAGAAATTTGGTTTTATTAATGTCTCATTTATTCTATGCTTTTGCAAAACTAAGCCAATTATTTATATGCCGTACTGATTAATGTACAATTATAAATTTGATAGGTGTTGCCAACTGAAAAACAATGTGACCAATGCTGTCCATTATGACTCCCTTCAATAGGGGAAAAACAAAGAGAGAAGAAAAGATGAAAGGAATTGACAGACATATTTAATATAGTACGAAGAAAAAAGAATGAACTAAACTACTCCTACAGTTCCCTCATCAGAAACGAACCCCAGTAGATCGACTGGATTTCATCCAGCGATATAATCCATCTCCTAGCCATTTCTTCCTGAGACCCTGCATCCTAGGACAATGGCACATTACATGCTCAATCCCTAGTCTCTAGCTCTTCAGCTTCCTCGCATTATCTACAGAAGTCCGACATGGTATTGACCTATTATAAGAGTCCTAAGACCACTCCTACCCAAACTTAATAGAACCCTAGTTGCACCTGCGTCCAATCCGGCTCATATTGCCCTAGACAACCTGCAATCCGTTTTATCCCTCCAGGACCGGTTAACATTATAGCGGAATCTATTCAGTGTTACCTCATAGTAGTGACATAAGGGGGGTTTTACCACCCGTCCTTTACCACTAAGTCAAGATTCGAACCTTCTCTCGAGAGTTCGTGCGCCACCTTATTACCATCAAGCTTGCAGTATCCGAGTACCCAACAAAGCCTTACTATGAAGACCTCCATGAGCTCTCTCAGAGCATTCCTACGCCGTGCGACCCGGCACGATCGCACCGTATAACTTGTTGATAATCTGAGCGCAGCCTGACTATTGACGTAAATTTTCAACACAGACCCCCTTACGATGTGAGCCAGAATCACCTTCGTAGCAGACCAGATCGATAGAATTGCAGCTTGGAAGACACTGCAGTCATCTGGGAGTCCGATTGGCCTTTTCACATCAGTGTCAGCAATATGAACACCGGCACCAGTTCCAGCATCCATATTGGACCCGTTCGTAAATACTGCCCACCCATTAAACAGCCCATTGAATCCACACCAAATAGGTAGTTTTGATACATTGAGAAAATTGCCATTCCAGTTATAAGGCCAGCAATGCTTGAAAGGGTGGCTTAAAATTGAACATCCAGAATGCGCATCGGTGTCCATATGTCCAAAATCATTTCCAAATGTTAATGTCAGTGATTAAAATTATAATTTATGGGCAATTTTTTACAATTTAAATTCTATCGGGCTTAGAAAAAATACCTTTTACAAAAAAAAATAAATAAATGTTAAACAATTAAAAATTTGGAATTTATGGTGTTTTCTTTTCTGAGTAAAATTCTGTATTTATTCTGTCTCTTACATTTTTGTATGTTCTTTTCTGAAAATCATATGTTATTTTCTGATAATGTTCCCCTTAAAATTAAAAAAAAATGCTACATGTTCAAAACTCATTTTAATTAAAGGGGCATGAGTGCAGCACCAGATCAAGGCGAATTGTTTTATTCCGAAATTTGTGTTCTTTTGTAAACGTAAAATATGCAACACTTCTTAGAAATGAGGAGAGCATTTAAAAATGTTGCCAAGTCACATGTAACACTTATGCAACCCTTTTTGTTAAGAAAAGAAAACGCCATTAGACTTTACAGAGTGTAAATTAAAAACTTTGAATAATGAGTGGTAACTTATAAAAACATTTAAAAATTACTGAACAAAATATCTACTTATGTACGTAACTCTAATAAGAACAATTTAAAAATGAAATTGAAAATGGTATAATCGACTTATTAATCTGTTCACAGTTTTGGGTGACGAAATAGTTTTACTGAAATAAAAAATTTGCGTTAAAACAAATTATAAATTATTGATGAAACAAATGTGTAGATGTTTTTAACACATCGTAAAACTTATATTGGTTCGCGGTTATTTATTTAATATTGCAAATTTTAAATTTATTTTAAATATTTAACTAGTGAAATTCTTTGTGTCATACATTTTTACGTTTTTGCGGAGAATTATTATTTAAAATAAAAATTATTTATATTTAAATAGAACCCATTAATCTGGACTATAACTAAAAAGAATGGAGTGTAGCGTGTTTTTTAAGAGGATAGAGAAAGTCATATGAATATATAAGATACAGCATAAAAAAACAGTCATGAGATTAAAAGTTAACTCAAGCAAAAGAACTATAGTGGATCAAGAACAGGACTAGTTATCTGCTTGGGATTAAAGAGAAAATGTAAAACAAATGTAAATTAAAGTTTGATGTAAATTAAAGTTTTAATTTTTCCTCAACGCAAAAAAAACAAGTAAAGAATTTAGCGCATTTAAATGAAATCTTGTTAGTTAATTTTTTGAATCCCAAGAAAAACTTTGATCACAGTGTTAAAAAACTGAACTGATAAAATAAAATAAAGTAATTTGTTTTTATTTTCGGTTTTCTTTACCCACTTACAACTACATTTAGAGTTGATAAAAAAATCAACCAATTTTAGGCGGGACTGTAAGAAAAGATAAGCTAACTGTTTATTGTTGTTGTTTTTTGTTTGAGCTTTGATATTGTTACAAGTAAAACTGTGGTCTATAATTCTTATTCGCTTAACAGTTTTATTTGTTAAATATCTTTAGTTTTTCTAAAATCATGACGATCTGGCCTAAGCAACCAGTGAAATGCGTATAGGAATAGCTTATCCCTTCAACAATAAATTTCAGTTTGTCACTTTTTAACGAAACCTTTTTAAACAAAAAAGTATAGTCTGTCAAGTCAGGCCATATGATGCCATACACCACACTATTTAAAGACAAATTTTCAAGAGTATACCTAATTTGGAACCCGTGGGCAATCATGGATGCACCACAAAATTATGTTATTAGGGTAAGATTTATGTAAAAGTTCTTTATGCCGAATGTTATTTTTTTTTTTTTTTTTTTTATAGGACCAGCACTCAGGGTATGCCCCCTACTTATGCATTGCATTGTGTTGGAACTAGGAAAATAGGTTATGGGAAGGAGGATAGAGGGAGTAGTGTTTGTGAACATTCGATTTGATAGCTTCGTCTATATGATATTTGCATTCATTTAAGTGATGTTAGAAAGGAGGCTTATATGTGCCTTTGTTTAATTTTGGACCTACCTTCACAACATTTTGTCATTGCATAGTAGCTATCATAAAACATATTGTCTCGAAATTGTATGTCAATACTTACATTTATCAGGGAGTTATGGCATTAAAAGCTTTTTCCGGGAGAAGTATTTGTATGGGAGCTACCGTAAAATATTCCAATCAAATTTGTTAAGATGATTTTGATTCCAATAAAATTAGTTTGGACCAAATTTTATCTAAATACCAACATAATAAGATGGTTTTCGGAAAGAAGGCTGTATGAGGATAATGAAATTATGAACCGTTTCTCATTTTTCCCAAGAGGCTTTGTCCTTGTGACAATAAGAACCTTCGAGTATGTACCAAGCTAAATTAAAGTTTCTTCCACATTGCGGCCTCTACTTTGCGCACAAAGTTTTCATGAACAGCCTGCCAGCCGGAAGTACTGACGATAGTCTATAACAACCATCGATAACAATCGATAGTTTTTAAAATTTATAATATTTTCTTTTAAAAACAAAATATTTCTAAGATGTTTTTTAAAGTTTATACCATAGAATATGTAGAATCCCAAGTAAATCGTCAGTAACTTAACATCAGTCTATAAAATTATATGTTTTATTTATTGGTTTCCAGTGTTATACTGGCAATCCATGAGTTGGGAAGTTACATTAAGAGAACTACGTAATCTATGCTTCATACATTTATAAAAATTACAAAAATAAAGGTGCTGCCATGTTGTATTAAAAGATAAAAGTTTATCAAAACAGAATAATTTGAGGTTAACAAAAACAATCAAAAACTATCAATAGTATTTAAAACTGTCAATAGTATTAAAAACTACGATAGTCAAAAACCATCGATAGCAATGCTAGTTCAATCGATTGTTTCAGACCAGTAGGTGTTTAGCAAGTAACGAAAAATAGTCGGTCAAGCAGGCATATGCTTTTTATATAATAGAGTTTCTTCATCAATACTTAAAAATTTGCCTGGTACCATATTGAATTATATTTTTTCTCTGAGTGTTGCATTTTCGAGCTAATTTTTTTATGCAATGTTGCTGTGGAAAAATATTGTGGACAGACATCAAACCATCCATAACATTTGTTATTTTTCAATTTTTTTTTAAATTTGTGTATCAAAAATTAAAGAAGCAACCAATGAAATGCGCATAGGAATAGCTTATCAACAATAAATTTCAGTGTTTTTATCAAATAATAAAAATTGGGAATTAAGCACGAATAACAAAATCATTTTAATTAAATTTTGTATTCCCACGAAAATTATTTTGAAAATTTTCAAAAATCTAAAAAAATTGGAAATATGAAAGACCCACCATCGAACCGGGCTTAAAAGTTGTTGTTTGGTTAGAAGTTTACAATTACATATTTTCCAAAAAAAAGCGAAGGATACACCACTCATTTTTAAAAATACGTTTTAAAATTTTAAATCTTAAAATCTAAATGAAAAAACTTGCAGTATTTTTTTCTGTAAAAAACATTCATCACACTTTTTTGTAATATATTCGTTTTTAATATTACAAAAAAGTGTGATTTATTATGTGCTATGTATCGCCCATGTTCTGAAAAACGAAAACGCTAGAAATTTGGCGTTTTCAAACCGCTAGTGTATACTTAAGCGATCTGGTCTATTTTATTAAAACTGCACTTTAAAGAGAAAAGGCAATGGCCCACAATTTCAATTTAATATGTTTTCTATTTATTTAAGGAAAAACTTGTTACATTTTTTCAAGATTTTAATAAAAAAAAATCCAATTTTAAAATTTGCTTTGAGTTCGGCAATTGTTTGTAGCAGTAGTTTACTTATGAACATGTAATAACGCTGTAGGCATTTTAATTTTAAATTTATTTCACAGAACTAATTTGTAAATTAGTTGTTTGTTTACGTTTTGTTATGATACCAACATTTTAAGGAATCAAGAACATTTTTAAACCATCCGATTTGGCGCTAAATGCTCTAAATACCTTAATAAAAATGTTCTTTAAACAAACAAATTGTTATTCTGCAGAATGAACACCCAATGAAAATTATTCATTCATTGTGAAGCTGGCTTAGCATTATATTTTTTATCTACATAGTTATATGAAAAAAATCGTGGCTGCTTTAACCTAAGAAAATTTAAATATTAATTCACTAACTTTAAAATCTTTTTACAAATTAAAAATTTAATTTCTCGTTTTAACCTACTGACACGGGTTTCCTGTTTTAAGTTAAATCCTTAAAACTGACAGCAATTTCTCCATTTATTCATATACTTTGTTCTTTTCTATTTTGTATAAAACCTTTAATTTTTGGTTTGATGATTTTATTTAGACACACACATTCTTACAAATGAACATTTACACTCAAATAAAGGGCAAAAAGGAAAACCTAACACATACATATGTGAATAGACACGCAACAAAAAAATACTTCTCCAGCACATACTTACATTTATTTAGATGCTACACAAACAATCATGAAGAGCTTTTTTTCAATTCATTATTTAAATTTTCCTCACATCTTTTTAAAACAACCAAAAGAGCACTCATTAAACCAGTTAATACACTTTTACGTTTTTGTTGAAATGTACGTTTAAAATGGACACAAACATCAAACTAAATATGTATCATTTGAATTTACGAGCATTTGGAAGAGTGTTCGGCACACATACCCAAGAACGGTATCTATTTTTAGTGATTGTGTTGACGAACACAACCCTTAATACCGTTCGTTAGTATTTTTAAGAAAGAACCGAACATTATATAGTGTTCTGTTCTTCGTATGTGTATTTTGTTTTTGGAAAAAACGTTTGGTTTTTTTTACCAGCCGAAAGGGACAAACATAAATGAGCCGAACCGAACACAATAAAGTTTGTGGATTTTGAAAAAAACCGAACGGAATTAAATGTTCTCATCTTTTTGTTGAGTTGGATATGAACAGTATTATTTTTGTGTTCGAATGAGGACAAACACAAAACGTTATTTTTTAATGGTTTCTACACAAACACTTTACGCGTTTGTGTTTTCTACAAATCAACCGAACCGAACACAAAGGAACGATATTTAGTGCTTATTTTCGAAGGTCAGCTTTGAGAACAAATACGAAATAACAATTACGTTTGTCTTCTAAACCAATCAGGACCGATTGACCTATTGATTTAATCCTTTAAAATACTATCCATACATTCAGGCTTGTCACAGAAATCAAGTCCGATTAAAAGTGATTTCGTTTTATGTGAAGCAAGATACGAAATCACTTTCGGTCGGAATTGATTTATGAGGCAGGTCTGATTGACTACACAAGAACACAATTTTAATGTGAAATTTACATACAATCGCACTAAAGGCCATCTCAAAATTTACATATGTTTACTTTATATAGGAAAATTATAAACAGTTGTCATATCTAACCACTGTAAAAATCTAAGTTCAATTTCTCCAGTAGCTTGCCAAAAAATATGCTGGTGTATCCCCCTTTGTAATGTAAGAAATAAGTTTGCAAATTAATCATAAACGATTTTGAAATCGAGGTTCGGTTAATCGATTTTAAAAACTGAAATAAAAAAAATTCGATCTGAAAATCATAAATCGATTTTTGAAACCATTTACCATTCCCTAGTGTAGATGGTATTATGCATTAGATTGTTTAAAGCACATCAGACAGAAACTGAAAGTTACTGCGATCCTTGATTGCCGGGCCGAAAATGTTTCCATTTGGCCTACAAGCCTAAAAAATTAGGGGCCGATCGGATAACGCAAAGGCCTACCTTAAGTTCATTGTAAAATTAAAACACACCTATAGCCTATTAAAAATGGGCCGAATCTGTCCACAAATACACATAGCAACATACAAGCTTCTTTCCGCAATAGTGAATTTGTGACCTTCTAATTATGTTGGTATTTAGATTAAATTTTGTCCAATATTATACTTTTTCGTGACATAAAAAGTTGTTTGAATAGTTGTAAAATTTTTACAGTAACAAGAAAAGCATAATTGACTTCGTTACAACGATTAGCTGTAGACAGCTTGTATTCAAATTGTACACAGAAAGAAAAAACTTGTATTTAATTTAAGTTTTTTCCATTTACTTTTAGTACGAGTCGTACGTAAAATTTATGGTGTTGTCTTTTCTACAAAAAATGTTACATTTTATTTAAAAAAAATGCAATTTGGTGTGCGTTTCTTAAAAACGCTTTGCTCTTTAAATGGGCAGCGTATTTTATTCAAAAAAAAATCACCCTTAAATGTCATATGGCATTGCACTTTACGCCCCGTATAAATCGAGAGTGTTGATAATGCCCTGTAAAAAGATGGCTTCTGTTTACATACAGGGTTACCAGACGAAGTTGGGAAAAAATCGCCTCTAATCAGGACAGTAACAATTTTAAGTTCTAATATTTATTTTTCTATTATTTTATAACAAAAACAAAAGAAAGCATTACATTGTTAATGGTAGGTTGTCAGTGACATAAAATTTAAATGGATTCGGTGTTATAAAATTGTTTTTGAAAAAAACGTCAAATCAAGAAATCGTAAAAACTTCGTGTTAATAAAACGGCAATCTGGCAAAGGTATTTTCTTGTTTACATATTTCATGAGAAAAAAACTAAAGAAATTGGAATTTCGTCATTCATTTTGTTCATTTATTTATTTATTTCTCTCAATCTATTAATAAATTCCGGTTTATGTATATTTTTTTTATATTTTGAAGAACACACTTTTTGTCAGCTGTTAAAAACAGGGCGATCCAATTTTATGTTTTGTTCTCGTAAAATGTAAGAAAATTATGACAATATAATATGATAGCACACCTTATGAATACCCCTCTTATTTTCATGTTTAAAAAGTAAAATAAAAAGAAAAATTCCTAAAATATATTTGTTTAAATAAAGACTCAGTTAGTCTTTACTTTCTGTTCTGTTACGAATCAGCTGATTTGTTTTTGTTATGCAAAAACCTGTGAAATTTATTAGTTTTTCTGATCTGTTGCGATTCAGTTGGTTAAAACCAAAAACTTGTTAAGTAATCGTAAGTGACAGCAAACTAAATAATAAAAAATACATATTTATATTGAAATAAACTATTTTTTGATTTTAAGAATTCATAAAATTTTATTTCTTCAAATTTATGTGCATTAAACATATTGAAATAAAACAATGGACGGTGCAAAAATAATAAATTTTTTATAAATGGCTTCAGAAAAAGTAACAATTACAATTTCGAAACAGAACGGTACGGAACAGAACAGAAACACTTACTTAGATACATCAAAATTTCCAAGCAGAATGATTTCGAAAACCATATCGGGCATGATGCGGGTTCTAAAGGGGCAGTACAAAAAAAGGAAAGCAAACATGTGCTATGGAAAAGTAAATAATACTATTCTCTCACTCTCTCTTACTGGTTCTCTGGGCTGTGTTTAGGTTAGAATTAAATCAATTTAATCTCACACCTCAATGAAAAATCAATCTGAAGCGTTGTTAATAAATAGTACGGTGAGTACGAATATTTTTGAATCAACTACAAAAACGGATTTTGAATCACAAAATACTTAACTTATCCATGTTCACACCCGCATTCATACTTGAGATAACCCGAAAATGAGGTTGATTTAAGTAAAACTAAGATTGAATCAATCTCAAAACGCGCTTGATTAAAGTACTATAAAGTTGATTCATCCCGAATTCGTACTTGTAATAAACCAAAAGAGGAATGACTTTATTACCCTTTTAATTTCAATAACATTCCAGATATGGTTATAACTTTAAAACTTAATGTACACATTATATTAAATATATAAGCAAAATGAGAACTTTTGCTTTCAATTTAGCTATTTAAACATAGCAATAATGTGTTTTTGTTGTTTCTACACACAACAAGAAAATTGTTTTTTAACTACTTGTGGGATGTTGTTGTCGTGTCTACAACAAACTTTGAAAAATTATATGAGATTTACAGACATACCTTTTCTTCCGCTTGCTATTGCGCTGAAATGCGTTACCTAAATAACAGCGTCAACGTTGAGTCAAAAACAGAAGTGTTACCTTTCATGGTTAAAAAAACCCACATAACAGAAATAAAACATGGATATAAAATCGCTAGATTGGCCAAAAGTAGCTAAATTGCCATTATTTATTAAGAATAACGGCCAACTTCATTGTAAAACGCGCTGTCAAAATCGGGTTTTCAAATTGCAAGCGTTGCCGCCGCGCTATTTCGGTATGCTTCATACAAATTGTACGGGCATGAGAATTTTGTGACATTTAGAAAACTCTTTCCACTCCTGTTTAGGTATGGCAGTTAAACGCTCACTTTGTAATTTTACTTTTGGAGTGGCACTTCTAACAAAAAGTTCAATCTTTTTTTACTTAGTTTAAGAATTAAGGGCTTATTTTAAGAAGTTCCAGGATTGATGTTCGAAAATAATCCTATTTAGGTTTGTTTAAGGTACGTTTTAGTGTTATTCGTACTTAAATTTGTGAGTACGACTTAAAATAAGTATAAAAAACTTAATTTATCCCGAGTGTTTTTCTTTCTGTGCAATTTCAGATTATTTCAAGCACGAATTTAGGATTCAACCAACGTAAGCGTGCCATCCATTATACAATATTATTGTATATGTTATTCGCCATATTCTTTTTATTTTGTCCTACATATAAAATATGGCGCAACTTTCAATAAAAAGGTAAACCTAAAAGCAAAACAACTTTGCACAATGTTGCCAACACATTTCACACTATATTGCACTTCTTTTCGCTGGGCAATAAAAATAAAAAATACTTTAATGGTTGCCAATATATTGTGTACGAAATATTTAACAATTATATTGCAAGTGTAAGAGCCGCTTTAGAAATTCAAGCAAGCACAGTTTGAGAAAGAAAATGTTTGCGGGCTCACAAACTCAATATGAATGTGTGATATGAACAAGTGTGGGTGAGTTGATAGAATTTGTCCCACATATGCAAGATGTTTTTACGAATAAAGAATCATATAAGAAATGAAAACGACACCAATATTCGTAATATGCTTGTTAAATGACAAAAAGGATAAAGGACACATTGTCATCATAGTCATTTCCATCATAATCGTCATCATCATCATCATTATCATCATAGTCAAGATGAAACTACGCGTACGTCAGCATAAACGACGAACAAAAATTATTTTTGATTCAAATGTGTGAAGTTTGGAGGCAGGGTTCACATTGTATTTATTGTCAGAATTCTAAGACCGAAGGATAAAATCTAAAACTGCAATTCAAATACATTTATTAAATGTTTAATGAACATTGCTTTCTTTGAAGTCAATAAAGGCGTTATTATTATTTTTATTGTTGTTATGAATTTGTTTGCCGACAATTTTATGAACAAACGTAGTAGATTTTTATAAATAAATATTAATATATATTTTTTTTTTACTTTACAAGAGAAGTTAAGGAGAGCGACAAAAATATTGGTATTCAAAATATAAAATAGTTCTTTACATGACCCAACACGCTGAGACTCAATACAAATTTAGAAAAAATAGAGTATTGTAAAACTAGCGTTATATACTCCGAGGAAATCAGTTGCAGCAATTATCTATAATTCGGCAGAAGTCTAAATTGAGATACTATCTGGTACCACAGCAGTCAGTTATAACACGGCACCGGTCTGACATTGATTGAGTCCTCTTCAGGGATCACGTGGTGGTAGAGATTTGGATTGAAAGTCGCGGGAAGGGATATACTTAAATAGCTTGCTCGAGGGGGATTTTTACCACTTTTGGGAAAGTTCGTCCTGCCGAACAGATGATTCCTAGTGTCTGTTGCTATTCTAGAGATAATGATAACAGATTATCAGAAGTAGCGAAGGTTATATGGTTCCAGCTTCTAAGCACTCAAAATCGATACCTGTTTTGGTCGCGCTCACACAAAGGACCGGTTGGAAAACGAATTGTCTGTCACCGAGTGATTAAGACCCCCTTGAGATTCTGCCGCATGACAGACGCTGATGTAAATCGGATCTGCTATTGTACTAAAATCCTAAATTCGGGAGGAAACTTGTATGGGGGACATGTGAAAAAATTTTAATATTTAATTCGGTTTATATTTAAGAAACATCAGAGCGAGATCTCAATTGATTTAACGATGTACGACTGTCCATGTGTATGTTGAAATGGGTTTTCCGTAGATCCCAGAAATGATAAGGACAAGGCTGTTATATATTTATGTCACATATACTTAAAGGTTACTATTGAAATTCTGCTAGATCGGTCTTTTAATGGTTGAGATATGAGCAAAAAAACTACGACTGCCTCTAATTTTACCCAAAAATATTGTTTTTTTATTTCTTTTTTCTATAAATCTGAAGAACGGGAAGAGCCAAAGTTTCCAAATTAGGTAAAAGCATCTTGGTTATCAATACACAACCTCTCTAAAAAAAATGGACGGAATTTTACAAGTGGGCATGGCACCTCCCTTATAAAGACATTGTGAATTTCTGTATTCATATCCGGAGAACGGCAAGAGCCAAGGATTCAAAATAACGTACAAGCCATCAATACGTCCGACAAAATGTGGCCGGGATTGGAGAAATGGGCGTGGCGCAAAGTAAATTTTGTTTATATCCGGAGAATGGAAGGAGAAAATTTGCCCAAAATAAGGACACATAGCTGGGTTGTCAAAACACAAAATTCGTCGAAAAGTTAGTGGTTTTGGACAAGTGGCCGTGGTACCTCCCAAACAAATACAAAATAAATCAGTAACAGTAAAATTTAGCCAAATAAAGTGTAGGGTGTTTTTTAGCTGCATTAGAATTTAAAGTGATAACACAAAACAAAATCATTGTTGTAATGCCAATTTTAAGCTAATTTTTGCAATAAATCTGGTGGTATGGCGTTAATGTTGGCTTCCAATTCTTCAAAAATTAATTCAAAAGCGCTGTATGGCAAGTTGCGCCGTCGTCTTGAAATCAAATGATGTTGATGTTTAGCTAATTAATTTTTGTAAACAAAAATTCAGTTAGCATGGCTTGATAGAGCACACTTTTAACCTCGAAAGAGGTTAAGCGTGTAAGAGCGTGTAAGCCTCAACAAATAATTTTAATAGATGTAATACTCAGAATTTTGCTTTTGTAATATATTTTTATTGGCCTTGATAGGCTTTTGTATATTACTTATATTAAATAAATAAATAAATAATAGTGATTCGTTATCTGTTTCAGGATTGTCTTTGCTCCAAATACGGCAATTTGATTTACAAAACAATTAGAAGAAATAACCTTCGTAAACTGGACGAAGTGCTCTATGCACTTCGAGAACAGATTTGTTTTTTTTAGCGATTCATGATGACTTGCCAAACCTTACTGAAAATAAATGTCAACACAGTTTGACATTTTCAGCTGTCAACCCATAGTTATCGATACCGAAAGTTCTCGTGCTGCTACAAAACATCTGAAACAATTAGCTTTGAAAAAAAACATCCGTACAAAGTTGGCGGGGCGGTCTTGGAAAAATGGGCGCGCCACGAAAAATTAATTTTAATTCGCGGGTTATATTATTTATAACCCAGCTATGTAAGTTTATCTACCAAAAATGGCTAAAAAAAAATTCAACACATTTTTGTGGCCTACTTTATTTAAAAAAGTTATAAAATGTTTAACAAAAATATTAAGAAAACAACTTTCTTGAACACATTTTGATTCTCCTTATACTTGTCACCCTGTATATTTTTATACATATAAATAATTATGTATGTATTTATCTGTTCATAAAAATAAATTCCAGTCTTTATTGTTATGTTAGTTTTACGTGTGTACGTAGGTTTCTTATTTATATGTATAAAGCTAAGGGCAAAAATACTTTGGGATTTTATTCAAACATCCTTTTTTGTTTTGGAAAATATCAATGTGCATTTATAGTTCCATAAAAATGGAAAAACTATTTATTAAACTCTTTGAACCCTTTGACACAATCATTAGACACCTGCATTCATACGGACACAAAAATTCATATTCATTGGACAAATAAAAATTTTTCAAATTTGTATAAAAATATACTCAGTCTGCTGGCCAACGTCAATCTGTGTTAGCTATCAGCTTGATAAAAATTTCAATTGATACAAATTTAAATGATTAAAAAATTGTCCTAAAGGAAAGTTAATCAAATCTTTTAAATGTCGCCTTAAACCTTTAAAATAAAAAACAGCCATTACAAAAAAACTTGTATCTTTCTAAATAAATAAGAATTTTTTTTTTCAAATAAGAAAAAGCATTTAAAATTTGGGTTTTTTTCAAATATAGAAACTTTTTTAAAAAATTTTGTGTTTAAAAGTAAACATTAAATATCGCTTCTTAGTGTTCGATTCGGTAGATTTGTGAAAAACACAAACGCTGATAGTGATTAAAAAAATAACGTTTCCCTGTTTGTCATCTTCGAACAAAAACATAATGCTGTTCTTATCCAACTTAAAAAAAAAGGTGAGAACATTAAATTCCTTTCAATTTAAAAAAAAAAACAACAAACATTTTTACAAAAGCAATTGCTTTTAAAATACACATACGAAAAAAACCAAAAGCCAGCAAAAAAAATTTACGCAAACAAAACACATACACAATACAAACGCAAGCTATTCGTACTGTGATCGTTGCTAAAAATTTTTGTTTGTTCATTTCTTTGTCAATGTAAAAAAAAGAAACATGACAGAACATTTAAATAAATATAATGTTTGTCTACAGTATCACTTCAATTGTTCTGTTTTTTAACGAAGAACAGAACACTCAATAATGCTCATTACTTTCTAGAAAATAATCACGCCTGGTATTTAGGGCTGTGTTCGTATGCACGAACTCTGAAAAAATGTCGTTTCTAAAGCCTATAGTACACGGAATGTAAAAACCTACATGCGCATGTGGTTCTGATGTAATTTTGACGACACTACAAAGCCACAAAAGCAAGTTCGTGTTGTGTGATGACGACAAAATTAAGTCAGAACATCATAAGCATGTAGCTTTTTACATTCCGTATACTATGGGCTTAAACAATGTTCTGTTTATTTTCGAACACTGTTCCCTACTAACCGATTTTCATGCACATTTCATCATTATAACCCTAAAATATAGCTGTTAGTAAACAGCATCTAAATTACCACCCGCGCTCGAGCTTTCTGTGAAAATGCCCATGCACAAATTTAAATAACACATCAACTAAACCTAAAAGATTCTCTAGATAAGACATTGTGTTTATGAAGATTGAAAGAAAAAAATATTATTAAATGAAATTACCATATGGAAACTTAATTAAGCTAAATACATATTTTTATTATAAAAGACATACTCGTATAAACCTACTAACCAAAGATTTATCATTTGTAATCCCTCGGGTTCATATAAACCTTTTTAATGGATTTGTGGTCAACAAATTCTAGGTGCCACAATCACACTAATTCACTACTCCCTTAGGCAAATCCTTTTCGATGGGCATTAAACAAACTTGAAAAATTAAAATCTTAATTGGTTTAGTTATTGTTTATATTTGCACATTAAAGGTTTACAAAGAGAAAAGTTAATTTCATTCTTTTGTTTGCGTTGAGGCATTTTAGATATAAATAATATAAAGAGTAAATATTTTTAATCATCATAGCAAAAATTTAAATTGCTTTGAGTTAACACAACATAAATGGAATGAAGATTCATTATCTATGGATTTAACATACAGGGTAGCCCAAAATTACCGAAAGGGTTTGAATTGCTTATAACTTTATTATAATTTTTTTTTTGTTCTTTTCTTTTCAGTATTTTGTAAGGAAGACTTGGGGAATTTAAAATGGAGCAGTACTCCATTGAACAACGTTCCCAAATTGATGAGCTTTATTTTTTTTATAATTAATTCATAATTTAATTATGAGCGACGAAGCCCATTTCCAATTAAGTGGGTTCGTTAATAAGCAAAACTGCAGGCTATGGGCTACGAAAAATCCGAGAGTGGTTCAACGACGAGAATTACACCCACCTAAGTGTCCGGTTTGGTGCGGTGTTTTATCGGAAAGGATAATTGGTCCTTATTTTTTGGAAAATGAACACGGGGTCGCCGTTTCCGGAATATGTTGGAAAATTTTTTAAGGCCAACCGTGGAAAACCAACATGATACAGCCACAGCGCACACTGCAAGGGACAAAATGGCTCTTTTACGGGACATCTTTGGTGAACGAATTATTTCGCGTACAAGTGATTTTCATTGGCCTCCTCGTTTACCGGATTTAACCACCCCAGACTGTTTTCTTTGGGGTTATTTGAAAGGAAAAGTCTACATGAATAAGCGTAGAACCATCCAGCAATTAAAAAGCAGTATACACGACGAAATCAGCAACATAATACCTGAAGTTTTGCGAAAGGTATTAGAAAATGTGTTGGAAAGAGCACGAACTAGCGAAGCAGAAAATGGCCACCACTTTCGAGATATTATTTTTCCTAACTAAACTAAAACTATTCCCCATTTATATACAGTATAATGTATTTTATTCGACCTTTATTATTATAATATAACTAAATTTTCAAGCTTGAGGTCTTTTTTTATTTTATATAAGAAACTTTCAAAAGATTTTGTTATTCGTGCTAAATTCCCAGTTTTTATTATTGATAAAAACACTTGAAATTTATTGTTGATGGGATAAGCTATTCCTATGCGCATTTCACTGGTTGCTTAGGCCAGATCATCAGGAAACTTCATCCATAAAGATTTTAGAAAAACTAAAGATATTAAACCAAGTAAAAATGTTAAACGTATAAGACTTATAGCAACAGTTCTACTTGTAATAACATCAAAGTTTAAACAAAACAACATCAACAATAAACAGTGCGTTCATCTCGTCTTACATTCCCCGCTACAATTAGTTGAAATTCTCTCAACATTAATTGTAGTTGTAAGTAGGTTAAGAAAAACAAAATAAAAAACAACAACAACTTACAAAAGATGTTGTCAATTAAGTGTTTTTAGCAACCAGTGAAATGCGCATAGGAATAGCTTATCCCATCAACAATAAATTTCAAGTGTTTTTATCAAGAATAAAAACTGGGAATTGAGCACGAATAACAAAAACTTTTGAAATTAAAAATTTTGTATTCCCAAAAATTGAAATTACTTTTTGATAATAAACAGGCGGGTGCCTGATGATCTGGCCTAAGCAACCAGTGAAATGCGCATAGGAATAGCTTATCCCATCAACAATAAATTTCAAGTGTTTTTATCAAGAATAAAAACTGGGAATTGAGCACGAATAACAAAAACTTTTGAAATTAAAAATTTTGTATTCCCAAAAATTGAAATTACTTTTTGATAATAAACAGGCGGGTGCACGGCCTAAAAAACACTTAATTGACAACATCTTTTGTAAGTTGTTGTTTGTTTTTTATTTTGTTTTTCTTAACCTACTTACAACTACAATTAATGTTGAGAGAATTTCAACTAATTGTAGCGGGGAATGTAAGATGAGATAAAGCCACTGTTTATTGTTGATGTTGTTTTGTTTAAGCTTTGATATTATTACAAGTAGAACTGTTGCTATAAGTCTTATACGTTTAACATTTTTATTTGGTTTAATATCTTTAGTTTTTCTAAAATCTTTATGGATGAAGTTTCCTGATGATCTGGCCTAAGCAACCAGTGAAATGCGCATAGGAATAGCTTATCCCATCAACAATAAATTTCAAGTGTTTTTATCAAGAATAAAAACTGGGAATTGAGCACGAATAACAAAAACTTTTGAAATTAAAAATTTTGTATTCCCAAAAATTGAAATTACTTTTTGATAATAAACAGGCGGGTGCACGGCCTAAAAAACACTTAATTGACAACATCTTTTGTAAGTTGTTGTTTGTTTTTTATTTTGTTTTTCTTAACCTACTTACAACTACAATTAATGTTGAGAGAATTTCAACTAATTGTAGCGGGGAATGTAAGATGAGATAAAGCCACTGTTTATTGTTGATGTTGTTTTGTTTAAGCTTTGATATTATTACAAGTAGAACTGTTGCTATAAGTCTTATACGTTTAACATTTTTATTTGGTTTAATATCTTTAGTTTTTCTAAAATCTTTATGGATGAAGTTTCCTGATGATCTGGCCTAAGCAACCAGTGAAATGCGCATAGGAATAGCTTATCCCATCAACAATAAATTTCAAGTGTTTTTATCAAGAATAAAAACTGGGAATTGAGCACGAATAACAAAAACTTTTGAAATTAAAAATTTTGTATTCCCAAAAATTGAAATTACTTTTTGATAATAAACAGGCGGGTGCACGGCCTAAAAAACACTTAATTGACAACATCTTTTGTAAGTTGTTGTTTGTTTTTTATTTTGTTTTTCTTAACCTACTTACAACTACAATTAATGTTGAGAGAATTTCAACTAATTGTAGCGGGGAATGTAAGATGAGATAAAGCCACTGTTTATTGTTGATGTTGTTTTGTTTAAGCTTTGATATTATTACAAGTAGAACTGTTGCTATAAGTCTTATACGTTTAACATTTTTATTTGGTTTAATATCTTTAGTTTTTCTAAAATCTTTATGGATGAAGTTTCCTGATGATCTGGCCTAAGCAACCAGTGAAATGCGCATAGGAATAGCTTATCCCATCAACAATAAATTTCAAGTGTTTTTATCAAGAATAAAAACTGGGAATTGAGCACGAATAACAAAAAGTTTTTATCAATAATAAAAACTGGGAATTTAGCACGAATAACAAAATCTTTTGAAATTTAAATTTTGTATTCCCAAAAATTGAAATTACTTTTTGATAATTATATAAAAAACTTTAAACGTTTATTTTAACTAATATTTCGCGCCTTCTTTGAGAGCCGTCTTCAGGGTTTTTTTCTTTTCTTATTTAACAAACAAAATAAATAATATGTATATTAAAATGACAAAATAAAAAATTTTTTCAATTGTATACAAAAATATTTTTCGTTTATTTTGGGCCACCCTGTACTTATGTATGTATGAGTATAAATAAGTAAGTATTTGTTTCAGCACAGTTACACCGAGACTAATAAGCGGTGGTAATTTATTTCTACGGTATATTAGTGTACCCAAGACACCTGTTTTTTTATTGAATTTAAAAAAGTGTAAAAATATTATTTCTTTGAGATTTATAATTTTATTGTTCTTTGTATTTTACCATTTTTAATAAATTTATTTTAAATCTAGGTAAGACCCATTAAACACATACTTCACCCTGTCTTTACATACGCTAAAAAAAATAAGGCTATCCGTGCTTAAATCAAGTGTTAATAGTACGGCAAGAACGGATTTCCTTAAATCAAGTACAGAATGCTTGATGCAAGTACGAATTATTCAAATGATCAGTTCTAAAATAATCCGAAAATGGGGTGGCCTGAAGTAAAAGTGACATAAAAATTTCTCTTAAACTGTGCTTGATTCACGAATTTCTTAGTTGGTTTAATTCCGAATTCGTACTTGAAATAATCCGAAAATGGATTGATTATTACATAAACTCTTGCATTCAGAGAACCAGAGAGGGAGAAGGCATTATTGTCAGGGAAACCAAAAACATGCAATTGCTTGTTTTTTCTTGTGCGACCAATGAAGGCAGTAACAATATATTTATCCGTTTTAGAGCTTTATAGGCATTTTGGCATCGTTTTGTTAGTGCATATTTTTGCATATTTTACCATTTGGAGGATTTTTTTGCATAAATTAGTAAACAAAAACTCCTTTTTGCAGTATTTTTTAAGTTTTTAACGCATATTTTGCCATTTAGAGGCATATTTTGATACATGTTAGATGTTTACCCCCGTATTCATAAACGATTTTTAAATTTAACAAACGTTTATTAAGGAAAACATTCACATTAAGAGTGTTCTTTAAACCTTTATTAAATTTAAAAAATGTTTATGAATAAAGGCATTCATTTTTATAGATGACTACAAGAGCTTTAGCAGCAAATAAAAAAAATTTATTTTGCGAAATTCTGGCTTTTCTGTTTCAAATATATTTCTGTATACCCAACGTGTCTCTCCAATTTCGCCATCTATATTTAATTTTTACTCGAACATTGTAAGACAAAGCAGGTTGTCATTAAAGATAAATGATATTTAGGAAAGAGCAATTATGTAGTTATAAGCGTTTTTGGCAATGTATTCAATACGAAGAAGTCTGGACCAATCTTTTAGTATTCCGATCAACTCAGAATCACATATGTATTAAAGTGATCCAACGATGTCTATCCGTCCGTCTGGCTGGTTGTCTCTCCATATTTGATCAATTAAAAATTAAGCAATTTTTGATGTTTTTGGAGCAAAATTTTAACAATTTTCAGCGCATATTTTCAAGTTTTTACTGCATATTTAATGCGCACAAAACGTGTTTTAGAGCATATTTCTGGTTTCCCTGATTATTATTTACTTATTACCCATAAAACCCCCGTTCGTTGCTTTGAAGAACTCACTTTTAAAAGACCCCTGCAGCATATCCGACATGGTGTTCGTAATCATTCTACTTTAAAAATTTTATGTATTTATTTTATTTATTAAATTATTTACTTAAGTTTTTAAGCCAATAAACCAGAAAATATAACAAGTGGCATATATAACATAAATTGAAAACTATCCTATTACATATTCCATTTTGGATAACAAAATTACTAAAACAAAAACTTAATTTTAACAAATAGAATCCGGGAATTTTTTCATCTTATTTTACTCTTAAAAACATGAAAATAATGTAGGTTTTTCTTCTTGTAGTGTTGCTGTTCTCTCTACACAAAACAAGCGTAGCGTTTTTAACCTACGTTTGTAGTGTTGTTGCTGTCGCTAAAACAAGCGTTTTTACAAAAACTCGTATGCACGCGTATAGAATATAAATTATCACGACCTAAGAAAAGTTTAAGCTTTTATTTATTAGATTTGAGAACTTTATACTTAATTAAAGAAATCACGGTATAGATTTTCCCATTTTGGATTGTTTTAAGTATTTTTGTTCCAAAATTTTTAAGTACGGCTCATGTACTTATAGTAAGTAGGAAAATCTTAAATTAATTACGAGTTTTTTTCTTTATGTGTATGACTTTGTGCAAGTCCACGCCATTTATTAAAAAAAAAAAACTAAGCCGCTCATTCTGTTGGCCTATAATTTTCTTTTATATAAAGGCGTTTATGTTTCTGTATTCTCATTTAAATTCTGTGCAACATACAATTCGATGCTATTAAGGAAGAGTTCCTTAACAATTTTACCTGGCATTAGTTAACACAACAACAATAACAGCAGCAGCATGTAACAGCATTGCAGCATAAACTCTTATTGGGTATGGGCAAAAGTAAAATACTCTAAATGAAAAATTTTAAATGACAACACAGGTGTCTATAACCATTAAAAACAATTGCTTGGTATCAATTTTAAAATCTATTCAAATCAAACTTAATCTCTAACATTAGAAAAGGGTTTGGTAATAGTACAAGTGTTTTAAACAAAGAAAGTCAATTTTTTCATTGTTGCATTATATTCAAAGAATTATTTTTGAAATTTCCAAAAAACGCGTTTATTAAAACGTTTAAAATTTATGTTTTCTAGGACACTGGGTTGAAATCAAATTAAAATAAATTTCAATTAAAACCTATTCTCTAATAAAAACGCTTCAAAATAATAAAATTCACTAAAACCTTTGAAATAAATTTGTCTTCGGTTTTGAAAAATGCATGGAAATTGACTAGGAAAACTCTTATATTTTTTTGAAGCTAATGTGAACGAACGCTGGAACACTTTCTCTACCACTGCCATTCCTTTGTCGAATTAAGATCCAAACACCTCGTGTTATGTTGAACTTGGGATCCCTGAGGAACGTTGACTGGAAAATATTAAGGAATTACGTTTGGGAAACTGAGTTTCTTAACGCCGGACATTAACTTCCTCCTTAAGGTGGTGGTAGCACTATCCACCTGAATCTCCATGTTCTTAAAAAGGGCACAGCAGGCCCTGTAGATGCCTAGGTGTATATCGTATTGATAGTATGTTGCATTATTGAGGAGGAGGAAGCTCCTTTCGACCTAAACTTATCTAACCCAATGCGAACAAATAAATGCACACAAAAAAATTTATTTAATAAATTGGTTCGAGAATTCGCTAAAATACAGGATCATCAGGAAACTTTATGAGAGTTGGTAACCCTGCCGTGTAAACGTCAAATTTTTCCTGGTGATTATCAAAGTTTTTATTATTTAAATTAAACCGATTAACTTACAATTTTAATTAAACAAAACTTCGCATTTTGTTAATCAAACTACGGGGAATTCAAATTATATGAAATATGCCTCCAAAAGGTCGCCGAAGCATTCAAAACAATAAAGTGATATGCACCCAATGTAACTTGGAAATCAAAGATGACGATGAGTTTATTGAATGTGACAAGTGCTCAAAAAAATATCATGTAGTTTGTACTGCATTGAATAAACGCGAATATGAGTATTTACTAAAACATGAAGAAGAAGAATTTGTGTGCCATTTGTGTGATGGTAATAATAACAATAATAGTGGTACGCTTAAAAAAGAATTGAATGAGATTAAAACAGAACTGAAAAAGCTCGATCAGCTGTCGAATTTGCATGAAGCCATGACTTTTATGTCTAAGCAATACGATGACATATTGAGAGGAGTAGCTGAAAACAAAAAGAAATTGGAAAATGTGCAGAAGGAAAACAAGATGTTAAAAGAAGAAATAAAAACATTACAAAATTCTGTAAGATTTTTAAACGACCAACGAGTCAGGAATGACTGTTTGATAAGAGGCGTTAAAGTGATAGATGGAATGTCTGCTGCAGATACTGTTTTAAAACTGTCCAGTGATGCCGGTGTAGAATTGCAACCAGAAGTTATTGATGAAGCTTATTTCATTAAGAGGAGGAATACGTCGAGTGAAAAGAAAAATGAAAATAACGAAGGAAAGCAGGTAATGGTGGTGAAGTTTAATTCTAAAAAAGCAAAAGACACGATGATGTCAATCAAACCAAAATTAATGGAAAATGAATTAACAAAGAAAGTGTTTGTTAATGATTACTTGAGTAGAGAAACAATGAGTTTATTAAACTATGCCAAATCTCTAAAACAAGTTGGATACCGCAGCGTTTATGTGGTCGGTGGGAAAGTTTTTATTAAAAGAAGTGAGTTGTCTAAGCCAAAAATCATAAGAAGTGAAGAAGAAATTGATGATCTGTTACTTGAAGCAGCCACTAACAAGCAAAAACGTAGATCGCAGCATTTAGCTCCTGATGAAGATTTCAACGATGTTTAATCTTTATAAATAAATTGTATATGTAAATATTTCTTATTTTTTTCCATTTTTATGAATAATAATCAATATTTTTCTAGTTTAAAATTATTCAAAAATTTTGTAAATAATAACAGAAGTTCATTTTTTAACGTAATATCAATCAATATCAGAAGTTTTTCCTCAATTGAAAAGTTTAATAAGTTTAAAACTATAGTTGCCAACCTACCCCGACTACCCAATATTATTGCTGTTCAGGAAACCTGGATTCGTAAAGATTTGTCTCAAATTTATAAAATAGCTGGTTATAATTCGGTTCATTGTTGTAGATCAGATAGTTATGGTGGTACATCAATTTTTATATCCGAAAGTTTAAAATACGAAGTAGAATCCTGTGTAAGTAATGACTTTGTTGAATCAATTGTTTTAACACTAAACAGCAACAAATCCAATGGCAAACCCGTCAAATTTGTATCGTTTTATAGATCGCCAAAGTGTGAAATAAATAGATTTCTGTCAAATTTGGAAAATATTTTAATTAATGTTGGTCGCAACCCATGTGTTTTTGTCGGTGACTCGAATATTGATACTTTAAATATAAATTTATCGGAAGATCTTATAAATTTACTTGCCAACTATGATTTTATAAATCACCACAC
This sequence comes from Pollenia labialis, assembly GCA_949318255.1. Classification (NCBI taxonomy): domain Eukaryota; kingdom Metazoa; phylum Arthropoda; class Insecta; order Diptera; family Polleniidae; genus Pollenia; species Pollenia labialis. Next base: position 192,979,764 of record OX439139.1, on the reverse strand, counting down.
ATTGGTTACCCGTCCCGATAGTGGTACTTCTATTGACCATGTTTATAGTAACATATCAAGTTCTTTTCGTATTGGTTCAGTGGAAAATAGACTTTCTGACCATAACCTCTTATCATGTGAAATAGAAATTGAAGCTCAATCCCAAGTTTTTAAGAAAGATGGACGATTATATTGTGATTATGACCGCGTGAAAAGTGAAATTCGAACTATTTTACCAAGTATATGTACAACTAGTGATCCATCACTCGATACTTCAACGTTGATATCGTGTGTTAGTAATGTAATTCAAACTTGTACAGCCGAAAAACAACATAAAAGATTGACTCGGCATGAGATAACACCTTGGATAAATAGAAACTTACAAAAATTAATAGAATTTAAAAAAAATCTTTTAAAAATGAGAAGGAAAAAACCTGGTGAAACCGATATAGAGAAAAGGCTTAAACGTATTAGTGGTGTAATCAAAAGAGCTTACAAGGAGTCCATGAATAGCTTTTATAGGGACAATTTAAGCGAAATTCAACAAGATCCTAAAAAGTGCTGGAATTTCTTAAATGAAACTCTAGGTAGACAACAAACTAAGTTGATTACAATAAAAAATTTAAATGGAGATATAATTTCAAATGATTTTCAAAAGGCCGAGATTCTTAATACTTACTTTGTGAAATCGATTAAGGACTTAAAATTTCAAATGAATCAAATAACATCTGACTCGTGCAATTCGTTGAGAACGCTTGTTCAACCTAATTATAGATTTTGCTTAGAACACACCACGCATGATGAGTTGCAAAACATTGTGACTAATCTACCACACAATAAAAGTTGTGGCCATGATAACATATCACCTAAAGTACTGACAATGTGCTCCGATGTTTTGACACCTTATTTGGTAAATGTTTTTAATAATATGGTAGATCGAGGTATTTATCCTGAAATTTTAAAAATTCATAAAGTGGTTCCGATACCAAAAGAAAATAATGCCTCTAGTGCTGAAATGTTTAGACCAATAGCTGTATTATCTGTCATCGATAATGTATTTGAAAAGATTTTGTATAATCAAATTTCAGAATATATGAAGAATAATAATTTGTTAAACGACTATCAATATGGTTTTAGGAAAGGATGTGGTACCGAGGAAGCTGTTCTTAATGTCGTAAATTTCATTTGTAAGGGACTGGATGAAGGATTTAGTGGCGTAGCTGGTATTTTTTTTGATCTAACAAAAGCTTTTGATCTCATAGACCATGATATTCTTGTTAAAAAACTTAGATACTACGGAATTTGTGGGAAAGAATTGTCTCTCTTTAAAAGTTACTTGGTAAATCGCAAACAATACGTTAAAATTAACGCAGATAAGAGCTTGTTCAAACCTGTCGAGCATGGTGTTCCGCAAGGCAGTGTTTTGGGGCCTCTACTCTTTACAATTTATCTTAATGATATAAAAAACCTTGGATTACATGGGAGCCTATTTATTTATGCTGACGATATTTGTCTGTTTTACCCATATAAACATGAAACCGTGGCAAAAGCTTATATGGAACGAGATGCTGCTCTTATTTTGGAATATACTAAAATTAATAAACTTATATTGAATGCAAATAAAACAAAGTTGATTCGATTTAAACCGTATTGCCACAATAACATAAACTTTAGTGTTTATGTTGATGGCAGTGAAATTTATGATGTCAACTCAATAAAGTACTTGGGTGTATATCTACAGAGTAACTTGTCTTGGAACCAACACATACAACATATTAAAACAAAAGTTGCTCAAGGTACCGGGTTTTTGTACAAGTTTAAAAATAAATTTGATCGTAAAACAAAATTTTTAATATACAATGCCCTTATTCAAAGTCATTTGAATTACTTAACTGCCGTATATGGATGGAAGCAATGTAATGAGCTTAAATCACTTCAACGATGCCAAAATAAAGCCTTAAAAGTGGTTTCTAATCTTCCTATTACGTTCCCAACAATATCATTATATAAGGATAAATTCAAAACAGTTTTGCCAGTTTTTGGTATTTACAAATTGCAAATTTTGATATATGTCTTTAAAATTGTACACAATATTGGTCATCACACGATTCAGTTTACAAGGAATCAAGAGTCACACAATACAAGGAATAACAGCAATTTGTCAGTAGCAAGGTGTAGGTTGGAAACAACCAAACAAAGAATTGAATATATGGGTAGTCGTGAGTTTAATAACTTACCTCAATACTTAAAAATGATAAATAGAATTTCAATATTTAAAAAATCTTTGAAAGATTATTTATTTCAAAATTTAGAAGAACTTCTGATGTAAAATAGTTGTGATCTCAAAATGTATTAATATGATAAAAATTTATTTTATTATTTTATTTTTTTTTTTCTCTTTTTTGAATACTGATAATCATAACTAGGGACCGGATTTTTATGCAGTTAAAATCGAGTTTTATGTGCATAAAACATACACTTAAAATAGAAAAATATGCGCTATTAATTGAAAAAATATGCACTTTAAATTTTTCATAACATATTTTTAATCATAAACATAACATTAAAATAACATAAAACCATAAAACCCCTAAGCAGAAGTAAAATATAATAAAACACAAAATATAAAATAAAACAATAATGTAAATTAAGTCACTTGTTAGATAGATATGTGAACCTTCATATAAAATTAATTAAGAACAATACTCATTTTCATATACATTAATTTTCCACTATGCTGTTTTCGTAAAAATTTAAATTAAATATGCCAGCAGCTTAGTGTTATTGTTTTGTGTCCTTCATATTTCTAAAAACTTTATCAAGTTTGATACGAATTTGTTTACTTAAGTTACCCTTAACTGCATACATTCTATTTATGAATTTATCAATTAATTTAATTTGCATTCTCAATGGATTTGATTTCTCTAATTTAACAATAGTCTCAGAGATAAATCCGTAATTTGAAGACTTCAAAATTATCCGAAATTTTATATTTGGTAAATTTGTTATTTTTTTTTGGTACTGCATTACCATCGTTCCATCACATCCTTGGACTGTTCAAAATTTTCAGGATAATACACACTGATTTCTACCCCTTTCCCCGCATTGTTGTTATAGGATACTTCTCCCAATATGCGACAAAACGCCATGTGCTTTGCAAAATATGTTTTCCCCATTTTTTCCCAAAAATTCACCAAAAATATGCAATGTCAGCAATATATGCAAAAATATGCATTTAAAGCATAATATGCAAAAATATGCACTAACAAATCGATGCCATTTTATTTAAAATTTCTTTATTCGAAAAGATATTAAACTTATGTTGATCTCAGACTGACGACAACAAATATGCATTTGCATAAAAATCCGGGCCTTGATCATAACTAATATGTAAATTTTACCAACTCGCCTCAACAATGCCTATAAGGCGCTGAGGCAACAAAAATGTACTGGATTATTCGGAAAAAAAATAAAAACTAAAAATAAAAAAAAAAAAAAAAAATTTTAAAAAAGCTAAAGATATTATTCAAATAAAACCATTAAGCGAATAGGAATCATAAACAATCAAAAGTCTAACCCGAAATACTATCAATGCTTAAACAAAACACCAACAACAAACAGTGAGTTTATTTTTTCTTACAATCCCGATCGTTTATTGGTGTGTGGCACCGTACGCTAAATAATGTTTGGTTTATTTTCGAACACGGATTTATTGCAACATTTTTTTAATATTAAAATATTTTTTCAATTCAATTAATATGTTTACGAAAATTCCCTAAAGTGCATTCGACTTTGCATTCGTTGAATATTAGCACACAGTTTTTTTCATATTACATTTGAAAAATTTTCTTAAACTTATTGTCTTTAAATTTTTTTTAAAGAAATCACTTTATCCACTCACCCAATTCTTTTAAAACCCACATTCCCAGCATTCCCTATATGCCTCTGTTATTGTTGTTATGTAGGAATTTAAGTTTTAGGTAAAATACACGCTTGTATGCTCCTGATTGTTGCCGGTATAAACGTGTTCTAACGATGCTGATTTATTTTTTTTCCTGCAACTTGTATGTAGGCTGGCATACAGTATGTAGCTTAAAAAATGCTGCAACAATTCAAAACGAAATGCTGAAGAGAACACACATTCATACGCTCCAAAAACTTTACACACACATGCTGAGACGGAAGTGAGCTACATTTTCCAACCAAACGGAAATGGGTTGAAGCTTAAGCGTGGAGGATATTGTGGCATCAGAAAATAGTGCCTTTTATGCTTAAGCCGACGAATGGAATAGAGAAATGTTTAGTATATGAAATATGTAACAGCATTGCTCCTGTGTGTGGCAAGCAAGGCATTCGTAGTGAATGTATGTACAAACATAGATCATACATACATACTTTATTGCAAAGTGATGTTGTACGCTTTAGCAACGCAAGGATATGAATACCACCACTAGTGGTCTGAATAGCCAACAATGCGTATACGAATGAATTGAAAAGGTAGCAATGATTGTACTTTATTGCAAGTAAGTGCTCTTATGCTTGATTTTCTTTTTTATTTCTCACATCTCTTTTTGTATTATTGTATCTGTACGATTGTGTTATTTTTATCCATATACGAAATATACTTTATGGTAATGGCTGTTGGAGTACACGGAGGTAAAATCACTGGTCGGTTGTTATATTTTTAAATTGTAGAATAACCGTATTTTATTCTAAATTAAAGGTTTAAAATCATTTTGCTTAAAAAAAATAGCCGCCCTGCAGCCGTATTCTGTAATTCGCTTAGCTAAAGCTAAATCTTGATCGCTAAAATAATTAGAGAATTCAAAAGTGAAAAATTTTAGCGATCAAATTAAAAGCTAAAACTGCCGCGAATTAAATTTTAATCGCAAAGCCAAATTTAGCAATGCACGTCAGAGTATTGCAATCGTAGCCAAATATCTCTAAATCAACTTTTTAGATTTTTAGATTTGGAGAATTAGCTTTAGCGAACCACAGAATACGGCCACTGATCAGAGAAATATCTTTTATTCTTAATCTTCTATCCTAACTTAAGTTAATCGTTGCATTTTTAAAACTACTTTAAAAACGAGTCAGATAAAATCGGTTTTACTTTATACGTTACGTTTTACAACTGACACTTATGTAACAACGAATACAATAAATACTTTGATGACTGATATTTAATCAATATTTAGGCGAATTCATTACAGGTACTAAAACAAGTACAACTTCTATAATAAAATACAAGCAATTTATTTTTGTAAAATGTCGAACAATTAAAAAGTTTTTAGCAGGTCTGTTAAGTTCACCTGGAATGAATTCGCCTTGATCAATACCGAGACAATTTTATTTATTTACTTTTAGTCTATTTAGTTTATAAAAAAAACGTGTAAATCAACTTAAGGTGAATGCACTGAAAAAAGTATGAATGCATTGAATATATCGAAATTGCACTTGCATGTGAAAATGGTGGGTAAAAAACATTTTTTCTCTCGAAAAGAGATACGATAAAAAACATATCGTTACCTTAAATAAAAACGGACGTAACTACACAAAAATTCGTAATTAATTTTTGATTTATTTGAGGCCCTTGCGATCCGAAATGGCTACATTATTAAAAAAATTCAAACGCCAACAACAACTTGTTATTATTGATTTTGTAAAGTTGGTTCCTTCTTTTGTAAAAAAATAAAAATGTAGTGTCTTGACAACATGTGCGAATAAACTTTTAGTTGACAGTTGGAAAAAGCGACGTACAAAGTACAAAGGCTTCTTTCTGTGTGACTCGGCCTTTAGTGCCGGTTCACACAAGTCAAGTTTGACTCGTCATGTCTTGAGCTTTTAGGAAAGCAGGTTAAAGAGAATGACATTTCATTTCCCTTCTCTCCTAAAAACTCAAGACTTGACGAGTCAAACTTGACGTGTGTGAACCGGCACTTATATAATTTTTTTAACTTTGTCAAAATTGCGTTTTAATTAATTTTTAGTGTTGCCATATTTTAAGTTCTTGGTACTAATTAAATTAAAAATTTACTAAAGATCTACTTTAAAACTGCCCCGCATTTTAAATATACGGCAACACGGTTTAGCATACACCTTAGGTAAGGCGAATTCATACAGGTGACTGCAGAGAGAGCTTTGCAGAGAAAGTAATGCTGGTTGTAAATTTTTTTAAATACATACAGAAAAAGGGCGCCAAGCATATATTTTATCTTAAAGAATTTGACAATGCAACCCTTCACTGAGGCCAGGTCAAGACTGATTTCATTACCTGTTGTATCCAACAATGAAAAATGACTTATGGCCGTTTTCTCATTACACGATTAACCTTTTTCCCAACGAAAAACTGCACATTAAAGAAATTTGGTTTTCTCAAATGACTTTGCTTCTATTCCGTCGCAAAGCTAACCAGCACTCGTCTGCCAATTATTTATTTTCCTTTTATTTTCCGTACAGATAAATTCAATCAGCTGACTCCCAAATTTTACATGTATTTTGAGAGGTGTTGCCAGCTTTAAACCATGTTTTTTGTCGGTATATTGAGAAACCCAAAATTGTTAACAGACAGTTTATCGGTCTAATAAATTTATGTTGACATTAAGTAACAGGCAGTTTGACGGTACATTGAGAAAATGGCCATTAGTCGATCTAGTGAATACAGTCTATCCTTGATTCCGTTAAACATTCGGTGACAGTTTTGAAAATTTTTCCCGAATACGTTTATTTTTAAATTTAACAACTTAAACAAACGCTTAATTCGATATTTTTTAATTTTAATAGAAAAGGTTTAAAAAACGGCATATCAATAATATATTTTTGTATTTAAAAATGCTGGTAAAAATGTAAATGCCGCTCAAAATTAGGCAATTTTATTTACTATTGCGTACAAAATATTTGTTTCAGTGTATATCATGCGTAAATACTGGGATAGTAGGGTGGTTCAACTAATAGTTAAAGGAAACGTTTTACGACTGGGTACAGGGTTTTAAGTAAGTTAACTATATGATACGGCTACCTGAATGAATTCGCTTTGAGATTGATAGTAATAGGTAATATTCACAATTAAGGATTTTTAATTTGAAAATGCAACCCCACACTGAGGCCAAGTCAGGACTGATTTCACGGCTGGTGTTTTTCACAATGAAAAAAATGACTTACACTAGATTCAGACACTGATTTTTTGGTGTTTGTGGCGAACGGTGTAGAGAAGCAAGCGGGGTAGAGAAAAGAAATCAAATTTTCTGTTCTGTGTGTCATTTTTTATATTTTCCATTGCACACGTTCGTATTTTTGTTATGTTGATTCATTTTAATTTTTATTTCAATGTGGCAACATCTCTTTACAATACAAAACACGGAACGCATCAAGTAAAAAAGAATTGCCGATAACGGGTGAAAAAATCAACCCTTAAATCATGGGAAAATATCATCATTTGAATCTGTTTTGTTTTTGGAAGCAACTTTTAAAAGCTGAAATTTTAAAAGTCATAGACCGACTCCATCTCCGACTGTGATGCTAAATGTATACGCTCTGGGTAATTGATGCAATTTAGTATTTTATTTTTAAAAATTTTAAGGGTTTTCGTGATTTCGCTAAAATTTGTCATTTGTGCAAATGGGCAAACTTTAGAGACTCGTTTCATGGAGTCACTTAAAAAACTTTTGTGTAATTTTACGCAATTAATATCAGTTTGTTTGAAACGTTAATACAAAAAAATTTGCAAATTTGTGTTAAACGGTGTAACTTGTTTTAAAAAGCCAGAACACTAATTTGCTTAAATTGTTCCAAAAATTTGTTGTTTGTAATTTGTAAACAATTGAATTTGTCTATGAAAACGTCAAAAAGCTTGAAAAAAATTTGTTTGTTTAAATGCATAATCGAACAACGCAAGTTTACGAGTAAAAATTGTTGGGCAAATTTACGAAGTCAACGTAAATAAATTCTTTATATAAATTTAGACAGTTCAGTTGCGAGGACACAAAAATGCAGAGTTTGCACAGATTGTGAGACTTTTGGGCGATGTGATGAAAACCCTTACACGCCGTCCAGACTTTCCATTGTTATGTTTGCTCAAGAACAAAACAATGGCAGAATTAGCGACGTACAATTGTTTATGTTCTTCTATGCGGAGAAAACGTATGGCAAGAAAAACCCTATAAAAAGCAACAATAACAATCAATATGGCGTTTATTTATATGGCAATACTGCAGTGATGTTAGACATAGTTGTGCAAACAATTGTTTTAACAACGCTGTTTAAGCAAGAACAAAACACCGACAACAGCAGTCTTCACTATCCAAATTCATGTGTGCACAAGAAATTGTTTGTTGTTTTAACATAGCGATGTCTAATATAGACGGCCTGTTAAGCACGATGGCCACGTTCAAACTGATTTGACAAATAATATGTATGTATTGGTAATATTTGGTTTTGCTTAACACAGCAACGTATCAAACTCAAACCATCAAATTTCATTTTAAAGTTGTTTTTAAAAAGAAAGAACTTGTGGTTAATTTGGTCGCAAAATATTTTTAATGTTTACAAATTATTTTTTTTTTAGAAATATGAATAAAATAGAAAATTTTTGCATAGCTATTGATCTGGCATATGCAGGAAAAAAGAAAGAAGAAAAAAAATATGGCGTAAAGCCATTTTTTATTTAACCACAAAATTTTTACCGTACGGTGTTGTCGCTGCGAAAACTGAATAAAAATGCCATTTGATGTTTTTCGCAGCAACACATCAAATTCGCTTCAAATCAAAGTAGCGGCGGCAGTGAAAATCTAAATTGTTTTGATTTTCGTCAAACTCACATCAACATATACGTGTGAGATTTTTTTCACTACCACAATCAAAAAAAAACTGAGTTTGACAAATCAATTTGATACGTGGCCATCGTGCTTTAGTATTTATTTTTATTGTTTCTTTTTTTTAATAATACACAAACTACTATTATATCGGAAACTTAGGCTCACGTATGTGAATCAATTAATATACAAAGTATTTGCTGGGACCAAACGGATCCTATTTATTAATTTGAGCTGCTGGAAGCGGGACAGGCGACAACAGGAGATCCGTAACAAAAACTATATTTCGTTTGAGGCAAGTGGCCTTTTCACCAGGGACCGCTTTTGTCTGCGAGTGCAAGAGTGCCCTTGGGCGCAAACCCCTTCTTAACCTAAGTACCGGCCGAAACACGTACGGCATATGCGACCAGACATAATGCCGTAATATTTTTTTTAGACAACGCCAGACCAAGTTTTGCAACTTGAAATTTTTTTTTTGAATAGGAACGAACTTAATATGGAAAATTATAAACTCAATAAAAGATATCTTGAAAAACCTTATAAAAAAAGTGGCACTTCCTTAATTATTTTTTTTTTTCATACAACCCTTAAAGGTAATCCACATATAGTTATAAAATTGACTATAAATAAAATTTAGCAATCACAAAAATAAAAAAACTTTAGTTTCTTTTAAACTTAGAACAAAAGTAAAGATCAAATAGTATTTGCCCCGCTATTCTCCCACTTCTAGTTCTATGCTCAGCATGCATTTGTGTTTAAGTGTGTGTGGCTGTGTATGAAATCCTATTTTACATTTTTTCAAATGTTTTTGTATTCTACCACCACTTGATGCATACACAAACAATTAAACATTAAACAAAAATCTGCATTTACATTTTGTACTCATGAATTATTTTTTTTTATTATTTACTAGAATGTTTAAAAATACATTTTCGGGTTGTTCTGGTTTCTAGTATTTTATAAACCTGTAGGGGTTGCGAAGTGATTGACTGCAAAATGTTTTAAATTTGTTGCAACTGCAAGTTTAATTCTTTTATGTTTGAATGAATAAACGCAACAACATAAACTTAGCACTAATTTCATATTTAAAGAAAAGTATGTAGCTAATATATTTTTCATTACGCTTAATAATTTTAAGCAACAGGAAAAAGGGAAACAATAGATAAAAGACAAAAATGTTGGAAGATTAGATACTTTTGCTCTTTCATAAAAAGAAAAACTCTCTTTTAATCCCTTAGGACTATTATTTATCACTAATGTCAATCTTTGCTTTTCGTCTAAAGAATTTAAGTCAAGAATTTAATTAAAATAAAATATGAGTTTAAACTGAAATCCGTTTCGTTTATTTCAGTTCCATACTCGTACGCGCACTTACACACACGCCACATTTCCCATAGCTAACCCTTGTGAACACAAACTTACATTAAATACTTTTGCAGTAACCCGATTACAAAATCATTCATTCAAACATTTAGCCAAACATTTTCCAAACAAACACTCAGCCACACACAAACACACTTTCAATACGCATGCCAGTTTAAACGATCCTTTTTACAAATATTGACGATGTTTCTATTTGTGGCCAAATATTAGAGGCATCAACAGCAGCAACAAACAACTATTTAAACCACAACAAATTTTAAAGACCATCAAAGTTTTTCTTTAATAATTTTTGACGCTATTGGCAAAAATGAGTTTCAAATCTACCATTAGAAACAGTTACCAAAACTGTATGCAACAGCAGACAAACAAAAAAAAAAAGAATTTTTTTAAATTGCATTTAATGGAAATTAATATGAATTTTACAACCTCAACTTTGTTTTAAATATAAAATTTTTAATTGTCTAAAAAAATTTAAGAATAAAAACAACCACAAAAAATTAGTTCGACAATTTCTAGGAAATCTATTTGCATTGAAAATAGAGATTTTCAGTTTTATTTTTATGACGTTCGTTTTGCTTGCAGTTTTAGCATAAAAAGCTAAAACACCAAAAAGTTAAGTCAAATAGAAAAATAAACAAATTTCCTAGCTGATGCACACAACAACAACACATTTTCATACACTAACACTCTAAAACCCTTAACACAAACACACTCTAACATAAATATGACTTTCCTACAAACTGACAAGCAACATTCACTGAAAGAATAAAAAATATTTTGTGTTTTTGAAATAATTTCATATCAGAGATACTTGCACTAGACGAATTAATGCCTGCTGCTGCAAAAAAAAATACAACAACAAAAAGGAAGAAAAATTTTTAAAAACAACGACAACAAAATTTAAAGCATGCAGTACATGCACCTTGCAATTTCAACAGAATTCCCCAGAGTATAAGATTGTCGGTGTGTGCGAGCGTGAGTGAGTCAGTCGGTAAGTGAGTAATGGTTGGGGGTTCAATAAACTGTAAATCTGACACACACACACACACTCTCAAACTTGGTTGACGCTAAAATGATGTGTGTGTACGTGAAAGTGTTTTGGCCTCTAAAGCACTATGGGTCACGTCACAAAAAAAATTATACAAAAATCGCTTAAAAAATATGGTTAAAAATATAAAACAATTTTAAAGTAAAAATGTTTTATAAATATATCGCCCTTGATCAACTACCAATACCCGCTTACTCAAAATAAAAAAACAATTTTCAATTTAAATGGGTCGATTACGAATGGCAACACAACTGAAGTTGAGTTACCAGCAGCGAAATTAGGCAACGCTGCTCATGTTACACTATACAATTTTTTTTTTTTTTGACGCATTTGACCCATAATATCAAAGGAGTAGAAAAAGTAGAAAAATTTTTTTAGTTAATACCCTCTTTATGATCAAGTGCGATATTTATATAAAAATTAAAAGTAGTTCAACTCTTCGACCATTATGATCAATTTTTTCGCTATGATTTCGTAGCGTTTCAACATATAAACTTAAAACATCAGCTAATGTGGTATTTTTATAATTTATAGCTTCTACACAAATGTTTGATTCTGTATTGTTAAAAGGAAGATAAAAAAAATGAAAGATACAAGTCTTAGGCTTAGGACCATTTTGGTCCGTCTATATACCTGCGGGAAATTTGTGTCAACAGTTCTTAAAGTACTTATCCCGTGACGAGTGAAGACAAAATAATAACGAAAACAATACCTGACATATCACTTTACTGATTATAACTGGTTTTAAACAGTGTTCTAAAATAAACACATAATATCGCTCCTAAGTGTTCGGTTCGGTAGATTTGTGGAAAACAAAAACGCTAATAGTGTTTGTGTAGTAAATCATTAAAAAAATAACGTTTCCCTGTTTTTCATCTTTCGAACACAAAAATAATACTGTTCTTATCCAACTCAACAAAAAGATGAGAAAATTTATTTCCGTTCGGGTTTTTTTTAACCACAAACTTCATTGTGTTCGGTTTAGCTCATTAAAAAAATCATTCGTGAAAAACATTAAAATGTTCATTAACCCTTAGCATTAATTCACTATAACTAAGGCATTTTTTATCTGATCGAGTCCATTAGCCCTTATTCGATGAGTAATTAAGTAGCCTTTCAAACAAGATATATTTCATTTTAATAAAACCAGAACTTGACTCTGAAAGTCGACTGAAAAAACGAAGTATACAGCGATAAACACAAATGTACTGTCGTCTGATAAATGTGACGTAGTGGGAGAAAACTGAAATCATGGAGTGGTTAAAAAAACCGGTGTTATTGTTCGTTCATATTCTAATGTATAGAGATTTAATAAATAAATAAGAAACAATTGTCAACAATTCCCACTTTCCCACTAATTCATCCCATTGTTATCGGAATGCACAAATTCCGGAAGACATGCGACTTTATTAAATCCAAATGTGAGTGTGTTCTTTTTTTTTTTTTTTTTTTGCTTTCATCACCCATCAAATACATCCAGTGTTGCCACTTTGTGGGTAATTATCCGAATTTGGTATAATTTTTACTGTCGTGGGTAGAACGTGGGTAATTTCTATTAAGTGTAATTCAGGTGTAATTTGAAATTCTTACTTAAGATACCGAAATAAAATCATGATTCGATTTCAGTGATAACATTTATTTCTTTTTAAATATTGTTGCTTAGAAATGCAAAGTCTCGGTTTCTTTTTATGAAAACACTTCAATCACAAAATATATATTTTATAAAGTTTGGTAGTGAATGTTGCAAGATGATGGACCCTTAGATTTGGATTAAGATGTCCATTATAGTGATTTAGAGCCCGAAGTTTATTGAATAAAATTATTCAAACTAAAAACTAGCCTGGGGGAAGATGTTTCCAATATTGCAACATATAATTAAATTTATTTTTATCTTGCATCTTTTTAATGCTTATTTTGAAGAATATTTAACGCCCTTTACAGTTGTAAAACTGAATTACGAAAGGTTCAGTTGTAGAAAACTCTGCAGTCATATTGTTTACTAAATAAGTTATAAAGGGTATTTTTAAGACCATGAAACGTCAAATGGTAGACAACACAAAAAAAAATTAATTTTAATCGCAGATTGATACACGGCTTAACCATTTGAAACTAATTTCAAACAAACGCATTTCAGACGTCCAATTTTCTTTCGTTTTTTCAAGCATGGCTGGCTGCATGCCACGAATAAAATGAACAACGTTGACCTCCAATACGCCAATTGTTGATGGTTTATCAGCATTAATCGGTAAATTCACAGCCCTACGAAAAACAATCATGAGGTGTCACATCGCACGGCCTTGAAGTCTAATTGACAGTTTATTTTCTCTAAATCAACACATCGTCTTCATTAAGTCGCCTATAAATTACGAAAACCGATGGCTGAGCGAAAAGTTAAAGCAGTATGACAGTTTGGTTGACAGCTAACCTGTCGTAAGCTCTATTGTGCTATAAAAAACACCCTTTATAAAGGAATGGCAATAATCATTTTTGCAACCAAATATGGAAGTTAAACTTATTATTTTTCATAAGTTTTTAAGTCTTTAATATTATTTTGGTTCATTTATTTTAAATTACTATAAGAATCTTAATAGATTGACTAATATTGATCTTCTTTCAATGAGTTTTTTGTAATTTTGCTTCTTTGTAAATGTCTTTTTATTAAATAAAAGTTCAATTTTATATCAGGTGTAATATCATTTAAATCGGCTAATTAAGCTTCATCTTAAGTGTTATTTTGAATTTTACTGGTGGTAACACTGTATACATCACACATCTGAAAATTGCGTTATTTGTTGTAGATTTTTTTATGATGAAGGAAATTTCAAAACGAGTGAACAACACCAACAAGAACATCAGCAACGAAAAAAAAATTAAAAAAAAAGAAAAAAAAACGCTGCCTATAAACCATTTGACAGAAAAAAAAATTTTTTTTTCAACTTTTTTGCCAAAGTCTATTTATAAAAATTCATGACATCTTTTAAACAAAAAACAAAGATACAAACAACTTATCTACTCAAGAAATCGCGTGCATCTTTTCTCATGCCTGTACGATTTGTTTGGTGTATGTGTTCGTTCAATCGTTTAGTTGAGTGCAACGATATGAATGTTGGATATTTCATCACGGTAATAAGTACTTCTCTTAACTCATAAGTTTGTGTTCGATGGTATGTATGTAAGTATGTGTTTTTTTGTGTATTTTCATCAAATATTAAAATAGAGTACAATGACTATTTGTTTGCTATACAGTCAATCAGTTTTATCAATTCTTTTTTTCACATTTTTTTCCTTTTTTCTAGATGTGTTTTTGCCTGACAAACATACCAACTCATGCATTCATTTATTGCCTATTGTGTGCAACAAAACATGAACCAACTTGTAGAAATGGAGCAGATACGAAATGTTTCTACGTACAAGATATTCATTGGAACACGGAACAAATGTACTCGAACAAAATCATATCATCTATCATCATTATTCATTCACCTGCACTGAGTTTTTACAAGCAGTTGTGAAAAAAAATTGCGGTTCATTTTTTGATTTAACATTTAAAGTGTGGGATTTATTTTAAATAAATTTAAATTTGTTTATTGGATTTTGCAATTTTTTATTTAAAACGAAAACCAAACCCGTATTGTTCGATAAGACTTTTCGACAAAGCCATTATTTTTCACTAGCGAATCAAAAATAACATTTTTCAATAAAAACCCCCTAAATTTGCACTATTTCTACCGGTTAAACGATTTCGAACGCCAACGTAGTACGCATGAGAAATTATTTTTAAAACAAAAACAAAATTTCAAAAATTGTTTTTATTTTAAATGTAATTTTCTATGCGAACGTCAACGTTCGAAATCGATAAACAGGCTGTTTATTTATTAACTCGCCGTTCCCGCGGCGTTTCCCAGTCCAAAATGAATTTTTGACTAACTTTAAAGAAAAGCCTGTGTGTTTTATTGTGTGCTGATCGATAAGTTTTAAATTTCATCAAAATCGAAATTGCCCATCTGTCCTTTCATATTCCTAGCTTTGAAAAACATATTAACCCTGTGTGTTTAAATATCACTGATCCATCTATTAAAATTAGTTAGACATTTTAGGAGTGTCAGTAATTCTTTATAAGTATGTCTTCTACTGGCCGCTGTAGCATTTGCTCAGGGTACTGAACGATGGACTGGCGGAATGAAGGGTGAACAGCGTACTCATGTTAAAATGGCTTTTTTTTGGGTACAGAAACTATTGCCTTAAAAAATATCTTCTAAAACGGTGGTTAATATTTTCTGAATATAGAAGGTTTAGCGGCCCTGAAACCTATCCGAAGTTTTTAACAATTAGAGAAATACAAAGAAATACTGATTGTCATTCACTCAAGACATTGCATGTTTAATTTTATGTTTATAGGTCTAATATTTAAAAAAGAACCTGTTAGAGAAAGAAAAAGTACCAAAAATATCCCTTTAAAAATTCTCATTCACTGGGGACCTTGTTTGTTTAATTATAGTTTTTAAGTCCAATATTAACGGATATGCAAAAAGTACCAGTTAAACCAATAAGTACCAAAAAGTTCGCCCATAGAGTCTTATCGCTCAGGATATTGTATGTTGATTTTTTGTTTCTAGGTCCAATATAACCGGTTATTAAAAAATATACCAGTTGCAGAACCAAAAAGCTAAAGAAAGAAATTTAATTCTCCGTATTTCCCCTTTTTTGTACTTTTTTTCTCCCAAATAAAGCTTCAAAAATTTCATTATTGTAGTATGAGCCCATTTAATACGTACATATATATGCCAAAGAGTAGAGAAAAATTCTTTGTTAAAAAAGTACCTACAATAGCTTGCAATCGAGACTTAGGACAGAATTTCTTCCAATAATCCAATGAATCAATTGTGCAACAAGCCTTCATGCCAGACTTCTAAATCCAAACTGGTGGTTTGGAATACATCTATTGTCACTTAAAATTGGTGGTTATTTTGAAACTAATAATTTCTCAAACAGCTTTGACATATTTGATAATAAGCTAATAGACCTATATGACTCAACTTTTGTATCTTTACCTGGGGGATTACCGCATATTTCGACTCGAAAGAAATCATTTTCTGATTCGAACAATTTGTACTTTATAATGATGATTTTTTATTTTTAAAAATAATGATTCACTTAAAATTTGATTGTACAAAATACACAATTTTATTAAAACAGTCCATTTTTTAAACAATGAAGTTTTGAATCAGCTTGTATTTTATTGGTTTTTCACACTTTTGCACCCAGTGTCAATAATACACAAAATTGCATCATCATTTCTGGGCATATAAAATCTTAAAAAAGCATCTTAGATTAGCGGTTGTTAATTTGGAGAATATTGATGAAAGAAATTATTTGTGAAAAGAAAACCCGTGGTCTAATCACCGCATACGATATCGAGCAAAATTGATCGAAATTATTTTTTTTGTATCATGACTCTCGATATCGAATGAAATTTATTGAATTTGAAATAATAGCATTCGATATCAAGTAACTCGACATTACATTTCTCGAGTTTTCATTCGATACGTCACTGTGTATCGTATGCAAAAACTCTCGATAGGTGATTAGACCCCCGTATTATTATAAAGTTTCATATACTAAAGAACAAAAAATCAAAATATATTATATTAAATTAAGAACCCTTAAGATTTCATATGACGTAGGAGCTTCATAGCTTCATATTAGAATGTTATTACTTTCAATGAAATTGTATTATTTAGATGGACTTTTCGACGTTCTTATTCCTTAGAAGTTAATGGATTTATAATGTATTTTAGGAAAAATTTGTACAGAAAATATAACCAAAAACAATTTAAACCTATTTAATTTTGTAAAAATATGGCAATTCG
Source organism: Pollenia labialis (assembly GCA_949318255.1). Taxonomy (NCBI): domain Eukaryota; kingdom Metazoa; phylum Arthropoda; class Insecta; order Diptera; family Polleniidae; genus Pollenia; species Pollenia labialis. Next base: position 192,962,674 of record OX439139.1, on the reverse strand, counting down.
TCAGCTCATTATTATACACAAAAAAGAGACATCTAAAAAAGTAATAAATCCATGGGTTCCACTGGTTCTTTTTGTCTTTTTGTCTAAAAGGGGACTTAATATTTATATTACAATATCAAATGTAATTAATTAAATTAAAGGTGGCAGCACTACAGAATCAATTATTTTTTGCTCAATGCATGGTGAACTTCCTTAATGTCAAAATTATTTGTTTTTTTTTGAGGTAATGCCACTTAAATACATTTTAGTAGATGAAAGAAATTGTTGGCGTTGGTTTGCGAGGCTGACGAAACCCCCAAAAAGGAACGTGTTTAGAATTATGGAGTAAACTTTTCTTGGAACAAGCGTACCCGTGTTTCAACTAAGTAGAAATTATAATTTATTTGTTATAATATATCAGAAAGAATAAAAACAATATATTTTGGTGTGGTGGAAATCCATATTTTTGACATAATGGACTATTTTACACAAACAAATTTGCCTGTTTTTGTTGTATTGTTGTACAACAAATCCTAGTGCTGCCACCTTCTAGTAATTTCACCATGGTACAAACTTTGCATTCAATATTTTACACGCTAAACACACATTAGTGTTGCGCGTAAATCCATTATAATTTAGAAAAATGTATCACTTCGTAAGGATTCGTGTAACCTGATAAATATATTACACAAATAAAATGCATTATTATTTTTAGAAAAGAAAACACCATAAACTAGCTCACTTCCAACTTGCCTGCTAAGGCTCCCACAATAAAAAATCCCTATTTTTCTATAGAAAATTGCAAACCAGCCCCGTATTTTATTCACTATAGAAAAATAGCAAAACCTTTTTTTTTTGTAATAAAACAAATAGCCGTTATTTTGTTAATAAAAACCTGTATTTTTTTACTAGAAAAATTAAAAATCCATGTTTTTTCTAGGAAAATTTCAATGACACATAATTTTCTCATTTTCTTTTATTGAACTTTTCATCGACGCCAGGTGTTTAGAAGCACTTGCAGTATCTCAGTACTCTCTCAACATCAAAGCTTCCATTTACATACACCCATATGTATGTACATATGAAAACATAGGAGAGAATTTTATATGGAAAATGAAAATTAATTTAAAAAACACTATAGCAACAACTACAAATACAAGCAACATCAAGAAGATTTTATAGTAGATTTAATGTGCAATTCAATAAATCTTTTAATTTGTTTAACAAATACTTAACACTTTCTCATGTACAAACAAACAATACAAAAACACATCAAATACACTTCCACTAACAAACAACCCAATAAACACAGAGGTTTGATTTCAAATTGAGATTGAGCTTTTTCTCAAACGACATACCTTTGAAAACGATATAAAAGATAACTTGAAAAACACAGCATTCTCACTTATAAGGGGAAATTGTTTTTAAGTTCAGAAACTCATTTATTCTCAACTTGCTTTCAAACGTTATATTAAAATGTTTGAGCTAGTCCATCAGCGCCGGGGTTGCGGGTTCGATTCCCGCCAGAGACTCTTGTTCCTGCAGACAAGCGTAGAGCTTCGCGAATAAGCTTAGGGAATTAAAAAAAAATAAAACGAATTGTCATACAATAGAGAAAATAAATATATAATTGTGGGATTCACAAGGTTGTCATAAAGTTGTAAAGTTATGTGTCCTAAAATAATTCAAAAAATATATGTATATGACTGCTGTAGGCAACCGCTTGTAATTAAGATTTCTACTGTATAATGATGACGAATTAATGAGCACAGCATTAAATTTTTTTTTTGTTTGAAACACAATAATGTTTTTTTTAAACAATTGTAAAATATTAATAAGAACATTATGACGATATGACTTGATAGCACACCTTGTGAATCCCCTAATTAATTTTTGTTTGTAAATTCATATTTTTTTTTAATTTAAATTCATTAGCTACTTAAATTAACTTTTGTTATACAGAAAACATATAATTTCTTCACTTTATATTTCTCTTTTTTGCATTCTTACATGGAGGCCACACGATCAAGTTTTGCCTATCAATTACTTTCAATTTACAAAACACTCTCCCTTTTTTACTAACACACTCACACTTTTTAAATTGACCACAAAATCACAGCAAATAATGCGATTAGGCCATACACGCATGTAAAATGTAGCCCATAAGGGACTAGGACTAGTCCAAAGGTAACCCCAATGTATGGAAAAAACATGGTCTATTTAACATTACCATGTCTTAGGGCAGGACCATATAACCCATATTTGCAGTACAAAGGAGTAGTCTTAAAACTAATCCATGGTACACTCCAGACATGTCGTTTCACTACAAATTCTTTTTAACAATGACATGGCCCATGCTTGCATTACATTGGATCAGTCCAGGGAGTGGTCCATTTGATCAAAATGGATCAAGTAGTCCAATATTATTTGCAGGGATTGCTTTCAATTTAACCTTTCCATTTATTTAGAAATTTTATGTTCAATTTAACAGCTGATTACAAGTTTGTCTTTATAAATTGTTTTCTTGATGGCATCTTGAAAGTAATTGGCTTAAAAATTGCGTGCAGCCTACGTCACAAATTTCAACATATGTAAATTTTGACAAACAGTATATTTAAAAGACTACCAGAAAAACTTGATGGTATGGCCGCAGGGTTACTTACAAATATTGTTAACCTGTACAAATGCTTTGTAACTCCCGCGTCGAGAAACTTTTCCATTGAAACGTGAGAAATTAATCAAAAATTTCATAAATTGAAACAACCAACTGTTTTTCTCACTTAACTGCGAATGTTAAATTTTTAGTGAGTAATAGCAGTCACGTTAGAAAATAACTGTCCAATTTACAGAAAAAGTGTGTCTGTAAAATTTGTATAAGAAAGTTCCCGCTTTGAACTGTCAAATAAACTCACGAATAACAATCAGGTGAGAAAAAATTTTGACACGAAAAAATATACTAAGAATATTCAGGTGGGTGACACTGTGAAGTCTGATTTTTAATTTTCGGTCTGCGGGCGGAGGGGCGTAGAAAAATTCAATTTTCATTATGCACCACCAATAACATCTAAATAATTTGGACGATTTTTTCTTTAAAATGATCGCCATGGTCCAACTAAGTTTTAAACGAAAAGAAAATTTTGACCCGCCCACTTTTACGCCCACTTTTTCGAATTACAAAAAACCAGAAAACGGCTTTATCGATTTGACAAATTTTTCTTTCAAATGTTCGTATTAATCCATTTTAAGTTTTCATCGAAAGAAAAATTTACCACGCCTACTTTTACGCCCACTTTTTCTATTAAGCGAATAATTTGAGAACGGCTTGACCGATTTAGACAATTTTTTCTTTTAAATGATCGCCATGGTCCAACTTAGGTTTTTACGGAAAGAAAATTTTGCCTCGCCCGATTTTTTCGATTTACCTAAAAACAGAAAACGACTCTTTACACCAAATAAAAAAAAACAAAAACATTGTCTATGCGCTGGCCTTAAGATGAAGTCATAAATAAATATAATTTCAAATTTGCCTTAAATACATGCGTTTCTTTTTTGATTGAGCCCATATCTACACCATATGTAAGTTATTTTGTAAAAAAAACTTTATAATAGGTATTCCATGGATTTTTATTTTAAAGGCCGTAAATTTCGTTAAATGCTCAATTTAAATCGTGTGGTAATACAACACTAATGTTTGCTTAGGGCCTGCAACGTGGGCCGGGTCATCTAGTATTAAACAAATATCAAATATTTGCCCTTCATGTATATTTTGCTTAAAAAGACATACATACATTTATAAGTAGTGCAAATCCTTCAGTTTGTTTGGTACTAAACTCTTTAATATTTTAAATTATATAAATTAAATGGAATATAGCGTAGTGATTTTACATGTTTGTGATCTTTTTAACAAAAAAATTTTTTCAAAAACAAAAATCCTTGCTAGAATTTATAAAAAATTTAGTACATCAATTTTAACATTCCATTTAGATAGATTTGGTAATTTTCAACAATTCAACATTAAAAGTGTTGCCAAATTAAAATAAAAAAAAAGGATATATGGGAGGCACAAGAATCCTTTGACGGAATTATTTCAAAACTTTGTTTATTATTATAATATATACCTCCATGCAAAATATTATTAGTCTGGGTCAACTCCTTCTATTTTTGGACAATTTTGTTCTACTTTAATGTATTGTTTCGCCGCCGTCGTTGAACATTTTTTAAATTTTAGTAAATTATGGCCGCCGTCACCGATATGTGTGACTGGCGATGTCACATTGGCTAAGAGTAGAATATTATGATATTAGTTACGTTTGTTTACTTTTCCAGTTAAATCCAGTAGGTGAGTAAATTTTGGGAAATATGAATAATTTACTCTCAAAACTGGCTCTTGCACAAAAAAGTAAACGAACGGAAAAATTGCAAAAACTTGCAGGTTAATGCAAACATATGACCGCTTAAAATCTTAGTGTTGGAAAATATGTGTTATTTATTGTGTGTTTTTTTTTACAAATTGTTGACTTTTTGTTTGAAAATTTTATGTTTTTTGCTTGTTTACTATATTGAATCAAATGTTTTTGTTTTCTACTGGATTTTACAAGCAAAAATTAGTTCAGGTTAAATTTGCGGGCTCTTCGGTGACACAGTCCCTTTACTTTCCCAGTAGATGCGCTCTTTTGCAAATATATGTGTACGCTAACGCATTTCAGTAAAATCCAGTAAAATTGTTTACGCATTTTGGGGTAAACGAACGCAGCTAATTATAACGTAACGACGTAATCTCTTTTGATAGTTTTCGACATGAGATACAGACGTACTTTCTCTCACTTTTCAAGAAACGATAGAATAATTTGTTTCAAACTTACAGAACATTGGTACCGATATCAATAGTGTGCATTTAAAATTTCATAACGCTTCAATATTAAACCAAAGCTAAATAACTTTTAAAATTGTTTTATTCTTAATTCAATATTCTGTAAATTTTATTTCTAAAACAAAAACTATAATTTCACTAACTTTCCCCCATTGTTTCAATTAGACGAAAATATTGTTCTATATGAATTCCGAAAAATATTATTTCTATGTTGTTTCCATAATAAAATTGTCAAAATTAGATTAATAAAAAAAAATTCATCATACTAGACTTTCGTTACTGTTTCTTATTAATTCGTTATAGTTTTTATTGATCTTAAGTTGTTTTTTTTTTGGCAGTCTGAAAATTAATTTTACAAAACTTAAATTTTTTCTATTAAAGTTATCCATTTCTGAAACTGTTTGATAAACAAAAAACCACCATCACTATTATAAATATCGTACGAATTAATTTAATATTGTTTTTTTTTTTTTGTTTTTGGGAATGGCTATTCGTCATTATAAACCCATTTTACATTTTTGCTTCCCTTGTAGGCCATTGTTATTAAACTCCTTATACCCAATCAAGTGGGGTCTTAGAGATTTTTAGTCTTTTATTTGTTTCACATTTATTGGGATCTACACATTTGCGAAAAAAAATTTGAAAAACTTCTTTCTACTATTTATCATAGATTTGACTTCGTGTTAACTGGGAAATTTACACATGTGTGCATACATATAAGCACACACACACACACACGAACGTGCGAATGTATATGCAGATATAAAATAAGTAAATTTCAAGCAGTTTAAATGCAATGGCTCCTGCAACGATAGAGTAACTGAGAATAATGAAAATTAAATTAAAGTTTAGAAATTGTAAACTTCCCCTAAATATCATTTAAATCATCGCTTACCAGAGCTGGTTTAAATTAGAGTCTAAAAAAAATTAAGAAAAGTTATTTCTTAGCAGTTTAAAACTTTAACAAGTAAAAAAAAAAGTCGAAAAAGCATGTTACTTTTAAAAGCGATGCAGACCGCAGTTATAAATCCTTTTAAGAAATAAATGCAGGAAACTATTGCTCGTAAAATGTTTTATTGTTTTTATATTTATACATTTATGCCTTATGTATTTTAAAATTAACATTTAATCCAATATTAGCATAAACTCTTACTGCAGATTCGTATATCGTTGGTCTCATATAGAAAGGCCCCAACTTTAAATTGAGTTTTTTTAGTGATTCCAATACATTTAACACAAAAGTAACGATTTAAAAGTTTCAATTATGACTTACCATCTCCAGTGAAGTTGCAATTATGTGAGCTATAGGGTATTTCTACATGAGACCACCAATATGTTTATAGACTTATTCGTGTAAATATGTTTTTTTTAATCTGCAATATAATATAAAATAAATGAAAATTCAGTTAAAAATAGGTCAACTTTTTTTACTGTCAAAAAATCAACCCTTTAAAACCAAATAAATTTTCAGTTATTTTATATAAATTATTTATAAGAATATTAACTTCATATTACTTAAAAAACAAAGGAATATTCAGTTATTTTTTTATAAAATAATTTTCCAAAAATTAACTTCATATTCCGTAAAAACAAAGGAATATTCAGTTATTTTATTAAATTCAGTAATTTTCGTTTACTCCACAAAAACGCCGAATTTCTAAAAAAATACCAGACAGACATGAGAAAGAAAGAATATTATTATTTACTTAGCACGCTACACATGTTTGTTTTAATTTTGTTGCACTGACCCCGTTGTTTACAGAAGAACTCTCAATTACAAGACATCAGCAGGATGACCGATATGGTTTCGCAATTATTTTACTTTAAAAATAAGATGTGTTTAACTAAATAATTTTAACAAATAGAAAATTGGATATTTTTACACAAAATTTTCTAATTCCTAATAATTTACTCTAGACTAGAGCAAAATTCTTTTAAGATTTTTTTCCATTCTAAAGCAAATGATTCTTAAGAAATTTAAACGAAATATCATCTAGACAACAGCGATCACTTCCTACAAACATTTACTCGAGATTAAAGATAAATTGGCTTCAAATATTTACTGCAGACTTAAAGGAAATTTAAAAAAAAAACATTAATTTAGACTAGAGCGTTTTTCCTAAAGAAATTTACTTTAGACTTAGCAAAATTCTCTGAAGGCTTTTCTCAATCCTACAGATATATAACCATACATTTAAGCGAAATTTCCTAAAGGAATTGAAGCGACATTTCCCAGAAATATTATCTAGACTAAATCGAATATTTCCTGTAGAAATTTACTCGAGATTACAGGAAATTTCCTACAAATACTAATTGCAGCCTTGAGCGAAATTTCCTATAAAAATGTATTTTAGTCTGTGAAAAATTCTCTCCTATATGGAGAAAAGTGAAAATATCCTTTAGAAATATACTCGAGAATTGTGGGAAATTTCCTTAGGAAATTAATTAAATTAAAATTTCCAAAAATATTTAGAAATTTACTTAAGATTAGAGTGCAACTTTCTAATGAAATATATAAAATTTTCTATAGAAATTTACTTTGGACTGAGAAAAAATGGCTTCTGTACAGACAAAAGCAAGAATATCCTTTAGAAATATACTCTAGCTAAGAAAGAAAATTAGCTACAGGAATTATAGAAAAAATTTCCTCAGGAGTTCAAATTCTCTAAAGGCTTTTTTCCATCCTAGAACAAATTTTCCTGTGGGATATTACCATATAATAAAGCAAAAGTTCCTAAAGGAATTATCTAGAATTTCATCTAGCCTAGAGCGAAGATTTTCATACAGAAAAATAGAGGGAAAATTCCGAAAGAAATTTTTTTATTAAGTAAACGGAAAGGTAATTGATACAAAACTAGTCATATGACTGGATTTTGTGTTGGTAGTGGCTGATTCTATCTGGTATTAACTTATATAAAGGGAATCTATCATATTAACATGGCTCACTCGAGATAATACATATATGCGACAGGCATTAGTTTAACCAAAATTGAATTTAGGTTATTTCAGTGGCAAGTCACAATGTATTTAAAAGCTGCCAATTAACCCCGTCTAAGGACATCGCCATGTAAAAGTGGCAAGTCCCCTTCATTTAAAGTATTAGAACTAGAACCGGTCCCTTCCACTTTAGAACTGTCCCGTGACAAGTTTGGTGTTAGTTCACTTTCATCTAGGGAGCTTTGCCCTTCAGTCCGCTGTAGTTAAGCAGGCTAGAGTCTCTAGCGGGAATCGAACCCTCAACCCTCTCATTTATACGCTAGCTAACGGGACACCCTTAAGAAGTATACTCTAGATAAGAACAACATTTCCTTAAGGAATCTTCTTAAGCTAGAAGCGAAAATTTGCCTTAGAAAATTTTATATTTTGTGTTTTCTTTTATATACAATTGGAAATGGTGTATAAGTTTTTTATATAAATAAATTAAAACAAGAACAATAAATGTACATACTTACACTTCATATTTTAATTTATTTTAAATCTGCTTTATGCAAATAAATGTAAAAGGATGTGTGTGTGTGTGTGTGTGTATTTATATGCTACACAAACACACTTTTAAACTTTTTAGTTAACATGAAATGTTCTTCCTTTGAGCAGTTTTTCTCTTTCAGGATGACTGTCTTTAAATGATAAATATTAATTAACAAAAAAGCATAATTGTCCTTTATTTCAAAGTGTAGTTATATGTTAATAAATGTAAGGATATTTGAGTGTATGAGTGTAAGTGCGTTTAAAAATTCTATTTTCCTTTGAGTTTGTGTAAATGTGAATCTGTGTATTTGTGTCTGTTCTAGATGTCTACGTTCTTTTTTTTTTGTTCATTTGTATTGTTTATATTCCCTCAGTTGAAAATGTTCTTTTATTCAAAAGTTTCCACAGTAAAGTTTTTTGGTTTAAAGTGACCTAGTTGTGTTTGTTGGGAAACTCTTGCTTTGAAAAGGAAAAAGGAGAAAAACCCATTTACATTATAGTCGGTCTCTGTTGGTAAAAATCATTAACAATAACCACATTTTTGTTGGAATTTTTTTTTTTTTTTGTTTATTTTATGTTTTTTCTGCTGTTGTTGTTGTGTATTATTTAAAGGTATTAACGGATTAAGTGAACTTTAAATGTGTTTTTGTGTGTCTGTGAGTTTATAAAAATTGTTTGCCAAATTTTTATTCTAAGTGTAATATTTTTGTTTCAGGTTTTTTTATTGTTTTTTAAATGGATTTACTTTTTGAGATTATAAATAAAATATTTATGAATTTTAAGTACATAATAAAATATTTTCCTTTTGTATTTTGTAAATGTTGCTTTTAATTGTACAGTTCTCTTATGGGGTCAGTGGTTAAATAAAATAAATTTAAGTAAATAATAAATTATTTTTCGAGTATTTAGTGAGTTAAAAAACTTAAAAGTTCAGTTTGAATAATTCATGTAGTACAAGTAAAATTTGATGTGAAAAATATTTAGAAACTTAAAGAAGCATTTATATTTTTAACTTCAATTTATTTATAACTTTAATTTTTTTCTAAAGTGTGTTATAATTTAAGGGTAGGTTCTTTTTCTTAGCCTTCGAGGTTTTGGAAGAATGTGAATTTAGAATAGAAAAAAATTCCTTAAGCATTTAACTCTAAACTAGAGGAAAATCTCCTAAGCCAGTTAAAGGTAATTTCCTTAACAAACTCGGGACAAGAGCGAAATTTCCTAAAAAAAAATTTACTCTCGACTAGAGCGAATTCTTCTAATGATATTTATTTTTATTTATTTATACTAGAGCGAAATTTTCTAAAGAATTTACTCCAGAATACGACGAAATTTCGTTAGGAAATTTGCTTAAGACTTGAGAGAAATTTCCAGAAGAAACTTACTCTAGACTAAAGCGAAATTTCTTACAGAAAGTAACTTTCTTTAAATTTCTAAATTTTCTTAAAGAAATAAAATCTAAAATTAAGCGAAATTTCCGAAAGAAAATGTACTTAAGTCTAGAGCGAAAATTTCCTCAAGCAGTTTACATTAGTCTAAAGCGAAATTTCTTAAACAAATTTACACTGACTAGACCGAAATTACCAAAAGAAATTCGTTTTAGATGAAAGCGAAATTGCCTAAAGAACATTTTCTCTAGAGTCTAGACTATAGCGAATGTTTCCCTAAGAAATTTACTCTAAGCTAGAGCGAAATTATTTAACGAAAATTTACTTCCGATTAAAGCGAAATTTCCTTAAAAAAAATTAACTCTAAACTAGAGCGATATTTCATAATGATATTTATGTGCAGATACTTTATATAGACTTGACAAAATGCCACAAGAAATTTATTTTAGACTTTAGCGAATGTTTCCTTAAGAAATTTATGGTGTTTTCTTTGCTATACAACAAATATCGCCTTCTAAAAAGGTGCATGTATAAAATGTCTTGCCAGCCCTGTAATAATGCTATTTGACAGTTGACAAGCACAAAACACAAGATATGAAAAAGTGAAATGCCCTGTTTTTAACACATGACGAAAATTGTTCTTCATCAGTATAACTTATTTTTTAACTCATTTTATTCATTTTTTTCTGACATTTTGTTTTTAAACCGATTGAGCGATTACAAATAAATTTTTGGGTTTGTTTCCAATATTGCAATTTTTCCCGAATTTTAGTCATGTTCGCGATAGACGTGATTTTTACTGTAAGTTTTATGATTTCATAGAGCTTTAATGATTTTTAATTAATATTAGACTTTGTTATCCCGCCGCTATTAGCAAATTTTTGCTAGTTTCCGCTTATTTAGCAATTGTTAACGAATTTTTGGTATTCCTAAAAGTCTAAGGGACTTTTAATCAATTTTATAGGATCTTTGAATAATTTCAAAATTTTCGTGAATTTTCGCTATTTTTGCAAACTTTTTTATGTTTTTTTCTAATATTTTGATTTTTTTAACTGATTTAACGATTTTAAATAAATTTTTGCATTTGTTTCAATTTTTGCAAATTTTCACCATGGTCGCGATAATAGCGATTTTAATCTGTAAAGGTTGTGATTCTTTACAGCTTTAACGATCTGTAAAAAAAATAGAAATTGCTTTTATTGCTGTTACAAAATTTTTGCAAATGTCCGCTAATTTAGCAATTTTTACCCAATTTTTTCCATTCCATATAGTTTAAAGGACTTTTTTTTTATCAATTTTAAGGCTCGTTTGAAATAATAAAAATTTTCGCTACATTGAAATTGCGTAAACAAGATTTACTCTTGACTAGAGCAAGAATTTCGTTAAGAAAGTTACTCTAGACTAGATCGAAAATTTCCTAAAGAAATTTACTTTAGACTAGAGCGAATTTAAAAAAAAAATGTTCTCTAGACTTAAGCGAAATTTCCTTATGATTTTCTTATCTAAATACTTTATTTAGACAGGAACGATATTTTCTTAAACACTTACTCTAGACTACGGCGAAAAATACTAGAGAAAAATTTCCACAATAAATTAACACTAGTCTAAAGCGAAATTTATTCTAGATTAAAGTAAAATTTTCTAAAGAAATCTAGTCTAGACCAAAGCGAAAATTTCTTAAAGAAACTCTAGACTAAAGCGAAAAATCTTTAAGAAATTTAATCTAGAAAAGAGCGAAATTTCCTAATGGCATTTCTACTTAGGTACTTTATTTAGACTAGAGGGAAATTTCCTAGAGATATTTAAACTAAAACGAAATTGTATTAAAAAAAAGATAACTAGAGCGAATTATCTCTAGAGAATAGAAAAATGTCCTAAAGAATTTTACTCTTGATTATAGCGATGACTTAATCTAAAGAATTTTAAAAAATGTTTGTCGCGTTGCCACTTGTGTTAAAAAATATTTGACCCTTGAACAATCCTAACTTTTTGCGAAATGAAAGAGTCTCAAATAAATAAAACTTTTAATTAAGTTTCTCGTTATTTTTTTAATATGTAAATGAATTACATATCATGTTATTTTACAAATAACCTTTGAATTGCAATGCAACTTAAAATAAATTTTAATGATTTTCGCAATTAATAAAAGGCATTTTAAATTTGGTTATTTTTTTTCATTTGGTAACTTTTTCAAAAATGTTGGTTGTAAAAATTCCATTGGTTGTGGCAGCACTGGTGATGACTTAATCTAACCCCGGGTCTCCACGTAGCAATATTTATTGCGGCAAACGTCAAATTTGATTGCTCCATAAAATTTGCGACGTATAGACCGCATATTGCCATGAGTGGCAATCCATTGCGCAATGATTGCTCTTCTTATTGCTTGAGCAATTATTGCTTAGCAATCTGCTGTAAAATCAGCTGTTATTTATCAGACATTTAATTTCTCTGTACGTTTTTGTATGGCAAAGCAATTTCACGTGTTCTCCAGCAATATAGGCAGCAATTATTGCGCCATGGTTCTGCCGACGTTATTGCTTGTGCTTAGCAAAAAAAATTGCTACGTGGAGACCTAGCGTAAAGAATTTAAAATTTTTTTGACGCGTTGCCACGTGTGTGAAAATATTTGACCCGTAAACAATCCTAACTTTTTGCGGAATGTTTATTCATTTTGTGGTCTAAAAAAATATCTCAAAAATGAATGCTATGAAATCGAAGACCTATTGATTTTTAAGTTTAACTCTTAATTGAAATGTATATATAATTTTATCTTACTCACCAGCCTTACAAGGATCCATATCGATGTCATTGGAAATTCGTTTCTCAAATTTACTGTTTAGTAAATCCTCAATTGAATATTTGCTGTGATGTTTGTGCCAGGGTATGTGCGAGTAATATTCATCTGCACTTTTGACGGTGGCTTGTTGAGAATTTTGCTTTCGTTTGAGTTGATCATCATCGTCAGCAACTTTAAAATTATCATAATTGTTTTGCATGTGTTGTTGGTTGTTGTGTGAATGTTGATGATACTGGTCGTGGTGATGTTGGTGGTGTCGGTTGCCATAATGACTTTGATGTTGTTGAGGATTTTGATGATCAAAGTGCTGGTGTTGATGTTGTGGGTGTCTAGTAAAATGCACTTGCTGTTGTTGTTCTTGTTGTTTATTTTTATGTAAAATTTCTTGAAATGAAAAATTGTTGTTTTCACTATGCGTATGAATATTTCTTCTTCTGCCTGTATTTATGTCGTCAATATATTGAACATTTGTGTGAATGTTGGTACCGGTATTTGAGTTTGTGTCTGTGTCTATGGCAGTATTTAAGGCATTCATTATTGTGGTGGGTGTTGTAACAGCCACAAACTCTCTCACCACTGGTAGATTGTATAGTGAGGATTCTTGTAATTCAATTTCTACTGCTTCTTCTGCCGCTTCTGCTCTTTCATTTGCCTTTTCTTCTTCTTCTTTATCCACTGGTTCAGTTAAATGCTTTATTTTTTGTACAGATGCTAAGGACGAATCTAATGGCAATGAGGATTGTGCTGGTAGAAGTGCTTCCTTTGAGGCTGCAGCTGAATTTGTTATGGCTGGCGCTGGGATAGTGTTGACACTTAAGTGAGCACTTTTCACACATGATGCTGTAACTACAACAAATATTGTTGTAATTATAAATGCAGCATAATTTCGTAGGTTGGTATGACGTCGTCGTTGTTTCCTTCTTAAACTATATTTTTGAAATTTTAATTTCTCCATAGTGCAGCACAAAAGCTTAATTATATACTTGTTTTTTATTTCTTCTATTTACGTTCAATTTCTTTTCAAATATTAAACTCTTTTAGTTAATATTCCTTTTATTTAATATTAAATTCATATATACATTGTTTGAATTGCATTAGTTCTTTACTGTGTGATGTTTTTTTTTGTACAATATAATACAAATATTTCTTGAACTTAAGACTTGACATGGATTTTAATTAAAATTGTGAAATAAATTAATAAAACTCCAGCACAAATTGGGTATTTTTTTATAGTATGAAGCAGAGAAGATGTTGTATTTATTAGTTATTTATTTGACACAGGTTAGAAATCTAGAAAAAAAAATATAAAAAAAATTTAATTATTTTAAAGTAAATGAATTCTTAATATTTTTATTTCATAAGCCGACCGACCCATTAAAAAAGATTTAAAGCAAAAGCTCATATGCAAAATGGCTGATCTACTAACAAAATTGTTGTTAGGAATTTTAACCAATTTTGTTAGTTAAAACAACCAGGTTAAAATAGTCAGAGACCGTTGCGTCTATTATTACTGTTTATTGTTGGTGTTTTTTCTAAGCTTTGATATCGTTACAAATAGGACTTGAGTATTTGTAATTCTCATTCGCTTTACAGTTTAAAAGGGTGGTAAAATTTTAAGGGCCGATGTTGATTTTGAATAAAACACAAATTATTTGTGAAATGATTGCAATTTATTTTTATCCACTCAGGGCATTGCATCTTGAATTTTATGTTTCTAAGTTAAATAATAACGGATATTCAAAAAGTACCAGTTTAAGAACCAAAAAGTACCAATAAGCTCTTTTATGGATACTCATTCATTCAGGACCTTGCAGGTTAAATTTTATGTTCGTAAGAGCAATATTAGCGAAAATTTAAAAAGAGTACCAGTTAAAAAATGAAAAAGTAACAAAAAGATCACTCCAACAGATTGTCATTCACTCAAGACCTTGCATGTTTAATTTCATGTTTTTCGGTCCAATACTAACGGAAATTCAAAAAGTACAAGTTAAAGAACAAAAAAGTACCAACAATTTCACTCTTATAGATTATTATCCACTAATTACATTGCATATTGTTTCTAGTTCCAATAATAACGGAAATTCAAAAACTACCAGTTAAAATACAAAGAAGAACCAAAAAGCGCTTTTACAGAGTTTTATTCACTCAGGACCTTGAAGGTTAAATTTTATGTTCATAAGACCAATATTAACGAAAATTAAAAAAAGTACCAGTTAAAGAATGCAAAAGTACCAAAAATGTTCCCTCATAGATTCTTATCCCCTCAGGACATTACATGTTGAATTTTATGTTTCTAGATCCAATATTAAAATTAAAAATAAAAAAAAAAAGTACCAAAATTCAGGCTTTAACAGGGCCGAATTTCAAAAAAGTACGAGACACCTGTCCGCTTATTTTTTTACAGAACAACGATAAGTATTACATTTTGTTTCTCTTTTAGTTTTGGAGACATAAGTTTCCAAAAATCCCGTCTAAGTGGATCGATTTGGAGACTTACCGATCTCTGGTCTAAATTTTAAGTTTTTAGCTTCAGGCGCTTAGGCTGTGCGATTATGAATCAGTGAGTCAGTCAGTAGCGTTACAATTTTATAAATATATGTGACGCGCAAAATAGAAAGGGACCTAAGCGTTTTGTTTAGGAGAGCCATTTTAAAGATTTAAATACGTGTATCTTTGGTGTACCATCACTGAGCGTATTGGTCTCATTTGAAAGCGACACATCTCATGACGTCAGGAACGTGTTGGTCAACCTTTAAAACGTGCGTAGGTCGTCCCTACCTCTTGTTTTGTGTAGTTGACTTTTACTGTTCCCTTTACCTTACTGGTCCCTTTCTCTATGCGCTGTCACATATATAGATTACTATAAAAAATTTGATTTTTCAGAAAGAATACAAAATTAGTGGTTATATTACTATTTTAGTTGGTATTAAACTATCATAATTGAAAAGTTACCATTAAAATTTTATTCTTTTTTACAATTAAAATAGTTATTTAACAATTATAATTGTTAACTAAACTTACCAAAGCTGATTCTATATTTAACCGATTTATTTGCAATTTTACCATCAAAATTGTACAGCTCCCTATTTTTTTGGTTAAACTTTAAACTTTTAACAATTACACATTGGTAGTTTTGACAGCATATTGTAGGTTGGTGCAATGCGCACCCATAAAATTGGTTAGATTTACCCACAAATTTGTTTTGGGTTTAGGACATACATGTTAACTAATGATTAGATAATGCTAATGATTGCTAATTAACCTTCTTTTGTGAAATTCTCTAATTCATCAAAGAATTAGAATTAGTTCAACTAATTCCCATTAGATAGTTGAAATTTTTATTCCAATGGTAAAACTAATTGCAATTAGTTGCCATTAGCAAAAAAAAATTGGTTTACCTTTACAATTAGAAATCTAATTGACTTCTGCTAATGCAATTAGATATTCAATTAGGATATTTAATTTATTGTAATTCAAGCTAATTGAATATTTTATCGAACTCAACAAAAGATGAGAACATTTTTTGGCTCATTAATATTCATCCCTTTTGGCTGGTAAAAAAAAACAAAAAACAAAATTCACATACGAAAAAAAAAACAAAAAGCCAACAAAATAATTTTACATAAACAAAACATATACACAATACACACACTCTCTTCGTGCTGCGGTCGTTGCTAAAATTTTTTGTTTGTTTATTTCTTTATAAATGTAAAAAAAGAAACATTATAGAACATTAAAATATAATGTTAGTCTACGGTATCACTCCAATTGTTCTGTTTTTTGACGAAGAACAAAACATTATATAATGTTCGGTTTTTTCTTGAAAATAGTTACGGTTGCTAGGTTGTGTTCGTCAACACAATCACTAAAAAAATAGATATCGCTATTGGGTGTGTGAGCCGAACGCTAAATAATGTACTGTTAATTTTCGAACACTGATTTAAATTCCAATAAAATAAGTTTGGACCAAATGTAATCTAAATACTAACGTATTAAGATGCTTTTGGTGCTCAAAGACACTATTCCGGAAACAGTTTTGTATGGGGAACATGTGTGAATTAAAAATCGATTCTAATAATTTTAATAGTTTTCCTTATGGCAATAAAGACGTATGTTCCAAACTTTATTAAATTATCTTTAAAATTGCGACTTGTACTTTGCGCGCAAGGATTACATGGACAGACAACCAGCCAGTTGAATGGACGGACATCGTAAAATCGACTTAGAACGTGATACTGGCACCAATGGTGGCTTGAAATACTTCAGGAGTAACTGGTTTGTCGGAATAAGCCAATGACTTTTTAAAGCCCCATAAAAAGTAATGCAGAGGTGTTAAATCGCAAGAACGAGGGGGCCAGTTCTTATAGAAATAAAGTTTTCACCAAATTGATTTTGCAATAAATCCATTGTTAAGGGCGCTGAATGGCATGTTGTTGCAACAAAATGTCATTGATGTTTAGCTGCTGAATTTACCATGGCTCGATAGAGATAACCTTTCACCGAAACGCCGGCTCCTTGCTCATTTCGAAAGAGTGTTTAAACCGCACCAAACAGTAAATTATTATTGATTTTATAGTGATTCGTTGTCGGCTTGAGAATTGTCTTCGCTCTAAATACGGAAATTAAGCTTATTGATGGAGCCCTTTAACTAGAAATAAGCTTCGTAAAATGGACGAAATGCTCTATAAACTTCGCGAATAGATTTAATTGTAAAAGCGTTAAACTATTCATGATGACTTGCCAAGCCATCATGACTGAACAGAAATCTCGACATTATTTGGCGTTCTCAGCTGTCAAAACATAGTTATCGATTTCGCAAGTTCTCAGGCTGCTGAAAAGAGCACCGACTGTTTAAAAAATAGTACCGCTTTCCAGGGAAATTAAAACGTCCGGTTAAACTTTAGTCTATGACCAATATTTTTCGGTCTTACATACCTTATCACAAAGGCATAATATCGTCTCCAATAACTATTGTGGTTTTGTTATAAATATTGAACAAAAAAAAATTTATTAAATTTACTCTCAAAGGCAAAATCATTTCTAAAATTAAAAACTTCTTCCAATACTGCCATACAAGAAACCAAAAAAAAAAAAAACATATTGCAACACAACAATTTATAATAATTCTTTTGAGTTTTTAATATGTCTACATATTAAAACGCATTTCATATAATTTTTTTTTTTTTTTTTTTTTTTCTTTCAATGCTTAGAACACACTCATAACTGTCTATTGAGTTTGGGATGTTGATGATGAGATTGATTGTGAGGATGATGGATGAATAGATAAATTCCATTGAGGCTTTTTACAATTTTTCAATATTGCTGTATTGTGGCATTTACAAACGATCATACATTTAATTCAGTTTATTTCTTTTCTTCTGTTTTTTCTCAGTTATAACACATTTTTTAAACTTGCAAACAAAGCGAGCAAATTATAAATTCTATTCTATCATTGGAATGGGTAGAGCAATGAATAATAAATAATATAAAAATATAAATATTCAATTTATTAAACAAACATGTGCCTTAACAGAAAGAGAGTCAGTCCGTCGCATGTAAAAAAAAAAACATTATATGAACGGCAAAAAATGGGACTTAATTCATTGGAATTATCTCTGTAACTATTCGCAGTGACCAAAAAGGTCTGGGTCATTTGATTTTCATTACACACACTACAATCTCACTTGCCATACATGTAAATTGTATTGTGAGTGAGTGTTTTAAAATGCATATTAATTTTATAAGAATATTTTTTATTTTTTTTTTTGTTCCCGCACTATCATTTAAATTCAAATTGTGTCATTTAAAGGGTTTATCAAAAAGTGAAGCAGAGAAGCAAAGATTAATAGTTAAAATTGGTATCCCCGGGCTTAAAAGTTTTTATATTCAGGATACTGTGTTGTTTTTTTAATAAAATTTAAAAAAAAAACTTTGATAATAAAGTTACAAGTGCCCGTGCATAAACAACAGAACTGCCAAATTACTTTATATATTTTGATTTTCTTGCGAAAACAACAAAGCAATTTGTTTTTTTCTATTTGGTTTTCTCTTAACCCACTTACAACTTAAATAATGTTGGGAATGTCCAACCAATTGTAGTGGGGAATGCAAGAAAAGATAAAGTCATTGTTTATAGTTGGTTTTTTTTTGTTTAAGCTTTATTATCGTTGCAAATAAGACTTGAGTGCTTGTAATTCTCATTCACTCTGCAGTTTTATATGCATAATATCTTTAGCTTTTCGAAAGTCTTTGGGAAAAGAGTTCCTGGTGATCTAAGTAACCAGTGAATTGCGCATAGAAACAGCTTAACCTCCAACAATTAATTTCACTACATTTATCAAGAATGAAAATTGGGAATTTGGCACACAAACAAAATTTTAATAATGAAAAATTATGTATTCCAGAAAATAACTTTAATTTTAAAAATATGTTTTGGGCGTACAATTTCAAAAATTGCTTTAGTAACTTTTATTACACTTTTTATAGATTTCACAAAAATAAAAAGTTTACTTATAACTAGCAAAATCAATAATATTGATGAACATGTGTATTTTTTAACATACATATTGTTTTTAAAAATTTATATTTTAATCAGTTTATTCTTTTTTTATTTTTGTTAACTAATGCGGAAAATAAAAATAGTTTGTTATTGAATTAATTATAGAATCGAATTTTTTTCTTGTTAAAACTAATTGCTCAATGCTGTTGACGAGCGTGATTAATGCAATGCACATTCTTAAAAAGTTTTCTGTGCTTTATTATAGCCTTGACAACAGCGGAAGAGTTAAAAGTCGGATGGGATTAACATGAGTTCCATCCAGGTTGTCCTAACCCCTCAAATAATAGTGCGCTCACCACTGCGGTGCACCGCCCCCTTTTCGTTGTGTTTAACCCTCTGGCTTACGTATGTTTTGATTTTCTGATGTGAGTACGGATGGATTGATTTTTCTTTTGAGTGTAGCAGCCGAACTTCCCCATTAAGGCGGAAAACTCCATTTCCATCATGACTCCCGTGGTACCATATGGAATCTCTCTCGGTACCATATGGAATCTCTTTCGGAGAATGTAATTCACTAATAGAAAACTGCTTCTTCTAATGTAATAACAAATGGCAAAAAGTGACATCAATCGAATGACGAAAAATTTCCATATTCTATTTGCTTAAATTATTTAGTTAAATTCCTCAAACCTTTTAAAGTAAAATGATTACGAAACCCATATTGGGCATGCTCCTGAGATCTTATAATTAAGAGTTAAACAATGAGTAGGAACAGGTAAGTAAATAAAAATATTCTCTCACTTTGATTTAAGTCAATCCCGATGACAGTTTGTCACTAATAAACTAAGGGTGTCTCCCTACACACCCGTGGACGGAGGTGATCTGAAAGTATTTCTATTCTGATTCCTTATGAAAAGCGAATTTTATTTATCGATGTCCATCTGTCTTTTGAAATGGATTTTCTAAAGACCCCAGATATAATGGGGACGAGGTTGACAAATATTTATGTCACATTTGTTCCAGCTAATTTTGTTATTAAAATTCAGCCTGTTCAGTGGGCAAACGACTGCCTTTAATTTCACCCATAAATCATTTATTGTTGTTGTTTTTTTTTTTGCTGTATATCTGGAGAACGGCAAGAGCCAAAGTTTTCAAATTAGGTGTAAGCATATTGGCTATCAATGCATTATATCCAAAGACGTGGGCGGACGTGTCACTTCCCATACAAAGACATTAAAAATTTCTGTATATCTGGAAAACGGCAAGAGCTAACGTTTTCAAACAACTTGGTTATTAATTTACAACATTCAACAAAATGTGGGCTGGATTGGACAAGTGGGCGTGGCACAAAGTTGAACTATTTATGTTTAAAGAATGGTATAAATATAACTTTCTTTTATTTTCGCGCCATGCTTAAGGGTGTATAAGATTCGGCATAGCCGAATATAACGCTCTTACGTGTCTTACAATAAATTCAGTTACTCGTTCTCTGGAATTTCTAGCAGCACGATGATAGAATCGGGTACTAAGCGGTGGTGGAGCAGGTTCGGTTTCCTCGGCAGTAGTCGGGTTGGTACTAGATCGTTCTTAATACTAATATTTACAATTCCTTAATGGTCGACTCACTATTGACTTTAACGGGCATTAGAAGCCGCTGTGCCGAAACAGTCGACCGAAGTCGCTGATAACCGAGATAGCAGTGCCAAAATAAAAATTAAAGGAGAATTTTATCATGCAATGTTATCTTTTGTATTAATGGAGAAATATTAGGGCCGTACGTGAATATGGAGGATGTTATTACTAGGTAATTGCAAAAAGCGTATTCATATTTAAATCTAAGTTACTGAATATACACACGCAGAGAAAAAATATGGTTGGGCATGGTTACGGTAACAACACTATGTTTATTGTAACAATATATTGTTGTCGTATACAAATAGTTGTTATTTTTATTTAATATAAGCAGTATTATAGTAACTGTAAACATATGAGTAGGTGAGATGCAAAACTCGTTCGTTACACTTGATTCGAATTTTGGGAAAATTTAAAAAACATATAGCGCCGGATTAAATGGACCAACTAAGTTGAAGTTTTTTGATTTTGAAGTATTATGCCATTCTTGATTAATAACTGAACAGTATAAAAATTTAAACCAAATTAAATATAAAAATAAGAGATTTAATTTTGTAACGAACGAGTTTTGCTACGAATTTCCGCAAGAAACTAGTTTTGCTACGACCCATATGGGATCGAACTAGTTTTGCAAGGAACTTTAGCCCACCAGGAAACTTAATCATTGAACTTTAGTATATTTTGAAAGTTAAATAAATTTATTAAAATTAGGCAAACAGTGCTTGAAAAAATAACAACAGTTCTGTTAGTGGGAGATTAACTACCACAACTCACATTTTTTCAAAATACGTCTTTTATACAGTTGGAATCGGAACTTTTCCTCTAGTTTCCGAGATAGAAAATTTAAAAACAACACCAAGTCCAACTTGCTTAGATGCATAGGGAATCAAGTGTACTTAGTGTCGTTTGCCACTGAATTTGTAGACAATAAGGAAAATGTGCTTAGCGGCAAAGAACATCAAAAGTCATTTTTTCTGAATTGTAAAGTGAGGTCATTCTTTTTTAAAATAGATAAATTAAAACACTGCCATTTTGGTTCTATTTTTTATTTAGTCAAACATTTCGAAGAATTTTCTTAACCATTCGTAGGAAAATTAAACATGTTTTTATTTAAACATTCATATGGGCCTTCAGTTTTTACTTGTAAAACTTTGTATAACACATTTTGAAGGAAAAAATAATGTAAAAAAAATTTGTGTAAACCTTGTATTATTTTTCGGAAATAGCAGACCTTGTATCAAGGGACTGAACAGTATCAATACCAACATGGAAGGTATAGAACGCCAAGTCCAATTTAATAAGTCAACGTTATTTTATTAAGGATATTATCGACATAAATAAAACATATCCGAGTCATAAAAAATATTCCGGCAAAGGCAAATTTTTAAATTTTAAATTTTTGCGGTCTTTTGTAAAGTTTTCAAAATGTGGCTTGGTGTAGTTTATATCCTACCTGCTGAATTGAAATCGTTTTCTCTAGTGTACTCATCATTGTTTTTCCGTTCTAAAATCAAGAATAATAATATTCTTCAAGAATAGAAAATTGCAAGTCTTTATTTTCTCTTCAATTTGCCCCAAGTGAGTAGATAAAATTATTTTCAAATCGTTTTTCGGGTAAACCCCCACATTGATAGGATGTATATCCAGGAAGTATTCCATGTTTAATCTATTAGCATTCGCTTTGAAGGTTGAAATTAAAAATGTAGTTCACTTAGTGCTTCCAACCCATCAGATTTTTAGTCGTATATAAGAACATCCCTACAACAATTTACTTCGATATACGATTTATAAAAGCCAAATATGTTTAAGCGAACAAATTTGCATTTTTGAATTCCCTAATTCGAATCTATTTAATCAAGGATATCTTGGTGCACTTCTTACAGAAAGTTTAAAACAATGAACCAGCGAGTTTTGTTACACAAAATGCAAAGAGATGTCTGTTTAGTGGAACGAACCAGTTTTGTTACAAACTGCAATTTTTTGTCACATAAAACATAGAAAAGTACATGCTTCGATAGAATCTATATATTTATTCTCATAAAGTGCTAAAATATCTGTCAAACTCGATTGTTATCTCAATTTTTAATTTTTTAAACGAACGAGTTTTGCAACCCACCTACTCATATCAATGTTTATCGCAATTATAAATTTAAGTATTGTTGACTGAAAAATAATTATTTTTCTAACAACTAAATAATGATGACTTTGAAAACATATTAAATTTCTTACAACCATGACATGATAACTTTCTATAAGTGTAGTCAAAGTATGCTTGAGAAGAAAACAAAATATGTTTACCCTAATAATATTATATTAGCGCCATTCGTAAAATAATTTTGAATCTGTTGTGTCGATTGTTTTAAATACCAATTATTTGTTAGTGAGCTGTTGAGCCACAATTAAAAACACAAAAAACCCATTAAAAAAAACAAGTTAAATTAAAAAAATTAAAAACAAGTAAGAAAGTATAGTCGGTCAAGCCCGACCATATGATACCCAACACCACAGTATTTAAAAACAACTTTAAATTTCATTAAAATCGGTTTGTAAGTTTCTGAGAGGCAGAAATTGCCCCCTATTTCCCTTCGTGGTCCTACGATTCAATAGGCTATTAAAAAGGATTTCAATAGGCTTGGTCCTTGTGCCAATACCAAATTTTATTAAATTATCTCCAAAATTGCGACCTTGTGATTCTAAGTCGATCGGTATACTTTAAGGTGGGTCTAGGACCAATATTTTAAGGCGTTACACACATCAGCACTAATACATAATACCCTCTCCACTATTGGGGTATAAAAATAAAAAACTTGTAATATTTGTGTACATTAAAAAAAATTGTTCTTCTTAACTTATTATGATTAACAGGATAAGAGTGTGATTAAGGAAAAAATATTATGTTCTTATATTACGAATATATTTGGTTATAATATGATTCAATAATAATCTTAATATGGTGACCACAATCATGAATATTATCGTAATATGTTGCTCTTAGAATATGTTTACCACAACCATGTTTTCCTTTGCCTGCAATTTATGTAAGGAAGATTTGAGGGGCATCAAGTCTACGTTACACACAGAAAAAATACCAATGTAAAATTAACATGGAAAAATGTTGATTGAGAATCATGTTAAATTTCGGCAAAAGTATGCCCTTTATATAAATGTACCATTATTTCATATTAATTTTAAATGAAAAATATTAAAATAATCTTTAATCACGCTTATTAAATATTATTCACTGATAAAAAAAATGAAAAAAAATATTAATATATAAATAAATGTGGATTCAATATTGAATTCATAAAAACCGGCTTTATATTAAAATCAAAAGTTAATCTTGTTAAATTAACATGCATACATAGTTAAGTATGTTAATTTTTTTATTTTCATTCCTAAAATATGTTATAAAAAGAAGACAATTCCCGTATTCTTTTAATTAAAATTATTTAGTTAAATAGTACATCAAGTTTTCAAAGTAGAATGATGACGAAAACCATATCGGGCCATTCTGCTGATTGATCTGTTAACAAAGGCGACTACAAAATAAGTGAAACATGTGTTACAGGGGTAAGTGTTTTGAATTAATCTTAAATAAATGCATATGTTGGCTCTGAAGCTTCTTCACACCAATTATTTATTTATTTATTTATTTATTGGTTTAATCTTATGAATAAATTCTAAGACTAAAAAAATTAAAGGAGCACTAGCTGCCAAGGCTATCAGCTCGTTCACACCAATTAGTTTCTACATGAAATTCACGTTGCTTCAACATGAAATAACTTTCATTCAAGGTGATTCGGATTGTTATTTCAATATAATTGGCATTTTGCTCTAACTTTACTGCAATGTTAAATTAACATGAATTATAGTTATTTTAAAAGAAAAAAATGTTGTTCGCAAGCAATTATAAAATCAGGTTGAATTAACATGAAACACGTATAAAGCAAAATCACCACCGAAAAATTTTAAATCAATCTTGTTTTCGACGTTTTTAACTTGATTTTTTTCTGTGTGTACACATTGATAAACTTATTTAATAGATCTCATGAATTGTTATTTGTTTAAATGAATTGAATGAACATATTTTTGCACCATTTTTCCCGGGAAATGAAAAAGTCTGGGAAAAAAAAACTTTATAACACACGTACATACAAAATTTTAAGAGGATTTTTTTTTATTTTATTTTCTCTCTCTCTCTATTCTAGTCGTCTTGTATGCTGTCCTTTAATCATTTAAATATGCGATGAAACCTTACCTGAAAGTTAAATTTAAAATAATATAAGAAGAGATGTTTTTGTTTAAACTTTGATATTGTTACAAGTAAACTGTTGCTTATGATTCTTATTCGCTTAATAGTTTTATTTGTTAAATATCTTTAGTTTTTCTAAAATCTCTAGGTGAAGTTTCCTGATGATCTGGCCTAAGCAACCAGTGAAATGCGCATAGGAATAGCTTATCCCTTCAACAATTAATTTCAGTTTTTTTATCAAGAATAAAAATTGGGAATTAAGCACAACTAACAAAATCTTTTTAAATTAAAATTTTTTATTCCCAAAAATTACTTTGATAATATTTTATTTTAACTATCGCACAAAATTCCAAGGATTTATAGAATTTTCAGCAAAAAGTTTTAATTTGAATTTTAATAGGGATGCCTGTATTAGCGTTTTTATTACAGTTATTTTTTTCTTCGTATGTTTTAAGGCTATTGATTCAACTTTCATTATTTTCATTAAAATGATTTACTAATACAAAGCAAAAAAAATGTATTTTTAATTTTAATCAAAACAAATCATTAGACCCACACAACAACAAAAACTTCCAATTTCCAACAAAAATAATAACATTTTAACATAATTAATACAATCTATTGCATAATTAAATATTTTTTTTTTTTGTTTAAACTAAATTAATCTCCCTATCATTTTCAAATAATAAAAAATAATTTACATAAATTATGCATAAAATAGCATTTAACCAAACAGTAAACATTTTGAAAAAAAAACTTTAATTAATTATGCAATACTTTTTTATATAAAACGAAAAAACTTTTCTCTATTTAGAATAAAAAAATTGTTAGTAAACGCATAAATCTCTAAAGTATTTAAACAGACAATCCAACCGTTTAAAAAAAAATAAGAATATCCATACACTTCAACAACAAATTGCAATTAAAACTGGGAAATAATTTATTTTTAAATTTCTAATTGTTACATTAGAATAATATACACTGATATTTAGCAATAAATATGAAAATTGTTCGCTACAAATGATTTTAAAACATGTTTAAAACAAGTTTGTGGATAAAAGCAAAACCGCTAACTATAGCAACAACAACAAAATGAAGAACGAATATTTTTGTTATAATATTTAGTATCGTATTCATTCATAGTAAATTCATTCGCTACTTTTATGTGTGCACAAATATAATTTGCATTGGCATTGTTGTTTTAACTCTACCATCCTGATTTAACAAAAAAAAATAAATAAATAAAAAATGAAACAGACA
This sequence comes from Pollenia labialis, assembly GCA_949318255.1. Classification (NCBI taxonomy): domain Eukaryota; kingdom Metazoa; phylum Arthropoda; class Insecta; order Diptera; family Polleniidae; genus Pollenia; species Pollenia labialis. Next base: position 192,936,532 of record OX439139.1, on the reverse strand, counting down.
GACAGACTGTAAAAAAATGTATCAGCATCAGCTTTACCAACCAGATCCAATGAAACAACCATTTAGCCAGCCATTCAATCCAGCCATCCAGCCAGCCAACATTCTACTGGCTGCCAACTATGAATATCTTCTTTTAGTACAAAAAAAAACATCTCTTTTATAATATAAGACTACACTGTTGCCAATAGAAAAATTATAAATTGCCCGAAATTTTGATAATCCGTTTTACATACATTGCACGAACTTTTGGTCTTAAAAGCACGTTACCTATTGGGTGGAGAATCGAAACCAATTTAGAACATTATCTTAAGCTGAAATAAAATATCTTATATGCAGTACATGCTGCTTCTGTTCCTTCAGAAAGGTGATTTTCAGCTGCCGGTGGAATATTAAACAAAAGGAGAAACTGCCTTAAGCCAAGTAAGGAGAACATGATGTTTGTTTTTATAAACAAATAAATTTTTTCCTACTCAAGTACAAACATTCAGTTATATCGATAATATCGATAGTGAAATCTGAACTATCGATACATATCGATAGTAAAAATTATCGATATTATCCCAGCACTAGTAGGTATCAATGTGTGTGCCAAATATGTTTTTTGTGATGTTTATTTGTCAAGTTATGGGGTGTAAAGGAATTGCCGTTTTTAAAATATTGTTTTTTTTTTAAATTATCGAGGGTGGTCCTTCCAAACGCACGATGTTAATTGTAAATAAAACAAACAGTTTTCAGAGAATTACCTTAATATGTTTTATTATGAAAGAAGGATCTATGAAAATTATGTGTGAAACAAAATATCGATCAAATGCTCGCCATTCCTCTATCCGATGGTCCATATTTTCAATGAGTCTAAGACATAATTGAGGTTAGATGTCGTAAATGTGCCGAATTATCGTACAATTATCGTATTGCGTACACGTTTTCTATTAAATATCCCCAAACAAAAAAGTCCAAGGGTGCCAAATCACTTGATCGTGAGGGCCAGTTTACATCGTTACGACGTGAGATAACAGAGCCACTGTTTCGGTCCTGTTGGGACCACATAATGTCCACACCAAGAGAAAAAAAAGCAGAAATATTACAATTCAAAAATAATTAAAAACAGTGTTAATGTTAACCGCATTTCTAAAGGTATGTTCACACTTAACAAATATTTGATAAATAAATAAAAAAATATCTTAATTGGTCTAAATTTAACTACCCTGTTAATTATTTTTGTTGATTTCCTTATCTTTGTTTCTGCCAAATTTTGTATAAGCAGTTTAATGATGACTGATCAAGCCAATGTTATGTGAAATCAAACTAAGGATCTCCAAATATTTGATAAGTGTGGTCATAGCTTAACATTTACAAATGTTGAAAGTTTTTTTTTTATTGGCCGTTGATATGTTTCCATTTTAAACATTATCCAGATACTTAAGGGTTCATTTAGATTCCCTTATCCAAAGGAGTGTTAATAGAAGCGGTGACAATGAAAAAATCGTATAAAAGATTTACCACTTGACAGTTTGGCCCATGAGTTGCTCTTTGTGGCTACTAAAGGGAGTAGTGAGATTGAGTCAGCTTAATGAATCAAAAACCCAAGTTTAGCAAATCTTTGCAAATTATTCATTCTATCCGAGCTAATTTACTGAGTTAAAGAAACTACTTTTTTACTCTGAAATCTTTTATTTTTATGTTCATATTTAAACGAAATTATTTTCTTAAAGAAAAAAATAAACGTCTGTAAACAGTGTTAATAGAGTATATAAAATTTAAAATTAAACGACAGACTGAACCGTTTCAGAACAATGTTAAATGAAATTAAAACAGGCACATACACCACCTGTGGCCAAAAACATTTTAAACCAAATGAGGTTTAAATCAAACTGTAACTGTAGCACTGTATAAGAGTACACAACTACATGTTTTATACAAAACTTTGTTGTTGTTATACTTTTTCGTTTTGTATTTAATGAAACAACTACTTACTCTATGTCCAGCAACAACAAGAACAATAACAACAACTTTTCAAACATTCATATACTATTTTATAACAAATACATACATATATAACAATTAAATGAAGAAAAAAAGTAATTTTATACAACTACAAACCAGGACCAGTACCAACATCAACGACAACAATAGCAAAAACATAAGCAACATTCAGACTCATCAAGCGACCACTCTAAAAGAGTTATACTACAATGCTTCCACTGGAGCTCTTAAAACCCCCCTCTCCGCTTTCATTTACATTTATTTAACACAATAAACTTCTCCGCTTTAGTACAGAATACTTTTGTTAAATCCTTCAATTTACTACAAAAAAAAACAAAACCATACAAAAAGGAGAATAAAAAAAGACGAAATTAAATCTCATATAATCATGCAACCCTTTTGTGGTAGCTAAAAATTTTTAGTCAAAAAATAAATGAATGAAAGTATTTCAAAAAAAAAAGAAGAATAAATGACTGAAAAAAGAATAATGGTTAACAAAATTCTGTTGGTTTTTTGCAAAACTTTTGTAAATAATGAAAAAAACAAACAACAACCTCAATTGCATTGTTAGGTTTAAGAGAAGAAAAAAAGAATGAGAATTAAGTATGAGAGAAAACAATGAATAAAACAAGTATCCGTTTTGTAAAAGTCATGATAATTATGAATTATGTATTGTTATTGTAAAATGACCATGTTCTCACTCTCTTAAACACACGAACGCAAACACATGATTGTAAGTAACGTTAGTTTACGTTTGGGTTAATACAAGTTTAACAATGATTTTGCAACGGTGTGCGTATACGTAATAAATTTAAGATACAATTAAATTATATTAAGCATACGCAGTGTGGTTTAATATTTTTTTTATCAGATTTAATTGCAATTTTTGTTTAATGCTTTTTTACGTAGACAGTTGTTAACAGTATTTGCATTTAAATTATAATTAATTTAACAGTTTTTCAAAAATAACTTTATATGATATGCATATGTATACGTACACCTAGAGAAAAAACATGTTTAAATATGGTCACCTTCAACAAAACTATTTTTAAAGAAAATTTTGAACATATTATGATTAATTTAACAATATAATTGTCACCGAATACCATATTATGGTTGAATCAGTCCTCTTTCAAGAATCCACAACCATATTATGGTTGCCTCAGAACATGTTAGGGTCAAAAATAACTAAAACATGTTTAACACTTATAAAAGCATGGTTATTTTTCAACCACAACATGTTGCTCTTGGAAAAGATGAAAATACAACTTTAAAACAAATTATTCTCATATTTAACCATAACATGTTTAAAGGCAACCACAAAATGGTTGTGGCTTCCTGATGGAGGACTAATTTAGCCATAATATGTTTGTAGGTGAAAATAAAATGGTTATATTAAACATAATATGTTTAAAATTTTCTTTAAAAAAAGTTTTGTTGAAGGTGACCATATTTATACATATTTAATATAAACAGAAAATTAGGATATTCATCAAAAAATACTTTTTAGGAAAAATTAATCTAATTTCTATTAAATTGAATTTATTATTTATTCGATTCGTATAAAACAAGGTTTAATCTTATATTTACTGCCTGTATGTGTATGGTATACATGTTTTGTTTTTTGTAAACATTTTTTGTTGGCTGTTTTTCCGTTTTTTGTTTTTTTTTTTGTAAAAAAATGTCGTTACCAGCCAAAATGGCGCTGATTTCAACTGAAACGAACAAACATTAATGTACTGAACCGAACATAACAAAGTTTGTGATTTTTTACGAAAACCCGAACGCAATAAAAGGTTCTCAACATTATGTTAGTACAGTCTTTTTATTGTGTATGAAGATCACAAAATGGGAAAGTTTTTTGGAAGTATTAAGTACGTTTGTGTTTTTCATATTTCTACCATACCGAACATTAAAGAACAATATTTAATGTTTATTTTCGAACACTGATATAAACCATATTATGTCGCTATTTAGTAGGGTATTAAAACGATTAACCGTTGTTCGATTAATCGATCAATTTTAGGCGATTAACTGTTCGAATGATTTAAAATTACTTTTTTTCTAATAACGAATAATTCAAACAATTTATTATGAAAATTTGTTTTTCACAGTATTAATTTATTTTTATGCAAAAAAAACAAGCCGGTACGTTTTAAATACCCCTTTAACTCGGTAACATTTCCTACGAAGCACCAATTTTTTAAAATATATTATATAACAAAGAATAAAATCAAAGAGTGTAAGAATATTTAAATTTTAAGAATGTTTATACAGACTTTTGCCACAATGATTCAGATAAATAAGATGAATTTTTTCGGGACAAAAACAACCATCTACCAGAAAAAGACTATTAAAAGCATTAAAATTGTTTAAAAATCAAAAAGAGATTCAAGTGATACAATGGAAGACTACTTATTTTTAGAAAAGATAAGAAAAATAACAGAGAAATTGGATATGATTTATAACACTTTATTTTAAATCTCTCCAACGTCAACAATATGTGAAAGAATATTTTCTAAATCAAGTTTAATCACAATAAAAGAAAGAAATCGTGTGAAACATAAACATTTTAACTTTATACTTTTTATGAAAGATAATTTTAGAATATTAGCCTTAATTTTGATGCTACTTTTTACTTAAAAAGTTTTCGCCTTTTATTACATGAAGTACCTTTTGGTAAATTGTTGGTACTATTTTAATAACATTTTTATGATTAATAAAAGTAATTATTAGTACTTTTTTTAAACTTCTAAACTAGACAAGACTATTCGATTAACCGAATAATATTAAATTATTCGATGAAATGTTTGCCTTGAATAATTATTCGCCCGATAAATCGATTAATACAAAACATCTTAGTGTTTAAACAAAATTTGAACCCAACTTCTTTTTTTGCAATGCAAATCCTCTTGCCAAATTTTATTGGAATCATCCGTATTTGATAGCTCCCATACAATTCTACTCCCAAAAATTCTAAAAAACGTTGGTTTTGCTATTTTGACAATAATGTAATGCACCTCCCATAAAAACACGCTTCCTAATTACTTATAGTCAAACAAATCTCATGTAGGCGAAAATGTCTAAATAATATTCGAAACAAAGAATTTTTACATGAATCTTCACCCTATAACATAATTTAGTTCTGGCGGGTCCATCATTGCCGATGGATCCGAAATAGAAAATTAGTTTTAAAAACTGTATTGTAGGCTATCATATGGTCGGGATTGACCGACTTTATTTTATTACTTGTTTTTATTGCAAATCTTTCAAAAAGCTTTCCGAAAATATTCATCACTAAGTTCATTCCTATGACCCTGTATTTAAACTTTAAACAAATTCTGAAATAAGCTTAACTTTTCTTTTATTTAAATATAAATTTTTTATATAGAGAGTAACTATAGAAATTAAACAGACATATTTTAGCACAACCTTGTCACCTTTTTTGACAGCATTTAAAACTTCTCAAACAAACCACACACAACGAACGAACTAACGAATAAAATTAAATTTAATGTTTAATAACAAAACTTTGAAAATAAACAACAAACATTCTTAACAAGAAAACTTGAAATATTTCCAACAACAAATTTATTATAACAGCAATACCAACAACATCGTCAACAAATAACGCAAGCAACTTGATATTTATTTTGAATTTTTTTTGTTGTTGTAAAATTTACAAAAAAAAAACAAACTCAATCAAAAATCATTTTAGCAACATTTTTAATGATATTTTGTGTAACGAAAAAAAACTATAAAAAGGGTTGCTAATTAAAAAAGTAAAATGTAGATAGAAGAAAAAAACTTTTGTTCGTAGTTGTAGAATTTAAAATAAGGGAAAAAGATTTTGACATTTTCAAAGCAAGAAATTTGTTTTGCCCTTGCTGTGTCAAAAGTTTTGAATGTCGTTTTTCTATTTTATCTTAAATGGTTATTTGTATAAATTTAAAATTTAAATCCGTTTATCTAGAAATGAAAAAAAAACCTGCAGCAAAAGTTTGCTTAATGTTTAATTAGTCTTGAAATTTTTAATAATTATATCTATTTTATATTTCATTTGATTTTTGGATGTTTCTTAAGCATCCCTTGAGAGTTTATTTACTAGGATTTTTTTCTTCTATTTCTTGGGAAAAGGAAAAAAAGTTTTCAGTTTGGTTTTCTCTGTTGCCTTCTTTAATCCTTGAACACACACACACTTGTACACACAAATTATACTTTCAGATTTTATTAAAGCCTTTAAGGAAAATTGTCTAATTAGCCCCGTTTATTTATTTGTTTTCTTTATTCTATTTTTTTTTTATTACAGAGCAAAAGGAAGTCTGCTCTTCCTTTTGCTCTGTCGTGTTTTCGTTTTTATTACATTTTTTTCCTTTTTTTGAACGTATACAACCAACCCACGCACTAATCTGTGTGTCTGCACGTACAATCATTCATACACACAAACACAGGCACATATGCTGGGTTTAAAGTGTGTGTGTAAAAATGATTTTAAAATGGAAAGGGGCTTAAAGGAATGATTTGTTTATGATAAGTAGGGGTGAGAATTTCATGCACTAAAAAATAGAAAATATGCGCTTAAAATATGCACTTAAAAATATAAAATATGCACTAAAAACTTGCAAATTGTTACGTTCCACATAAAGATTGGAACTTAAAAAAGTTTTAAAACGCACGATAATTTCGTACAGTACAGTTCAACTACTCCAACAAATTTTTAACAACACGTGAAACAAAACGATCAGAAGAATCCACATAATTTAACTGGCAGCAATAGCCGGTACCCAGGTTTGAAGTCGAATCGAACTAGATTTGCTCGAATGAATTGCTGAGCGGGATGGTAGTCAAAATGTCTTACCATTGAATCGTCTTTAGGAAGTTTTTGGCCATCATCCCGCTAAACATTTCATTCGAAGAAAGCCAGGTCGACTGCACTTCAAGTATTGGAGGTTATAAGGTCAAAGACAATGTAATCAAAGATTTTTTTCAAAAATTTTTTCACGTACACGATTAAATCGTTCCCAAACTTCAGAGTTCTGCTGAGGGGTTGAGCTCTGCGATGGAAACCATTTCCAAATGGAATTTATTTGCTTTACGAAGTCTTGCTGAGTTCTCTTTGATGCCAACGGTTCATCATCACTATTGTCACTGACGTCGTTGTCAATGATTTCGAGATTTACGAAAACTTAAATAGCACCATGTTTGTCTTTTAGGTAGGCTTGAAATCGTTATATGTTCCTAAACACCTCCTTTTTCATCACATGATATGCTATCAACAGCTTTCTGAAGGCCTTTGATCAGGGGCCTAATTCTGGCAGTCGTGATCGAGTAATTTCTCGATTCGAAAGCAATTTATTATTTAATTATTTCAGCCAATACTGAACAAATCGGAATAATTTTTTCAGTGTTATAAATCATTAATTTTAGTTTCACAATACTGAAAAAATAATTTCGATTCGTTAAGTATCGACTGAAATAAAATTGCTTTCGAATCGAGGAAGTACTCGATCACGACTGCCAGAATTAGGCCCCAGTTTTGGGCCGTACAATGTTCTCCACTCAGAGTTAAAATCTAAAAAAAGCCTAATTTTTACCTATGCATGTTGTCCGATAACTTTTGTTTGGTTTAAAATAAAGCTGGTTCAAATAATCAAAAGCCATAATTATCAGAGAAAAAAAAAATTGGCAATAATAAAATTGTTTTGAAATATAATCAAAAACTATATAGTTTACGATTGAAAAATTAAACTAAAACGACTCAATAATGATTATAAAAACTACCATTAAATTGATCGAAAAGGAATCAGAAAATTGTATCACAAATGATTCTTTCAGGTGATTCATCGGAAGGGTACCATTTTCTCACAACGAGAAAAAAAATCAGCTCATTACGGGTATTTTGCTCTTGAAGCTGATTCTTAAATGATTAAAGTATGATACACAATGCTAGCTGGGTACTTTTATTATTTTTTTTATGTAAATAATTTGTTTTTGTCTGTGAGTCATTCTGATACGATTTTAATCATGATACAAATACACAAGGTAGTTCCACTTCTCTCTCAGAAATTATTTTTTGAATTTTATTGGAATTATTTGAAGTTTTTATTTGTATCAAGCTTCAAATAATTCCGATAAACTTCAAAAAATAATTTCTGAGAGAGAAGTGGAACTACCTTGTGTATTTGTATCATGATTTTAATTATAAAAATTAAAAATTATCAAAAAAAAATTCAATATTATCAAAATAGTGTTCATACCTTCACACTGTTTTCGTGACACAAATCAGACTTATACTTTTGTACCCAAAAATAAAAAAGAAACACAATTTTTTTTAGCTGCTGTTGGTATTATTGTTGTGAACATAAATAATGGTACAACGATTAAAAATTCTTTATTTTTGCTTGGAAGCTTGTAAAATGGTAGCTGTACTCATATGAGTACAGTGACCTCCAATGGGTTTGAAGTAAAACGTTGTCTTGTTCTTAAAGAATGCCAACGCATTTTGAAAAAAATTTTCAGACCCCACTTTGATTTTAGATCAGATCAAAGATATTAGAAATTTATTGTATTTTTTGAAATCCTTAATTTTTTTTGCAAAACGTTTTAGTTTTTTTTTTTTTAATTTGTCGGGCTATTCTTCCTTTCACATTGTTAAGTGTACTTTCTTCACTATCAAATTATTTGACCTGAGTATTAAGTGACCTAATTCCCTTCTAATTAATTAGTATTGTTTCATCAATATATCCGTAGTTGAAAATTACAAATGCTAATTGACTTCTGATGTTATTATTATTTAATATTTCTTTTACGTTTTGATTGCATAATCATCGGTATCAACAAGCTCTTCTAACATCCTCAAATTACTCAAAGTTTTTTGAATAGAATTCTGAAGCTTCTAGCCATGCACTGGATGCGGTGGAAGTGGAACCAAGTTACCTTTCATTAAAAATTGCTATATTATCGAATTGGCTTTTAAATTCTCTGGAACGCGGGTTTAACCCATGTGCCAAGCAAGTTACTTGTAACGTAACAGTTTTGGATAAAATATTTTTTTGGAAGGCTTTTTGTGTATTTAAAAATTATTTTGAAGAACTTTTTTATAATATGAAAATTAAAAAAAAAATCACTCAAAAAAGTCAAAATATGCAAAAATATGCTTTTAAAACCTTAATATGGAAAACTATGCATTTTTCCCCCAAAATATGCAACAATATGCAAAAACAAATGCTATTTTGTCGCAAATTTAATGATTTGGAAAGTTAATTGGTTGGCATCGTTCATAGATTAACGAGAAAAAACATGAATTTGCATTGAAATTGCATCCCTAATTATCAGTAATAAAAATATTTAAACCGTTTGCAATTTTCAGAGAATTTTGCAAAAACAAATTTAGGAAGAACAAAAATATTGATTTTACTCTCTTAATAAAAATGATGTGTCCGCTTTGCTTGCGGAAAAAATTTATTAAGCGTTACATTGACTTTTTGATCAGGGCTTATTTCCGAAGAATATGTATTGAGTGTTAACCAAAATTTCTTAAACTAATTGAATATTTTTAGTGCATATTTCAGGATAATATGTTAAAACCCATCGAAAATTATACATCTCAATTGTTATAAACTCAACATATTATTTGTATTGTGAAAAAATATTAAATTCTGATAAAAATGTATTAAGCGTTACATTAACAAAATTTTTATATATTATTTATCTTAAAACTTTATTAAGGGCCAAAATGACTACCAGAAAAAAGGCAGAAACGACTTATTTTTTTAATTGAAATGGATTACTTTAGTATTTATTTTTTTTTTATTTTTTTAATATTTATTATTAAGTTTCTTTCCCAAATAACTGAACACATCCCAACCCTGGAACAAAAACGTCCTATTTGCACCTAAACTACATACAAGTTAGAGCCTTGTTGTGCTAAGGTGGCGATATAACAAACTTTTTAAATTGATGTAGATTAATTCATGTTTTTTTTTTAGTCGGCTGAGAAATAATTAAATTACAAGCGTTGGAAAAGTTTATATTCCCGATCTCGTCTCCTGAGCACTATGGAAAGCTCATTCTCAACTATATCAATGTTAAATTTTATTCCGATACTATTATTTATTTCCAAAATATTCACTGCAGCTTTTATATCCGAAATTATTAAAGAGATCGCATTTTGGTACGAATAACTATCGGTCGGTCGATCTTGATAAAATAAGATTTGGTCTGCTATTTAATCATGCATGCATTTTTGGTATTTTTCAATTTAAAAAATTCAAAATTAAAAGGCTCCACGAAAAGCCCCCCAATGAAATAACGCCCAGGAAATAACCCTAAATGAAATAAATCCCAAAAAATAGGAAATAACACCCAAAAACAGTCAATGAAATAACATCGAAAAATAAATTAAGTAAACCCCAAAGCGAAAACGAAACAACCCCCAATATTTGGGAGTTATTTCATATGAAATAACACCCAATGATGAAAATAAAATAACTTCAATGAAATAAACCCCATCAGCAACAAAAATGAAATTATGCCCAAAATTCATAAAAGAGTCAGTTTCAGCAAGGATAACCCCCAAAAACCACTAGCTTTAAAAATGAAATAACCCCCGAATAAAAAATGAAATAACACCCAAATTATACACGCTATGAAACAAGCCCCGAATTTTAAAAATTTGTTGGGTGTTATTTCATTGGAGATTATTTCATAATTTGAAAACCCCAAATGAGGAATGAAATAATTCCCAAAAAAAAATTTAAAAGGGCCCAAAAAATTGGGTGTTATTTCATATGAAATAACACCCAAAAATGTATGAAAAAAAATTTGGGGAATATTTCATTTCTCGTTTGGGTGTTATTTCATTGGGGGGATTTTCGTGGAGCCAATTAAAAAACGGTCATAGTCCTCCTACGATTATTGAAAAAAAATGTGTTTGCTCACTTTTTGGGAACTATTGCTTTTCTAAAACTTTGCGTCAGCATGTAGTTTGATAAAACGAACCACGATTTTGAGTTTGTGTGTAGTTACGTCCGTTTGCATTTAAGATGACGATATGTAGCTTTGTCAATACGTTTGTAATTTCTACAATATTGATCCGAGACCCTTTAAAGTATATAGATATATTTTAGATCGTTATTAAAACAGAAGTTCAAATCACGCTGTTCATCGGTCCGTCCGTCCATTTGTAATGCGTATGTTGAAATGGGATTTCCAAAGACCGCAGATATTATGGGGATCAGGTGTTAATATATATATATATATATGTATCCGGAATTATTTACTGTTCAGCCTGATCGGTCCACGAATGGATGAGAAATGAGCAAAAAACCTGGACTGCCTCTAATTTGACTCATAATTCCCGTGTTGTTGTTTTCTATTTTTTTATGTATATCTGGAGAATGGCAAGAGCCAATTTATCCAAATTAGGTACAAAAAAGATATAAATAAATCTTTTTTGTTTACGGAACAGGTTTTTTTTCTACACAATATAAGAAACTGCATTTAGATTTGTAAAGTCTTATGTCTCTTTATATGACTTTTATTAAAAAATATCTGTATGTATGGAGTAGATTTTCATCTACCCCGTTTATTTATTTAAATTTTATTTTCGATCATTTTAGGGCCGTTTTCACAACTTTCCGATAGCTAAAGGTAGGATTTTATGTGCCGTATAAAAAGTGTTCCATTATTACAACTTTACTGTTACCTACCAGGAAGGATAACCCTTAATTGACTGTATCGCTCTCTTTAGGTTAAAGTAAAGTTTTAATAATGGAATACTTTTTATAAGGCCAGTTAAAGTCTTCGTTTAGCTATCGGTAAGTTGTGAGAAAGGGCCATAGTCTAAGTAAACTCTACTTTTCCTTCAACTTAATTCCTTTAGGGATCTGTTTCCTAAACATCAAATTGTACAAATGTATGTACACACAGATGTCAATTTTTTTTTTAGTATTTATGTTCTCTTAAACACATTCATACATGTGTTACATACTACATACATACGTATGTATGGCTTAATGTGTTGTGATTAGTTTGACTTACGACACATATGCATAAGGATTATTATTACTTGTTGTTATGAAACACACACACACACATACAAACACTAAAACATTACACAAACGTATTTACTTATACATCGTTTCAGACTCACAAAAATTTACAACAGCCAACAAAGTAATAGTGGATTTCAAATAAGGCCTTCACCTTCTTTTTTTCATTTCCTACGCTCCCCCTTGATATTTCTAGACTTTCTTCATCTTTTTCTTGTCTTCCTTCCTTCCTTTATTAAGCATTCAATCGCTTTTTGTTGAATGAAACAACACCAGCAGCAGCAAAAAGCAATAAAAATAACAGCAACAACTACAACAAGAAAAACGTATTTCATTCATACAAGTGTCTACGAGCGTTATGTCACAGCTGTTAGAGTTGTCATTCTTAGTTGCTTTATGCACAAGGGATGTGAATTACAAAAGTTCTTTCTAGCGGTAGGAAATGTAAAATATTCATTTAAAATGCAGTGCAAATTATAATGCAAGCCTCAAAGTGTAAAGAAAAACCGGCACACATTTGACCAGTGTCCCATATTTCTACGAACATTTAAAATTCTTGTTATAAGAAAGTGAATACTGTTTTCTTTAAATTCTAAAAAAAAGAAAGCCGTTCATAAAAAAAATAAACGATAAATAGTTTTCATTCTTACGCCATTCTGGCTTACGCCATTTTGCAAACTTTTAACTTCAGAAGTATGTAAAGGCTGATTAAATTTTTAAGGGCCGATGTTGAATGTCAACCACACCTAAACGTCAAGCTTTTTTCTGCATTTAATTCGACATTTCTCAATTTCAGACTTACTCAATTTGATAAATGGAAACATACACAGTCGATCTACGCGTTAAAGTTGTTCAGGCTTATTATGAAAATGGGCGTTCAAATCAAAATGCATATCGCGCACTTCGTGATTTTTTCGGTCAATTTATTGATGAGGCACATTTTCAAATCAGCGAATTCGTCAATAAGTAGAATTGCCGCATTTGGTGATTGTCGAAAAACCAATGCACAAACAAAGAGTGACTTATCGGGCCGAATTTTTTCCAAAATGAGGCTGGTCAGGCAGGTACTGTGAATGGTGTTCGCTACTTTTTACGGCTCGAATCGGGAGATACGAATGTGGACGATATGTGGTTTTAACAGGACGGTGCCAATTGCCACACAGATAACGAAACAATGGCTCTTTTGCGCGACAAATTCAGTGGTCGTTTTATCTCCCGTGGTGGCGATATCAATTGGTCGCCAAGATCATGTGATTTGACACCATAGGACTTCTTTTTTTTAAGTTATTTTAAAGAAAAGGTGTTCTTCGATCATCCAGCAACAATTAAAGGGCTAAAGGATGAAATAATTCGGCAAATTAACGGCGTAGAACCTCAATTATGCCTCAGCGTCAACGAAACTTTGGACCATCGGATGAGGTCGCGGCGGCCACTTTTGTTCCAAACATAATTGAACCATACCAATATTATCATAATAAAAAGAAATGTCAACAATTTCGTAAATAATTTGTGTCTTATTCAAAATCAACATCGGCCCTTAAAATTTAATCATCCTTTCTTTATATTTCCGATACAGTCCCAAGTTAAGTAAAATGTAATACCCAAATGACACAAGTCCAAAAAAAATTAAGATGTGAGTAATTTAATTTTGTTTTTCGGTGTTGTTTCATTTGTTGTGAGAGTTATCTCAATTTTGTGGGAGTTATTACATTTTTAATTATTTGAAATATCCTGAGACTTTTTAACATTCATTTGGATTTTTCCAAAGATTTTCTCCTGAAGGCCAAGCTTATCAGCTTTGATTAGCGAAGCCGGTGTTTGTTATACCAAAGAGGAGAAAGTTCTTGGGACCGCAGTAGGCCGGCTATACAGAGAAGTTTTAGTTAGCGATTCTGGATTTTTTAATTTGAGATTTTGAAATTCGGGATTATACGTTTCGAATATGTGACCACCAACCCACATACATATTTATAAATATTTGAAAAAAAAAATCCTTACTTTTCTGGACTTTCTTTTTACTATTTTTTGATGTAATGTCCATTTCGTCTCCCATGGGAGTTCTTTAATTTTTTTTTTTCTTTTTCAACCCTTTTCAACGGGCGGTTTTTGGGAGTCATTATGAAATAACGTCGCAAAGTTAAAAATTGGTTCATTTTTTTATTTGGGAATTGTTTCCTTTTTTTGGGATTTATTTCATTGAGATATTGCACAGGGGCTTATTTCACGAAGCCGAACTGTAAAACACCATGTTGGCTAAATTACAAAATTCAGACTCAGCTAATTTTTGCCTTTAAATTTGCTCCTATTTTTTATATTAAATTATCGGTGTTTATTGGTTCAATATTAAGCTATTCAAAGTATTGGTTATTAAAAATGTTGCCAACTTTTGGCAGCATATGACTTCTAAAAATGGATCATTTACAAGAGACCATGCTAAATATATTTAACTCCTGCATAAAATGATTTTGTATTTAGTATTTTTAAATACACTTTTTAAATATATTTTGTATTTTAAATACATTTTCGTCGAGAATTGAATGTATTTTGTACTTTAAATATACGACTAAAATGTTTTTTATATTTTGTATTTCAAAAACAACAAAGCATGTATTTTGCCCAACCCTGCTTGTACTCATTTGATCTTCAACTCTTTATGACACATTAAGAAAAACGTTTTTTTTTAAAACTTCTAATTAGAAAAGTTTATGAAACGTTTTAAATGTGCATCCTTAAAAACAACAATATTAACAAAAAGTTATTATAAAATTTAATTTATATATTGTTTATATACAAAAGCAATTGTTACCCAATTTTGTATTAAAAACTTTTTGTATTCATAGTTTACGAGTATAATATTTTATTTGTTGCTTAAGATGCTGTATTTGTAGCATCTGGTAACCAGCATGATTTTCGGAATTCTATACAAATTGTGTGTATTTCGCTGCAGCTTCAAAAACAGAAATTTTCTTTATACTAAACACTGTATTTCTTTTCATTTTTAGTTTCTCTATTTTTTTTTTAACACAATTCCTTGGCTTTGGCTATCGCTTTATAGTATTCTGCTGTTAACAATGTATCACTTTCTAAAGCAGCAACTAAAAGAAAAAATCCAAAGAAAATACAGAAGTGGTGGTAAAAGAAAACGAAAAATAACACCAACAAGAACGTTTGTTTTTGTTGTATTTTCTTAGAATCCTGAAAAGCCTGCAGTCAACGGATAAGAATATCTATGGTATGCGAAAATATAAGTTAAAATGTTTCTGCCACTACCACTGTTGAGTTGAGTTTTTCTTACTTTATTGTACTTGGTATTGTTGTTGACAACAACTCACACAAGTTGCCTTCATATATACATATATATTCTTCCTTTTCTTTTTTAGTTCAACATCATCATCATTTTTATCATCAAAATTTTTTAATTTTTCTTAAGTTCCTTTTTTTAATTTTTGTTTTGTTTGTAGGAAAACCCCTCTACTTCAAAAAATGATACACACACTTCAACTGCTTAAGGAGTGAAAGCAAGTCCTGCTTATTGAAAAACACAAGACAGTCACACACACTCGCATTCGCTTGCATTTATACAAATAAAAATAAATCTTTTTTTTTTTCTTTTTGCTCCCCCTCATAATTCTCGTTTAAATGTTCCCTTCTTCACCACAATTAAAAACAATTCAGCATTTAACACAAAAAATTGTAATAAAAAGAAATTATGCACAGTGGGTTAAGACAGAAAAAGAGAGAGAAGAAAATTAAACTTTAAAGCAACAATTAAAATGTGTTGACAAGATTCATTTCATTCAGGAAACATCTAAGCTTTGTTATATTTAGATTGACTTGGCTAAAAATGATTTCCATATCTGAGGAAGGATGTGGAACGAGAAAATCTGTTGGAAATGTAACAGTAGAATCCTCGCGTCTTAAATCTTTAAAATTTTTCGCAAAAGTTTGCAAATTTACTTCACTTCTTAACATTAGATAGGCTAACTTATAAAACTATTCGAATTAAATCGAAGTCGACGTACGACATAGATACGCTTTTACTTTTGCGCCAGCCAGCTGTTGGGTGTCTTTGTATTAAATATTATAAGTTTTAATTTGAAATCATCTCTACGTCATTAGCTACTACGTTCATACGGTGAAATTGTGTTCGTTCGGTAAAACAAACGAGAAGTTTCTTTGTTTGAAATGTTTATCAAGAACACTTGGCGAAAAAACATGTTTAAATATGGTCACCTCCAACAAAACTATTTTTAAAGAAATATTTAAACATATTAGGATTAATTTAACACTATTATTGTCACCGACCACCATATTATGGTTGAATTAGTCCTCCATCAAGAAGCCAGAACAATATTATGGTTGCCTCCAAACATGTTATGGTTAATAATAACTAAAATATGCTTAAGACTTATAATAGCATTATCAGTTTTCAACCATAGCATGTTGCTCTTATAATAGAGGAAAATACGATTGTTAACTTAAAAATATATTATTGTCATATTTAGCCGTAACATGTTTACAGGCAACCATAATATGGTTGTAGCTTCTTGATGGATCACTATTTTACCCATAATATGGTTGTCGGTGACAATCATATGGTTAAATTAAACATATTTGGGGGATTCACAAGGTAGTCGTAAAGTTGTAAAGTCATGTGTCTTAAAATAATTACAAGAAATATATATGACTGCTGTATGCAACCTCTTATAATTTTGATATCTACTGTATAATTATGACAAATCAATGAACAAAGCATTAACATTTTTATTTTGTTTGAAAGACAACAATATTTTTTTTTTTTAATTGTAAAATATTTTTTAGGACATTATGACGATATAACTTGATAGCACACCTTGTGAATCCCCCAATTATATTTAAAATTTACTATAAAAATAGTTTTCAAACATATTTTTTCTCTACGTGAAGTCAGAAAATCGGCCCATTGATAATTTTCGCCAAATATTTCATGCCTGGCTACAATTAAGTTTATTGACATCGAAATAATTTTTACTCTTTCTTCACTTTAATTCTAATTCAGTCTAATTCAAATCTAATTTTAACTTTTTGAAATAAATCAAATTAAAATCATTGCAAATACATTAAAACTATTTATAAAATACATCCCACTGTTTGACATTAAAATACATATAAAGAGAAAAAAGTGTCATAACAAAATCAAGGACTTTTCAGTCAAAACTGCAAACACATACAAGCTACCCACACATGCATTATCACTTAGTCAATTTAACGAAGCGCACAACACAAGAATCATGCATCATTTTCCCTTCAAGCAGACAAAACAACAACAACAAAAAAGCATCAAGTCTAAACAAGACTAAATGTTGTTGCTACTTTTTGGTCTTTTTTCCGTATGAGAAATCTTTTTTATTGTTCTGTCTAGTTATTTCTCCAGATTCGTCTTCCATTTCTCTGTATGTATGATTCTTTTATTATTTGCATTTTTGTTATCTACTTTACACGTTTTCATTCATATTTTGTGGGAGTAACATACTGCTCTCCCCTCACAGATGAATGTGGTCACTAGTTTGTGGTTGTAAAAATATGCGTTAGTAGTTTCATTGCAGCAGCAACAACAACATTAAACATTAAATAAAATACAACAAATCAGGACACAATCAAGCACAGGAAGAAAACCGTCAAATTTACATAAAAGAAAAATTTTTCTGAAATGCAGAAAACAAAAGACATTGTAGCTGAAGCAAGTAGAAGGACAAATAAACTGCAAATCACAAGCACATGAACAATTTTGAATGAAAGGAAACAAAAAAAAAAAAAATATGTAGAAAACAGAAAGAATATTGCATAATTTCACAATTTAAAGCAAATCAAATAAGATGAATAACTTTAGCACAAATTCTGGTTTGAAGGCGACAACTATTTAACAGGCACATTCTCTTAAACTCATGCACTTCAGTGTGGTGTCTCTTCAATAACTGACAGTCCTAAATGAATGAATGACGACTGACTATGTGAGTGACAATGTTTGTGAGTAATTTTTGTGAAAATAACATGAATAGACAATTTCACTCAAAAAGGAAACATTTTTGTATTTCACTTAAACTCAGACGACAATAAATTCAAAATTAAATACCACAACATTTTAACCAAAAAAAAAAAAAAACGCAGAGCAAAAGAAATGAAAAAAATTTAAAACACATTTTCAAAAACTTTAGTTGTTAGACACAAATTTTTGCCGCCCACATACACATACCAATCTGTGTTAAAAAACTACAAGAAAAATAATTTCTTCTCCTCCTTTTTCCCTAACAAATGTTCAAGCTTCCACTTCTACTTGTTTTTTCACCCCCATTGAGATATAAATTGTGTTTTTGTTTTTGTGCAATTTTTATTCAATTTTCTTCTAAATGAATAATCACAAATCAACATTGTTAGTTACCATTCGAAGAAACAATGATATCTTCCCATCTTATCCTTCTGTTTCTTTATGCAGCTTGTGTTTTCATGTTTTTATCTTGATTATATTTCCATTGATTATTAAATGCATTGCTTGTTCTACTTCTTGTACTCCGTTCCATAACAATCATATTCCATTAGGGATTTCAGCACGTACTAACGTACTGACGAGGAAGCAAAAAAATGAGTACTAGTTTTTTTTTTTTTTGTTTTGGACATAAAAGAAAAGGAATTTGAAAAAGATGTAATTTGATACTAATCCAGTGCTAGTTAAGCTCTAGTTCAGGGGTCTAATCACCGCAATCGATATCGAGAAAACTATCGTATTTTTTGCTTACGATTGACACTAACGCATCGAATAAACTTGGGAAATGTAATGTCTTTGGTTACTTGATATCGAATGCTATCATCTCAAATTACGATATTCATTTCATTCGATATCGAGTGTCATGATACTGAAACAAAAATTTTCCATTCTGGTTCAGTTTTAGTTCTGTTGTAGCTAAGTTCTAGTTCAGTTCTCGTTCAGTTCTAGTTCAGTTCTAGTTAAGTTCTAGTTCAGCTCTAGTTCAGTTCTAGTTCAATTCTATTTCAGTTCTAGTTAAGTTCTAGTATAGTTCTAGTTCAGTTATAGTTTAGTTTTAGTTCAGTTCTAGTACAACTCTAAAAACTTAGGCCCTAATTCTGTGAAATGCAACCGCAACGCCAAAAATTAAATTGAAAGCAAAAACAAAATAAAAAATATTTCATTATTTTGTTGTTGTTTTCCACAGAAATTCATATTGAATTTTTAAATTTCAAATGCTGCATATCTTGTGGCGTTGAAAATTTTGAAACGCAGTATGAATTTCTATAAAAGCAACAACAAAATTATGACAAATTTTTGACATTGTTTTTGCTTTTAATGTTATTTTTGGCGTTGCGGTTGCGTTTTACAGAATTAGGGCCTTAATCTGTAGCTTATAATATCGTATAAATACCACATAGTGTCACACACATGACTACTTTCTATAAAAAATAACTTTAAAAAAACACTTGAAACATTTTATTTTTTTAGCTGGTGGCATGCAGTAAATAATGAGTTTGCATTAAAATAATTCAATTGATATTTTCTGACGATGTTCCAGCTCAAACAACAGCAACAACGATAAAACGCATCAACCAAAAAAGCAATGGAACAACTAAAACTTACCTGATGGCTTCGATTGTATTGAAATCATAAAACGATTGTCCGTATTGTCTATCGGTAATAGTTGTAAGAGTTTTTTTTCTTAGTTTAATAAACAGCCAACAATCAAGTTTATTTGTTGCAACAACTCACTACACGTTCTTCAGCACTTGCAATAAATTGATGAGCTGTTCAATGTTTTTTTTTTGGACATTTTATTATATTATCTTTCTTATGTCTTCTCCTCGAGTTGTTTTCTTATTCTACTTGCTTTTATTTATTTATCATAAGGGAGTTAGTGATTAAAAGGATATTTACGAGTATTTGTGAAGATAAACTACAACAAAAATGTTAAACAAACAAACAGTAGCCGGAGTAACTGCCACACTTGATCGCAAAATAAAAACCTTAAAACAGGGTTCGTTAAACGTGCCTTATCAGTATTTTATGTTTGTGGCAGAAAACTTAACAGAATGGGACACGCACTTTTTATTAATTTAATTTCTTTTTTTTTTTTTTTGTTTTTATAAATAAATTATAATGGGATTTAAAAAAAATGTGTGTCTGCTGGTTTAAAAAACTTTTTAACAGATTTAACCCAAATTATGTGTATTTAGTGGATGAAATGTGTTTTATTTTAATATTGTAGCTTTTTTGGGGTAAATTTTATTTGTGCAATATTAACTTTAGAATCTTATCGTTAAGCTTTTAAAATATCTAAATTTTGTAGGTGAACTTTTAATTGTTGAACCAAAAAATAATAATTTTGAAAAAAATATACAATTTATTATTGCTTATTTAGATTCTTACGAAAATATAAAACTTTTATTCTATTTGCAATTATATGTACCAATTTTTGGAAACAATTGCAATTTGTAGGCCATTTCACATAAATCAAGAAATTTTGCAAAAAACTTGCAATGTTTTTTTGTTTTTAATAAAATTTAAAAATTAAAAATTAAAATTTAATTAAAAAAAAAACATTAAGGCTCAAATTGATAGTCATTAGTTAACTATTAGTTAACTTAAATTATAACTATTGCTTAACTAAAGTATCATACTCACAATAATTGGCTAAGTAAACATTTTGATGAGACAAATAATAAAATTTAATTTTTTCATATCTTGTGTTTTGTGCTCGTCAAATATCAAATAAGATTATTACAGGGCTGGCAAAACATTTTATACATTCACCTTTTTAGAAGGCGATATTTGTTATGTAGAAAAGAAAACACCGTTAGTTTATTACAGTGTTGCCACCAACAAAATGGTAAATTACACATGGATCATGCCAGAATTACACATGAAAATACGAATTACACATTCACATGATGATATGTAACTTACATTTCATTTGGGTATGATAAAGGATCTGATGCATCGGAATGTTAATTCAGTACCTCTATGGCTGCAACATTGGATATGCCGGACATTTTTATATTTTTTGCTTATCCAACACAAAAATATTTTTCAAATGTCTATTTGTTTGCTTTTTGTTACAAACAAATTAACTATTTGCAAAGTAGGAAATAATCTGTCTCCAAAGGAATTTTTTATTTTAAAAACTTCAAATTACTATGAAGCTAACATTTTTGAAAATGTAAGAGTACATGTGGTCGCGAAAATATTCTTGAAACTCCTTTAGTTTTATCTGTCCAGCATTACTTCTAATAAAACAAGAGCCAATATTAAAAAGTAAATCTTCCAAATATGTTGAAAGAGGCAGACATGCCTTCGACGCTAACAAATGCATTTTATCAAAATAATAACTCCAATCCAATTAGATTTTCAAAAGGAATCCCTTTTTCTAGAATTGTGCTTTTGAGAAGCTCAAACATTTCTTTTGCAGTCGATGATCCACTCACTCTCTTTGAAATAAAAAAATAGTTTAATGTACCCGGGATGTTTCGTCGTTATAATAAATTGTGGCAAAAGCTATCTAAATGCCAAATGGTTAGTAGTTAATGATCCAACCATTTTTATTTCAGCTCTTTTAACGCCTTCATTCTTTGAATAAAATTTTTAAGTTATGCTAAGGATATTAAACTTTTCACTTCTAGTAAAATAATAATAACAAAAATCAGTGCTACACATGCAAAAAAAATATATACATGATATGTGTAATTACACGTGAGGTGGCAGCACTGGTTTATTAGTTTAAACAAAAATTTGTGTACAATTTTTTGATTTTTGAGTTGGTTAGATAGACAGCGACTGCTTAGTCTGAATTTACACGTTTCATGTTTTGATGCTCAACATTTTTTCAATTCCCTTTTAAAAATGCCGATATAATCACAGGCAGCAATCGGTTTCAACTTTTTCGGTTCAAAACAACAACAATTTTATTAACAGTGAATCAATGAGAAAAAATAACATGCAACTATCGTTGTGCAAATATAAACGAATTAAAACACAAAGCGTACTGACCGAGTACTCTCTTTCCTCTCTCACCTAAAAACATAAGAGTTGATCATCAAAAGATGAAACGTGTGAAAACAGACTTAATGATGAAACAGAACTGGGGCTGAACGATGTTTTTCATACAGATTGACATAAAATTAAGCCAGAGAATGCGGTCGAGAAATAGAATCAATTTTATTTTGAGGACGTTTTTTCTAATGCTCTCACATATAGACACTTATTCTCTTAACAATGCTACCATACTTTCATTCAATTTCATACATTTTATAAACAATGAAAAATAAGAACAAAAGAAAACAAAAGAAATGAGAGGGAATTTGAAGTTACGGCCTACGTTTTAATTATGGGCTTAAGAATTTTTGCTTGAAGTTGAAGACTCAATTCTGTTTCATCATTTAAGTGGGGAACAGAATAGTCGCTGTAGTACAACGTTACGAATAGCGCTGCAAGCTGTCAAAAGTTAAAAACGGAAGTTTCAAAGTACTGCCAACAGAATACGTAGTTGTAGTAATCGTTGCAGTTGAAGCTGAAGTACAAAATTCAAATTATTGAACTTTGTCGCGCTACAAAGCATTCGTCAGTTTCAGCTACTACTACAACTTCTTTATTCTGTTCCAGGCCTTACATTTAATGAATCAGAAGTAAAAGAATCAGTTTTTTTTACCAATAACAAATGAAGAAGTGAAAGAAATGGCCGTTTTTCTACTTTGACTGCAGTTCTTTAAAAAAAATAAAAAATTTATCTAATTTACAGCAAAATACAATAAGGTTTTTTATTTCATTGGACTCAAAGAGGCAATACAAAATAAAAACTCAATACCTATTAATTTTTTGTTTTTATTGTTGTCTAAATAACAGAAATGTTTTAAAGTATAAGATATTTTTGATTTACAGTACATTTAAGCAGAGAGAATTAAAAAATATTTAACTTGTATTAAAAAGCGTGACGTGACATTGTGTAACGTAAACTCATGTAACGAATTGTAACGCTTAAACGTAACGGTTAAAATTTACCAAAATTTTATAGTTTTATAATTTTAAGAGGATACATAATTTTTACTCCAAAACAGACAGGCTGCTCCTTGACCAATATGTTCTTAAGAGATTAAGTCCGGTTTAGTCATGAACTGTTTTAAATCTCTGAACAATAAGGGGAAGCACAATGATTTGTGTTGGGTACCCAGCCATGTAGGCAACGAAAGGCCGACTGACACTTCCGGGTTGAGATAGTCCAAGAGATTTATGACCCTGTCCCCTGGCAGGTAGCCTACTTCTGCTTGAGAAGAGGGCACTAAGACTACATGTTGGGCTATTTACGGTCCACTGTAATCATAGAAGCCATCAGTTTATAATGGGTAATGTTAGTACCAAGGTTTGCTAATTGGTAGCGAGCTAGTCTATCAGCGCCGGGGTTGTGGGTTCGATTCCCGCCAGAGACTCTGGCTTCGCGGGATTAGCTTAGGAAATTAAAAAAAAATGTTTGAATATCTGCTCTGCCGCTGTCCCGCTTGGGAAATTCCAGGCGGAAATTTTTCGTTGGGCAACCCACCTGAACCTGACATGGTGAGATACACGGTCTGCACAAAATATCCTCTGGGCCGTGGTGATTATGGCCTTCCAAAAAAACAGCGAATTTGGTATGAAATGGTAAAAAATTATACACCAAATTTTTTTTTTCTTATAAATTGTTAAAAACATGGTTATAGAATTGATATAGCACTTGATAGTCTTTTCCTTTGGCAGACCTTTTAAGATAGTAAAGATTTCAGAAGCACTTAAAATTTTGGACGGAAGTCGAAGGCAATCTTATCAAATTAAAATATATTGCTAAAATATTTTCGCATACATATTTTTTAATCCCCAATATCAAAGCACCAATAACTTAATTTTTACAAACAATTCAAAAAAATTCTCGCTTGGCTATACATACAGGTTGGTCGAATCTTGGCACGCAACACTAAAGCCTGAGATCAAAAAAAAAAATTATCAGTATCAATTTTTAAAAAATGCCAGGTCAGTCAAGAATGAATGATAATCAATAACAATTTTAATTAATTTTCATATTGCAAAATTCCTTTCTTCATAAAAATACATAATTTAATGAAAATTAAATTTGATTAACTTAAGCCTGATTAAAAATATTGAAAATTTGGATTAAAAACCATGAATAGTTCAACAAAATTACCACAATACTAATTAATGCCTTTAATATTAAATTAAAAAGAGATTTTCTTCTGGCGAAAATTTGTAAAATTCGAGTTAATAATCTCTTGTTGATCAAGCGGATATGTATAAAAAATAAAATAAGTGACCTTTTACCCCTCAAAAGATTCCTTTTAGTCTTGACTGTACTGCCCAACAAGGGTTAAAACACTTGATAGTTCTTGTTGATGTATGGAATTTCAATTATCTACCAACAATAAATGAACCTAAAACATGAATTATTCAAATTGTTTCTTGTAGTATAAATTTAGATATGCATTTTAAAACAATTTACAATTTATAAACAAATATTTTTATTTTTAAACACAACAAATACATGTTTTTTTTTAAATTTTTATAAAGAAAACTCCATTGTTTTGCATAAAAAAAGAATAATAAATAATTGTCATGTTTACTAACAATCCAGTGCATTCATAAACTATGCAAACATAAACACACACATATGCAACATACATGCATTTACCTATAACCCAGCGGGAATAATGGAAGGCCTTTATTTTTGTATTCCTTCTAAAGATTTTCTCCCTATTCCTAAATGCCTTATTAAAGAACCGGGTGGCGCAGAATGAGCTATACTTTTGTTAAAATTGTATATAACATTCTCAACTTTTTTTCCCCAGCATTTTGTAAAAAAGTTTGGGGGATTGTAACATTAATAACAATTGAATATTATTTTTCAAACCAACAATCCTTTGTTTTCATACAGCGAATAAAATTGACAATGAGCCATTAAATGTATTTCCTGTTATAAATATGTCCACATCAACAAGCAGAACTTAGACTACGGAGAATACAAGAGCATTTGAACAGCGATAGTTACAATTAAATTTCTTTTATATAGTAAAGGGTGGTCAAATTTTAAGGGCCGATGTTGATTTTGAATAAAACACAAACTATTTAGGAAATTATTGTCATTCATTTTTATTATGATATTATTGGTATGGTTCAATTATGTATGGAGCAAAATATCGGCCAAACGGACGCCGCGACCGTTGGTCCAAATTTTCGATGACGCTGAGGGTATAATTAGGGTTCTATGCCGTTAATGTACCGAATTATCTCATCCTATAGCCCTTGCTTGCATGTCGACGAGGACCTTTTCTTTCAAATAACCTCAAAGAAAAAATTCCAACGGTGTCAAATCTCATGATCTTGGCGGCCAAGTGATATCGCTATCACTATCGCGCAAACGACCAATGTTTCGTTAGTCTGAATTTACACGTTTCATCTTTTGATGCTCAACTTCCATTCAATTCCCTTTTAAAGATGCCAATATATTCACACGCAGCAATCGGTTTCAACTTTTTTCGGTACAAAACAACAACAATTTTATTAATAGCGAATCAAAGAGAAAACGAAAAGAAAAAAATTACATGCAGCCATCGTTGTGCATATACCAACGAATAAAAACATAAAGCGTACTGACCGAGTACAGGCATCTCCGTACTAACCCCCTTTCTTCTTTCTTCTCTCACCTAAAAACACAAGAGTTGAGCATCAAAAGATGAAACGTGTAAAAGCAGACTTAGCTGTATGGCAAGTGGCATCGTCTTCCAATTCGGGCCATAAAAAGTTCGTTATCATCTCACGATAGCATACACCATTCGCAGTACCTGCCTTACCGCCCTCATTGTGGAAAAAATACGGCGCGATGATGCCGCCAGCCCATAAACCGCACCAAACAGTCACTCTTTGTTTGTGCGTTGGTTTTACAAAAATTACCAAATGCGGCAATTCTTCTTATTGACGAATCCACTGAGGTGAAAATGTGCCTCATCATTAAATTGACCGAAAAAATCACGAAGCCTGAATAACTTTAACGCATTGCTCGATTGCGTATATTTCCATGGTTCGAATTGAGTTAGTCTGAATATGAGAAATGTCAAATGACGTTCACATTCAACATCGGCCCTTAAAATTAAACCACACTTTATTTCTGCTAAATTTTCAAACCATAATAAAATATGAAGGTCCTGTTATTGCAAAATAAGGCCAACTAGAAGGCCTTTTTACTCCTTCTTTATCCTTTTTAGGAAGTTTATGTGCGAGCATACATATTTATGTAGTATGTATGTGCGAGTGAGGCTAAATGTAACAGTTTTTAAAACCATTTGTAAATCTGCATATTAAAACAAAAACAAAAATAATACAATGAATATGAAAATTTATTCCGGTTCTAGTCAACATTCATACGCACTTGCATAAATAAAGTTGAAAGAGGAAGAATAAAATTATTTAAATTTACGTTTGATGCTGTAGCTGTTGTTGTTTTTTTTTTTTATTTTAGTTTTTGTTTACAAAATTTATTATGATACATTTTGATTATACATAAATAGAGTACATTTATTATACTCAAACACTCACTACTCTGTCACTCTCTCCCACACACAACTCACAAACTTACACATTCATACAAAGCATATGGTATGATTGCACACCCGTTCGTACACTACTTCATGACATTTTTCATTTTTATAAAGAGCCGCAAAATAATGATCCTAATAAATGAAAAAAAAACAAGTAAAACCGCTATATTCGGTTATGCCGAATCTTTTATACCCTTCACCCATGAATCAAAAAAAAATGATTGCGCACTCAGCCGTACAAAAAAAAAATTTCTACTGCGCATCTACGTCATTATAGACTAAAAAGAAGTGTTTATTGTAGAAAAAATATAAGACACACACAAATGCACATACACAAATTCTATTTCATCGTCACACACAAAAAAACGGACCTGCGCAATCTTGTGTCTTTGATTCATGCCCTTCACCATGGTTGTAAATGAGCCAAATACTTGAGCTCAATGTTAGCTATCTATATTTTGTATGGACTCTTTCGTACCAAAACCCTAAAGTTAGGAGGGCACTAGTATAGTAGTATATCTCTAATATCAAATACCTCCTTCTATTTTAGAAATTTCGTTATTCCTAAAGCATACCGGGAGTTTATTTGCATAAATGGTCGATTTCGCTGATTTTGAAAATCAAACTAGTTTCATACACTGGGAATATTTGAGCTTAATTTTATTGTTTTGTACACGCAGAGAAAAAACATTTTTGAATGTTGCAACGGCAACAATCAAACGTTTGTTGTTTTAAGCAAAACTTTTTTCACGACTGATAATATTTTGTCTCTATTTAACAATAAAGTGTTTACCTCCCTTAAAACTTCAAATATAGTTGAACTTATCTATATAATATCTGAATAAAATAAAGCTACAACCACACACTTAAACATATATGGTTACTTTAACCATATTATTGTCACCGGCAACCATATTCTGACTAAATTCATCTATCCAAAAGCTATAACCATATTATGGTTGCCTTAAAACTTGTTATGGTTAATATTTAACAAAAATATGTACGAAATTATAATATTTTAATTGTATGTTTAATTTAAAATAATATGATTAGAAAGCAACAACATTCTGGTCGTTTGCATTTTAATTATTATTCGTTAAAATACATAAATTTACGTAAAATAAACTAGTAAAACAGCAAAATGGTATTCAAGGTCGTCGCAGGCTGGAATATGAATCAAAGGGGATTTTTTAAAAAGTGGAACATAAAACCTATCAGTAATAAAAAATTTAATAAAATTATAATTTTACATTTAACAAACAAATTGAAGAAATGGATGAAATAAATAACAATAATATGATTAACATAGTCATTGATTTAATTCTGGGAAATTTTGACCATATTATGGTTAATTTTGAACATAATATGGTTAGTTTTGACCATAATATGGTTGAAATTTTTGTTGATTTCAATCATACTATGGTCATATTTAAAAATAATATGGTAACCTGCAAACATAAACATTGTTTAAATCCAACCATAGTATGTTGCTATTATAATATGGTTACCTCCAACCATATTTAGGGGAAAATGGTAGTCACATATTTGTATATATGTACCTAGCTCACTTATGGACCGATTTTGTTTATTTCTACTTTTTTCAATATTCTACTAAGTTTGTTTATGATGAAACTAAAAAAAAAATAATAGTGTTTTCTTTTCTACAAAAAAATGTGCCTTTTTTAAAAAAATTAAATTTGGTGTCTTTTTCTTAAAAATTTTGCTCCCGAAAAGGGTGGCAAATACCATAAGTTCATAAAGTATAAGAGGTGTTCATAAATTATAAGCGGACTTCCTAATGTTAAGGTTAAAATGTAAAAATGTTATATTCATGGGTTAAAATTAGAGGCATTCGTGGTTTTGGTCATTCCTCAGCTAATTGTGGACCGATCTGTCTAGATTTTAATAGCAAACAAAAACGGGCTTCATGTTTTACAAAAATATGACAGCATAGTCCGCATTATATCTTAGGTCTTCGGAAAACCCATTTCAACGGACAGGCGAACATCGTTAAATCAACTTCGCTACCAAGCATTTATTTATGCACCAAGCATAAACTTAAATATAAAGGATCTAAGATCATTATTGTAGAAATGACGAACGGAAAAACAAACTTAAATATAACCTATCACCTATGGTGAAGGGCGTAAGAAAGAACATTTTTACTGCAATCAAAATGACGACAACGAGAACAACAACAAAAATGTCAGCAACACCAACAAAGACAATAAAAAGAATTGTTCTTTTTAGTATTTTGTTTAAGAAAAAAACCCAAGATCAAAGAAAAATACCATAAGCAGCGTTGCCAGAATGATGATTTTATTATATGTATGTATGTTTAGCGATTTTTTAAAAAAAAATTATGATTTGATGTTTTTTTCTTAAATGATGCTTTTAATATTTTTAGAAACTATGATTTTTTACTTTAAGTATATTGAACAAAATATAAAAATTGTCTATACATAGTTTTTATAAACACACAATTCTTCAAACAATAATGTTTTGTATCAGATTTTATTGCTTTTGCATAATTTATACTTTTAAACCAGTATATTAGAATAGCGATTGCTCATTTTGAGAATATTGGTGAACAAATTTATTTGTAAAAAAAAACTTATTTTTTGAAGTTTCATAAACAGGCACAACTCAAAATTTATCAATATTGTTTGTTTTATAAATCAAATCTTTAGCGATCACGATAATTTCGTTTGCGTCACTGTCTTCTCTACCTTTTCTTCTTTGACATTTGTGGCACATGTTTTTAAAGCCAGTTGCCTGGAGAGGGTTTTGAGAGGGTTTTGAGTTTTGGCAGTTTATGATTTAATGTGCGATATGTATTAAAAAAAAAAGTTGAAGTACACACAACCAAAATGCAAAACTAATGGAACTATAGAAGATTTTAGTTTGCATCACAATAAAAAATGTTATCATTTTGCGAAGCGATAATGGTATATTTAAAAAAATAAGCGCACAATTATGCGCTACGCAATAAGACATACATAAATGCAGTAAAGTAAGTGAAATAACTCTCAACAACTTTTATAAAAAAAAAATAACATTTCAAGTGCTACGGCATTCCCTTACTACGAAGCAGGTTTGTTAGGGAGAATACTAAAAAATAACTGTATCAAAACATTCAGCGTGTAAGGCCGATCGTTACATACAACAATTTTTATATGCGCTGAATAATGCGTTTTATGTATCAAAAATGTATTGCTTCAAAGTGGGAACTCGCCATATAAAATTCATGTCTTCCGTCAGCGCAATGGTAAGCGAAACGTTTATGTGTCTCCCTCACAAGCCTGCTATGTTGGAAGCTTCATTTTTTATTGGGATGCTATATAGTTTTCAAGTTTGAAAATTAATTATTTAAGCCAAATCTTCTATGTTTAAGATCGTATTTAAACGAAGTATATGCAATACTAGCTTAACCCGGTGCACTTTGCTACCCATATCGAAATAAAATTAGTAAAATTTTTTTAAAACAGATCTCGTGTATTGATAACAAAGCAACTTGTACTAAATTTAAATGCTTTTACAGATATACAATAATTTCGTATGGAATTTGTCATTCCTACTTTTCCCATTCAACTTACTTTTTGAAAGATGTTGTGTATTATTATCCAAGTTATTTGCACAAAATTGGAATACTTCCACTATTATAGTACTCCAAATATGCAGAAATCTTTATTGTATGGGAGGTGCCATGCCCACTTGAAAATAAAAAAATATTCATGTCCAATGTGCCGAGGAATCAGAAACTTATTGTGAAAATTTCCGGAAAATCTTTTCAGTAGTTTAGGAGTACATATATAGGGAACAAACAAACATACGCTTTTTCATTTATATATTATTTATTTCTCCCCCTGCACCAACCCCCTTAATTTTTAAAGGTGTACTTTACCTTAAGAGTGGGTCCTACAAAGCTTGAAGACTTTTGTCTTCAGATATTCGGTATGTAATATTTTCGTTCTATGGTTTATAGTTAACCATAATAGTGGCTTCAACTACGTTTGAAGACTATGGCTATAAAAGTTCTTCAGTTACACGATATTTAATTTATGCACCCTATGGGAGATATTGCTCCCCCTGCGCCTAACCTCTTAATTTTTGTTTTCAAAGGTGAAGTTTACTATAAGAGTGACTTCTACCAAGTTTAAACATTCTCACTATAACAGTTCTTGAGATATGCGATGTTTGACATTGGCGTCCTATGGTGGGTACCACTTCTCCGGGTGATATCTTATTTAAATTTTTGGGCTTAGAAGATCCTTCTGCAAAAAGGTAAAGAAAACCCAAGAGTTGCGCAAGTAACTTGCCGTGTGTGAAAGGGGTCTAGCTCCCAAATTAAAATTTTAGAATAGAAAGCTAAATTAAGTGCAATAAAAATGGTTGAGAGTGAAGAGTTGCACCCGTTGTAAATGTTAGCACCTTTTAATTACTTTTAATGAAACTTCTTTTTAATATTGACTTTTTGACGGTTTTATTTTATAACAAATAAAATGGTTTTTAAAAAATTCGTGTTGAAAACACCAATCTATGATTATTGAAGTTTGTAAAATTTCGGAAGTTAAGGGCCATGGAGACTATCAATCAGTGCATATGTGTTAGTATCGTTTATTTCAGGATTTTTCGGAGACGTACAAATAAACAAAAAATAATCAGCCAGATGAGTATTTTTGTAAGATTCTTTTTTTGTTCAATAGGTGGGACTTTAAGCTTTAATTACTATTTTTAATCTTAAAAATTTAATGAAACTAAAAAAGTTATGAACGGTTAAAAATACATTTTTGAGTTTTTGTATAAAAAATAAATGTTAAGACAAGTAAAAAATGTGAAAGAGTGTTCAGAAGGATTTTGTAATTTAGATAGACCAGCGCATATGGTCTAGTTACCCGGCGCTTTTTAACTTATATTTTGTAAATTATGTTTTAATTGTATTTACAACTGACATTTCTTAATAGCTTTTTAGCTTATATTTTTTCAGAAATTGGGCCGACTTTTCAGCCCCAATATTCGCTAGGGCTAAAGTTTGCATTTTTTTTAGAGCAATTGCAGTAGAGTTACAATAAAATTTAATTGTTATCAAATGTAAGATACTTAAAAAAATTCGAATGAAGTTTAAAGTTTCTAATAGAAACATAATTTTTTTTAATAAAAAAATTATTTTTTTATCAAAATTTCATAATTTTTGTTTTTTTTTTAATTCATAAAAAATTGACGTATAACAAACGAACTTGCAAAGAAAACAAGCCATAAATGATTAAAATCTGTTAACAACTTTTGATTTTATTCACAAAAGACGAAAAACGTTAATTAAATCTAAGAATTTCATAAAACGCAATATTTGTATGGGAGCCCCCCTAAGTGGTGGAGATAAATATTATTAAATACAAAAATGGGAAAACGCGGAAAATTAAAATTTTTTTCCTTAGCTTTTTGGTATTTTTTTTTAATTATCGTTAATATTGAACTTATAAACATATAATTCAACATGCAAAGTCCCGATGGAATGAAAATATGTTAAAGGGATCTTGTTGATACTATTTCGATTTTTTGCTGGTACTTTTTTAATTTTTGTTAATATTAATATATATATTAATATTAATATTGTTAATATAATTAAAAACATAAAATTAATTGCCAGCAGCGAATTTTTTTTTATTTTATATTGTAGCATGATCTCCTGGCAAGTCAACTTCAGTTCAGTCGTCATGAGTAGTCGACCCATAAACATGCAAGATCCTGAGTGAATGAGAACCTCTAAGATGGATTTTTAAAATACGCAACCGAAGTAGGTGCATAGTTTTTATTTCTTTGGTCTTTAAAATAAATGTTTGATGATATTTCTCTTCAAAATATTATTTTTAGCCAAATCTCAAAGCTTCTGGCAACGCTGACTAAAACAAAATGCTTAAGTCTACTACAAACATAAAGAAAGCAATTTCATTTGAAGAAGTAGGTACAATGCCACAAATATTTAAACAATCCCTATATGGCGTATTAAAAAAAATAAATTTAACGCATCACTAATGTGGCGTGCAGAAAGAATTGTATTCTATTGAAAAATTAAAACAAACTAAAAAACATAAAAAAATAATAATGAAAACAAGAAAATAATACGAAGAAAACAAAATACAAAGGAAAAAACGTGTCTTTGTTATTTATAGATGAACGCTTAATTGAAAGACGCAGCGACAATATTTTTGTATCTCGTTTATAGATTTTGCTGGGAGAAAATTTATATTTTTCAAAAGTCATCTTTATACTTATTGAAAATATTCTGAGTGACTGCTAGACGAACTAAAGGAACGAGTAAAGAGACAGTCTACCGGGCAGTCAGCATATAGTTGAAATAAACAGAATTGTTTTACCGATAAGCTTCATTTATAATCACCATAATAAACAAAACTCATATACAAATACACACACTTGCATACGGAGTCTGCAATAAAAATATTTTTGTAAACGCATTGATCAGATAGAGTTTAAAGGGGAGCAGAAGTAATTGATTTAAATAAGTGAAAAAATGGACCGATTTGGTTTATTTTAAATCCCGTAATTACCTTCAATGTTGCCCAAAGTTTATCCTTCCAGCTTACATGGTGAAAACGCTTTTACGGTAAAGCCTCTATTTTCGGAGGAAAATATTATACTATGTTCACACTTGGGTTCTTAAACGCGTTTAAGCAACTCGAACGTGATTAAGCTCTAATCACATCAAAATCGAGATGATTTCCCATACATTGAAGTGATTTGTTAATCACTTCAAATTGACATGTTTACAACTAAATCACTTCATTTATCACATAGAATCCACTGAACATACCTCAAACTGAGTGTAATGTAGAATCGGCCAACATAAACTGAACAACCTGCCACGATTTCTGCTAAATGTTTTTATTTTTTTCCTTAAATAATTCATAAATTTTCACAATTTCATCATTAATATGTTTAAAAAAATCTTCTAATAACTTTATAAAAGTATTTTTTATTAATTTTTAATACTTTAAAGAAACATAAATTTGTTTGTTTTGTTTTTTTCTTAATCCTCTGTCATCTTAATCATTTCAAATGTAATGTGAACGGCTTTGATTAACTTAATCAACATTTTGCTTAAACGCGTTAAAAAACTCAAGTGTGAACATAGCATTAGTTGATTGCCTACATGCTTATCGCCTATTTATGACCCGCTATCGGCAATTTTCACTACCAACATTCTACTGAGGTAATTTAATGTTAAAGTGCAATTTATCGTCGTCTAGCTTACAAGTAGTATGTGTTATTTTGAATTATTTTTTTTATTGCTCCATTGCAAATCTCTGCTGTTCAAATATCTACTCAAGCTAGCTTTAGACGACAAGTATTTAACAGTGTGCACATTAGGGGTATAACTTTTGAACAATTTTTTAAATTATCAAAAAATACCTATCCATGCCATATAGACCATGAAAATCTATGATAAAAATTGGGGTCACTTTTTCGCGGGCGTTAAAAAAGTTCCCCCCCAAATCACTTTGAAGTTTAGTATTTGTATTTTTTTTTGTTAATTAAAAATACAATATCTCTATTGTAAAAACAAAAAACATTTTACTATTTCACAAATAAGCCTTATACCACCAATTATACTACATCCAAACAGTTAAAATTATGTTAAAATAACACGGAAACTCTTTTTTTGAACAAAATGGAAAAAACGGTTTGGGGGGAGGTTTTTTATACAAATTGATCTCAAAAAACTGTTTTCTTGATATATATACATCAGTGGCCACCCCGTCGTGATAGGTATTTTTTTTTGGTTATACCCCTAGTGCACATATCTCAAATTTCTCACTGCAGCTTCTTTAAATGTCAGCTCGAATTTGCTGTGTAATAATATTCAACCAGATCGTGTTCTATTTTTAACTGACAAACCATCTGACAGCTGCTTCTTTGCAAGTCATTTGCTTGTGGCGGCAAATAAACATTTAAATCTACTTTTCGCTCATTTGCTGCAACACCGACATAAATCAAAAAAAAGTACAATTTTGGAGTTAGTGATGCAGAATTGTTCGTTATGTTTTTCTTTATATTGTGTATAAAATTCATCTTAATATCTTTTATACTTTCCCCATTTGAAGAGAATGTATCGTTATTTTTTCTAAGTGATTAGAGTAATACTATGTTCACACTTGAGTTTTTAAACGTGTTTAAGCAAAATGTTGATTAAGTTAATCAAAGCCGTTCACATTACATTTGAGATGATT
Source organism: Pollenia labialis (assembly GCA_949318255.1). Taxonomy (NCBI): domain Eukaryota; kingdom Metazoa; phylum Arthropoda; class Insecta; order Diptera; family Polleniidae; genus Pollenia; species Pollenia labialis. Next base: position 192,901,638 of record OX439139.1, on the reverse strand, counting down.
AAGATGACAGATGATTAAGAAAAAAACAAAACAAACAAATTTATATTTTATTAAAGTATTAAAAATTTATAAAAAAATACTTTTATGAAGTTATCAGAAGATTATTTTTAACATATTAATGATGAAATTATGAAAATTATGAATTATTTAAGGAAAAAATATAAACATTAAGCAGAAATCGTGGCCGGTTGTATAGTTCATGTTGGCCGATTCTACATTATACTCAGTTTGAGGTATGTTCAGTGGATTCTATGTGATTAATGAAGTGATTTAGTTGTAAACATGTCAATTTGAAGTGATTAACAAATCTCGATTTTGATGTGATTAGAGCTTAATCACGTTCGAGTTGCTTAAACGCGTTGAGAACCCAAGTGTGAACATAGTATAAATCAAAAACTTTAAACGCGTTTATCTCGAAATGGATTTTTTTGACTTAGGCCTGTCTTGCAGCAAATGAACGATATGTATTTACCAGGGCTGTGGAGTCGTCAAGAAAATGAGATAACTCCGACTCCATCTGATGAAATTTTTTTGGTACGACCCCTACTTCGACTCCTTTGATTCGCAGTGATTATGAGACTGGTCCTTATTTGACTTTTAACTCTTTTTTAATGAAGTAAATTTTAAATGGATTCGTCATAATCAATTGTTAACTCAATTTTTAAACTCACCTACTCATAACTTAAAAATTTAAAAAAAATTTTATTTCGAAAAATATTAAAAAAGTTTTAATGCCGAAAAAGAAAAATTTTGGAGTCGGAGTCGCGAGTTTTTGTGGGTACTACGACTCCGACTCCGGTACAATAACCACAACTCCGACTCCACAGCCCTGGTATT